>JARHVA010003472.1:892500-955000 GCA_037957365.1 Torreya grandis | reverse complement strand
AATTTCAATACAAAATGTAATGGTTTTAAAACCTTACCAAATGATTTACCGTGATATTTAATGTCAAGAAAATACCTAGGGCTAACATTCATGTCTTAGATTATAACACAATGAATTCATAATCAATCATAAAACAAGCCAAGTTCAATTAAAAACCCATCAAAACAATTATGCATTTCAAATTGATTAAGACTAAAGAAAATACCTCCATTGAATTTGAAAAACTATGAATAACCAAACCAAATGAACTTGTACAACACAAATAACATACTATTATTGCCTTATTCAATAAATTAGACCAAATGATAATGTTTGAATGCATTGAATCAATACTTCTCTTTTTCAGAATTGGTTATAAAAAATCATGGCATGCAATCATCATTATCGTAATTCATATACAATGAAAAAATATTTAACGGATTGAATTCTATAGAATACATGAAGCCAATTATTTATAACATAAATGCTAAATAATCATGCTAAAATATGTAATCAGCCATTTCAATGAAATTGAATCAAATGCCTTAACCTAGGTGATATAATCATATGCAACATTTCTTGGCAATTGACTAAAACGTAACCATTAAAAATCATGAGTATACCTTTCTAAAAATTATAATGAGTCTGTATCAAAAATAAAATTTAAATATCCCTTCTTTCCCATGCAACAAAAAACTATTACTTCTTCAATATGATTGCTACAAAGTAAACAAGATCTACATAAAATAATTAATAAATGAACCACTTGATATTCACAATCCTTCATTAAAAATATAAAATTTAAGATCAAAAGGATTACATAGTCAGATGTTGCAATGATTATTACAATCAGGTATAAGTTTAAGGGTAGAGAGTCAAATTCCCATAATAGTTTATCACTATAATCCAATACCTTATCTTTATAATATAACAAAAACAACACATAGATAAATTTAAATAATCAAATATAAATAATCTATATAATATAACAAAATAATATAGAGAGTAATGTAATACTATAACACATATGGGCATGCATTCTATCATCACATAGATTTTTCACACAGTCTTGATGTCGTAGCTTGTTGTGTGAAAATATAATGATACAAAGGGAACACATCCAAGATATAAGACCTTTTAAAATTAAGGTGAACCTCTATAAAAGGTCATCTTCCTTTCACTAAACTAGGTGAAACTGATAAATTATCAGTTTATAAAAATTTCACTTCTTTAGAGATCTTGCTCGTAAAATAGGGTTTTGACTAGGGAGAGAGTTGTGAGAATGAAATTTGAAAAAACTAAAATGGTTATTACACTAAATATTTTTATAGTAAATTTTAATGATTTATTGAATGAACACAATAGAACAAACAATAGATTGAAATTTGTAGGAGAACAAACTCATGCAAATGGGAAATCAATGATAATATTTTTTATTTTTCATAGAAGGGATAAATTTTTTTTATTTTAATCAAACAATATTACAAAAGGGTAGAATACCATAGATGAATTTTTATGACTGAAATAAGAATTATAACATCCTCAAATATTTGAATAACTTTACATATATAGGGATTTCTCAGACAAGAAAGGCAAATCTTCAATTATTTCTCATTCTCTAGGTTACAACTTGTAGAAGAGTTATTCAAAATGTAGAATAATAAATCTAGTAGAAAAAAGATAAATGTGATATAGGGTCCCACCCATATCTATACAAAATATCTCATAAATGAGATGTAATTATTTATGAAATCCAATGCCTAGTAGAAAGACATTCAAATCTGGAAGCTAAATGAAAAGAGGCATGGTCTACATTAGTTATGGCATCTATGGCATGGTGAACAAGTCATAAAAACCTCATGCAAGACATGGTCATGATCTTTAATTTGTATAGGTGTAGTGGGAACTTTGAAATCAACATGCAATTCCTTACTTCTTCTCTAATTTAACTAAAAATCTTCTTCATGTAATGGGGGGCACCAAAGTGAGACTTAATTTTAGAACAAAAGATAAATTTAAGATCACTTAAGTTATTTTATTATAAAACCCTAATCTATAATTTTCAAGTAATACTTTTACAACTTTCAAGTCATACCACTTTGTCAAAACTGAAATTGCAATTTCCAATATGTGCTTTTACAACTTAAGCAATTAACACTTGGCAAAATGAAAAGTGTAATTTGGAAGTCTACTTTTCACAATTTTCAACCTATCAAAATAGAAAGTGTCAAATACACATGGCTCTTTCTCAAAAAGACCTATAAAAAATATAGTTGTAATTTACAAGATATATTTTTACAAATTTACAATATTTTACAAGTGAAAATACAATATACAAGAATGATTTTAATATAAATAATTAATCTATTTCCAAAACTTCTTCTGACTGTTTATCCTTTTTAGCCTATAATTTTTGAATAAATGCATCAAAATATTTGAATATCTCCTAGATTCTATATTCATCTAAGATAAAAGAGTAGAGGTTGGTTATTTTACAATCTACAACTGTATCAAAAATTTCCATTCTCAAAGTTTTGTATTCTTAGATATCTTTACCCATCTAATCCAATGTATTATGATATATGATGTAACAGTGGATAGAGATCAAGGTAAAGATTGTATCTCATGTAGATTCCTTTTGGATCACTTCTCTTTATTTACTATAAACCTCTTTTATAGAATGGATTTGATCCAAATAATCTATTCATTGACATAAAACTTTATTCAATAAATCCTCAATGTCATATAGCATATCGATGGCCTTGTCATGTACAACTTTGGCCTTATGGGTAGCCTCTATAATAAATTTTATATTAAATTGATAAGAATTGTCTAATTCATCTTGATTTACATCATTTTTTAGTATTTTTTCTTTAATGAGGATGTCCATGTCAATTAAATCTACAACTATCAATTTTGTATAGAAAATATTTAGTATTTTTATATCTCCTTCATACTTGTTGACCTATCCTCTTAAGGTGATTCTCCTCTCTCTCAAAACCACATAATTATCCATTACAATATCAATGATTTTGTTTCCTTTAGCTATGAGTTCTTCTTCCCATTCCTTGGTATCCCTCCCCATGCTACCAATTTCTATCACCACATCAAGTGTTGCTTGATCTATGATTTGGGTGATGGAATGTGCTGATTTGAGTTGGGTTGACTACATAATGGGATCCATGAATTTATTCAATTTAGTCATTAGTTATTCAACCTTGTTTTTCATATTGTCCTTAATAGCCTTGTCACTATCCATTTTCCCAAAGAGGGAGTTAATTTTAGATTTAACATCATGTTTCAATCTCTCCCTCATAAGACATCCAGGGTGAAATTTTTATACTTGATAGTCCCCTATGACTAGATCATATTTTCATTTGTATATTGGGGGGATTACAATCTCTACAAATCTTTCCCCTGCTAAGTCATAAACTATGCTTGAAAAAGTCTAGGATGTTGTCTTGGATTTCTTGCATGTATTTGAAAGACCAAATTACAATGTACTTGGGGAAACCATATGTTTGTGTTTCTTCCCCACTGTCTATGCTAACCAACTAGGTGTAGCATCCTTTTATGCTGACACTATCACTTGAGAATCCATAGCTGAAGATGCTACACTAGTGGGCATGGTGACAAATGTTATATCCCAAACTCAAATTACTTCTAATTACTTAATATATGTCTATGTAGTTTTTTCACCATCTTTAGGCTATAGGTCAACAATTGCATCAATTTATTTCTCCTTACCTATCTCCATTAAAGGGTTTTGGGTTACTATAGAAGTGGAAGAGGTGGGGGTAATAAAAATATATGTGTCTACTAGGGGTGTGGGAAATGGAAGTGATAGAGGAGTAGACACATGGAGTTGAAACTTAGGGACTAGTAGAAGTGTGGAGTCTAAAGCCTTAAATGAGTCTATTAAAGTGGTTGGGACACTCAATGGTGGTAAAGTGGGAAAGATGAAAGGGGATGAATATGAATTAGTATTTCTCCCAATATTTGGGATGGATAGTGGAACTAAAGTTAGAATGATTGAATCAGTGGCAAGATACTATTGTGTAGTGTTGATGACTAACATGGATGGAATGGAAGGGATTTTAAATGAAATTGAAGGAATTATGGAAGGAGGGAATAAAATTATGGGAGAAGGAAGTGAAATGAAAACCTATGTATCCAATGAAGGGGGAACCTAAGCATCCACTTGAATTGAATGCACTATTGACAATGGACTTTTTATTATAGGTAAAGTGGTAGGAATGGAAGATGGAGTCAATTAGGGTGAAGGAGGAGTGGAGATAGGAGGAGGTGTTGGTAATATAGGAACAATAGAAATAGTTGGGGGATGAATTATAGAGCGAAGAGTTGTCACTATGTCTGAGATGGGGGTTAAAGCTATGGATGCTTCAACTCCAACCATATCCTTAGATCAAATGATGATCGATTGTTCTACTGTTGTTCCCTTTTTTCTTGATTGTCCATTTTTGGCCTTTCAATTCATAGTCCATTTCCAATAGTGCATTCAATTCAAGTGGATGCTCAGGTTACCCCTTCATTGGATACTTAGGTTTTCATTTCACTTCCTTCTCCCATAATTTTACTCCCTCCTTCCATAATTCCTTCCATTTCTTCTTTTTATTTGAGATCACTGGCCTATCTAGTTGGTTTGATGTTACACCATTAGGACCCTCTTCTCATGTCAAAAGTCTTTGATCCCTGAGCTTTAGTATATTTAGGTGAAACTAATTTTTTCCTTTGTCACTTGGACCCCTTTAATCCTAAGCCAATTGAGTATTTATTGACCACATGGGAAATTTTATCTATTATATAGAAAGATTTAGGAATAGACCACCTTACTATTGGAATGGGTTAAGAGTATATCTTATTGTAATAATAAACCTTGTCTAAGGGGATTCATCATCCACCAAGTCCTTAGGGATTGGTGTTAAGTCAAAATCTTTTACCTAATCTAAGGTCATTTTCAAGTAATCCCTCAATCTGACTTCCTCTTCATCATCCAAATCTTCTCATAAATATTCAAAGTATGGAACATGAGAATATGTGGTGATTCCTAGTGTGTTGGTGATGTTTCCATGAACATCATATTAGGTTATTGCCTCTAAATCCCTTAGGTTCATCTATGTCATTTATTCCTCTACACACTTGTCTTTAGCTAAGGAGGAACATGTGTATCTACCTATACTAATTAGGAAATGAATTCTTGAGTTGTGTTTACTAAATATTAGCTTTTGAGTCTCAAAAATTTGTCTTGGTATCTCCATCAAAGCCTATTTATCACTCACATATATTGGAAGTGTGTAAGGGCATCTACTAAATTTGCATACCCTAATGTAGGAGTGGGTGGGGAACTAGATGAAGTAGGAACCCCACTATGTAATCTCTATAGTAGCTACATTAAAGAGTATCCTCTCAAGCTCCTTGTTAAACATTATTATGATGTAGAAAATTAATGAATCATTAACTCTCCTAAAGTGTTGTCCACTTGCCTCAAGAGAGAGGCTAGGTTAATAGTTAAACACTTTGTTTATCTCACTAGCCATTGTGTTGAGCCTTATGAAATCTCTTCGTTTGGCCAATATGTATACTAATTAAGAGGTGATGTATAACTTCCCTATAGTTTGGACATCCATAAATTTATTATGGAGGGAATAAATGATGAGTTGTGCCTCATTAATCTATTATTTAATATCATGGATGACCCATATATACTGATACGTCCAATCTTGGAAGCTCTTTGCATCTGGTCAACTAGTGATCCTATGAAGAAATATAATTAGATCTCCTACCTCATCCTTGAAATCATTCCTTGACAATGTATTAGGTAATTTAGTGGAGGCAAAATTAAGGATTATTAGCCATTGATTTTTCATCATTCTCTGACATCCAATATTGTTGTCTTAAAAGAAACTTTTAGATGATTTTAGAGTTATGTCTAGATAACTCTCAAAATCTAGTATCATAAATATAGAGTGAATGAAATCTGGGTCTAGATTTAAAATCTTTTCCCCTTTATCATTTAAAACCTCTCTCTTGTCAAAATTACAGTGTTGTGCTAATGTGAGCAGTAGCTCAAGGAAATGTACTATTAGGGGGAAAGATACTGATAGGGGTAGTCTAGAGTCATATATACTTTAGATCCAGTCATTTCTAAATTTTGCATTGATCCTGGTCCAGAAGTCACCTAGGTCAATGTATTTAATCTTAGTGGTGTCTGATTCCATACTAAGAGTTACACTAGGTCCCTTAGATTTAAACTTCATCTCTTTCCCAGACATGGATTTTGGAGAGAATGTCAAGGGAAAACTAGTTGCAATAATTGGTAGGATTTGCATGTACTAGAAGCAGGTAAAAACTCTTATGGAGCTTGGAGTTGTTCTATGTAAGTGAAATATGCATGAGAAAATGGAGCTATAAAATAAGGTTGAAATCTTTGGTGGATATTAGAGGTGAAAAATTTGGGTCAAAGTTTTGGTATAACTTGTAGTTGTTTCAAGCAATGGAAAACTCCATGAAACTTGGAGTTGTTTGAAGTAATGGAAAACTCCATTGAACTTGGAGTTGTTCTGAGCAATAAGAATTTTTGTGGGGTTATATGTTAAAATTTTTAGGTTAGAATCCCATGAGAATGGGAGGTAAAAATTTTAGGTCAAAATTCCATAAGGACTTGAAAGGAATTTTGCAAGGATTATTCACTAGTTTGTAGAATATACACTTGTATGTTTGTCTAGTTGTGTGGATTGCACACCCTACAATATTAACTAATTTGAAATGCATAAGAATTATCAAAAATTGAGGAAAATATTTGAGAAAACAATAAAATGAGCCTCAATACCACAAAAAAACTTAATGAATCTTAGAAAAATATGAATAAACCCTAAACACAATTAAGTACAATGAAATGCAGAGAAATAAAAACCAAGATTGATTTTTAGGGAAGAAAGGATTGAAAAGACACAAGGGGTTCAACATGGAATACTATATATGGCATCAAAGGTGACACAATGTGGCTCATGGTCATGACTTGGCAATGAAGACATGGTGTGTAGATTGAGGTCATTGTCAAGTTTGTAGGGATCCGAATAATGATTAGTAGATTAAATAATGACTAAAAAATCCCCAATTTTATTTATTTATATTGGATTTATTTGTAATTAATGCTTTGAGGTAGTGGTTGGTGGAGATCTAGAGTCTAGGGACACTTTTGAAATTTTGTAAATTGCACATTAACCTCCAAAATTTATGTGCAAGGATGGGATAACCATTTGTAAATGGTAAGGCATAACTTGAGAGAAATTTTGAAATTTTACAAAATTAAAAATTACACTTGGAGTTCCAAATCTTGTAGGAGTAGTGGTCAGTGGGAATCAGAACTTGGATTGTAATTTACAATTTTCAAAATTACAAATTGCTTTCTGAGTTCTAGTTTCTAGTTAGAGTGTTATGTAAGAAGTGGAAATCTATCTACAATTTGCAATTTTACGAATTCAAAGTTATAGTTCAAGTTCTAGTTTATGCAGGGTATTGGTTTACAGGAAGTAGAACTCTACTTGCAATTTGTAATTTTTCAAATTATAAATTGCAAGTGGGTTTCCAATTTTTTATGGATAGTGTATTTTAGGATGTGAAGGCCTGGTTGTGATTTTAAATTTTACAAAATTGTAAATTATAATCAGATCTTTGAATTACATTGATTAATATATTGTGGGATCTAAAGTTTGGGAAGCAATTTACAATTTAAAAAACTACAAATTGTAGTCCAATCTCTAGATTCTGTAGATTTAAAGAAATGGGTATTTTGTGTCAATTCAAGGCATATTTCCAAAAAATTAAGGGGTCTCCCTTAGGTAACTTGATATTCTAGGGACAAAAATATAAAAAAAAATTGTGACCTTTATGGGATGATTGGTTGCTAATTAGTTTTTTTCAGTAGCCTTTGAGTTCACTAGGCCTGGAGTCATTTTAAGATTAACACACTTTAACTAGTGAAGAACAAAACTAGAATTTGCCTAAAAAGAAAAAAATAGGGAAAAAATAAAACAAACTAAGGAAATAAAAACTTCTAATGAGTTTAATTATTCAAAATCACTACTTTTGGAAAGCACAACTAACTCTATTATATACAAAATTTTATATTTTAGAATGAATTATAACTTCAAAAGCAAGCTTTGAGTTATATCACATAGGCTAGGATATATAGTTTTGATCCATCAATCTTGGATAGATGGAATGAGTTAGATCTTTTATACTAAGTTATAATATATGGACCACTCCATATTACATCAAACTTGGTGTGCTTGCCTAGTTTAGCCTTGTCTACATTGCATTTGAGAACCATGTCTCATCCATTAAATCTCTTGTTAAATAATTTTTTGTCAAAAATCCTCTTTGTTTGAGATTGATTTACATCCAAGACTTTAATTAATTGATTTTTAATCTCTTCTAGTTCCTTGAGTTTAGCCAATCTTACTGTCATTTCATTTTTGTCAATCAATTATAATTGGTGATTGAGCTCTAGAGATGGTAACTCAATTGATAGTTGGACTCATGCTTCCCTTACATATACCAAAATGAATGGGTAGTTGTAAATGGATATATTAGGGGTAATACTATGATCTGCATAGTGCTTATTTCAACTTTATGTGTCATTTCCTTTGTTTATCCTCCATTGTTCTTTTGATAATTCTTATGAGGTTTTTGTTGGTAGATTCAGCCAAACCATTATCCTATATGTAATAATTGGAAGAAGTACTAAGGTATACATTATGATTTATATCCCATTTACTCACCTAAGTGACCAAAAAATATTTGGTATTGTTTGAGATGATGGTGTGAGGAACACCAAACCTTGAGACTTTGTTATCCATGAATTCTAGGATAGATACCTTCGTGGCATATTTTAGTGCAATTGCTTTAGTCCATCTTATAAAATAGTCCATTATTTTGATGACCTATTTGTGGCCTAAAATTGATGGTGTATTAATCATACCAATTAAATCTAATCCCCATTGAGAAAATGGTTGATCTACTTGTATTGGTCTAACAAGGAAAGTTGTTAATCTTTGCTTACCTATGAAGTAAGCTCAGTTCTTGTAGATCCTTACCCATTGATGGGAATATTTGGATAATTTAGGCTAATAATAACCCCTCTCATTATTTTGGTGGCCATGGTTCTTATAAGTAAATTTCCTCCTAATAGGGAATCATGAAATTATTCAATCACAATGGGGACTTGATTGTGCTCAATACATTTTAGCATGACTCCATTCATATATTTTCTAGAAAATATTCCATAAAAAATAACACAAGGAATGGATTGGAGTATAAAATACATTTTCTTAGACTAATAAAAGTCATGAATACTCACAAGTCTTCAAAAAAAGGTCATGTCACGGATCTAACTATTGAAAAGAGGTGGATTAGTTGGCTAAGATGCACTTTGAGAATATACTATTTCAACTACTAGTTTAGTAGTCTTGATATCAAAAGCTAGTTATTCACATAATCCCCTCCCTCTTTAAATATTTTTGATTTTTATGTCCACATCATATGCCATGACCTTTTTGATCCATCTTGTTCTTTTTTCATTTATCTCCTAACTCAACAAGAACTCTTTGACACTTTTTGTGACTCACCATTAGATGCATTTTATTGTTGGAAAGCATATGCTTGAAATTTATGAGATATTTAATCACAACATATACTTGTTTCTCCATGAAACTATAATTTTATTCATAATCCTTCAAGATTGACTAAAGAAAGATATTGACTATTTTAATTGTTCTTTATTTTGCTTAGTTAGAATAACTGAGAAATTTCCTTCCCCTCTAAAAGCATTGAGAATTAAATCCTTCTTTTAGTTTGGGTTAACTACTATAGGATACTAATAAATAGCTTGTTTGATGGCTTCAAAGCTGTCTTTTCCCTCCTTTATCCAATCAAAAATTATACCCTTCTTAAGCATTATAGTAAGAGGTTAAGCCATAAAGGTAAAATTTGTAACAAATATTCTTACAAAGTTTATTTTTTGAATAAAACTATTTAACCCTTTATTATGTCTTAGAAGTGCTAATGTAAATATAACACAAATTCTCTTTGGGTCTATTAAAAGACCTTCCTTGTAAATATCATGTCCTAGTATTCTCCCTTCATTAACTATGAAAATAAACTTATTAGGATTGAAGGAAACCCCAAATTCTCTACACCTTTAAAAAAATTTCCTAAGGTGATCTAGGTGTCCATTAACATGCTTTGAGTAAATAGTGATGTCATCTAGGCATACCAAGATCATCTCATTTATCAACCCTTTGAAACCCATATTCATGGCTCTTTGGAATGTTGCACCAGCATTAGTAAGAATAAATGACATCTTTTCGTATGTAGATATACCCCATTTTATGGTGAAAGCAATCTGCATGGGGGGGATGAGATAATGATCCTTTAGAGATGCTTTGTTCCGATCCATGAAATCTACACACAACCAAATATCACCATTCTTATTTTTTATAAGGAGAAAATTAGTAACCCAATATGAGTGCTTGATAGGGAAGATGATGTTATCTTCTATTAGTTATATATCTCACTCTTCATCAGGGTTTCTATCATTAGGTTAATTAGTCTCTATTTTTATCTAACAAGCCTGGTATTTGGATCAAGCTCTAATGTATGTCAGGCTAATCTAGGATCAAACCCCTTTAGATCATGATAACTCCAAGTTAAGTTATCATCAAAATCTTTGCACAATTCAATAAAATCTTATTTTTTGGAATCAATGCATACCTTTCCTATCTTTAGTGATTTTCCTAGAGATGACCACTAGCTCACAATCTTCTTCATTTATGGTGATGTTCTTCTTTTTGTCTTTCAGTTGATTATCTAAATTGAAGATGTTTTATATATTCACCAAACCCATAGGTAGTTTATTTGTCTTCAACTAGATGATCTAATCACTGTATTGATCCTAGAGTCTTGAATGGTTCCTATAAGATAATGTATCTTCTTCTCTTAGAAAGTTGATAATTTTCTAGTCACTATCGAATACTTGCCAATTGGCTTCATCATCAATAAGAGATGGATTTACTGTCAACCTTGCATGTTGGCTATATTTCTTATTTATTTCTTTAGGTAGGTTATATTAGGAACCTACCAAGGCCATATGATGTGTTTTTAAGATATTATCAAATTGTTCTTAGTTATTATTTTAGATCTCACTTGGTGAACAATCAACTCACTGTCACCAAATGTTTGTAGGTATTTTATCCCTCTCTATTTGGTCAATTTTAGGCCTGGAATAAAAGCCTCATAATTAGATAAGTTATTTATACAGATGAACTAAAGTATGAAAGAACAAAAATATCTCTCTTCTTATGGAGAGATCAAGATAATACCTAAACCTAAACCATTCCTACTTCTTGAACCATTGAATAATAATTGCTACATTTCTTAAATATATTCATCTATTTTTACTAGGTTTGGGATAATTGCATCATTTTCATCAATGAAATATATACCCAACCCTATTTCATGTACATATCCATAAGGATAGAATTGGAGGGATAATCCATATTCATCTAGATAAGTCTTTAGAATCTCTTATACAGGTGTTGTAACTTCATGGTCAACCTCTTCTTGTTAATATTATATTATGTAGTTCATGTCTACATGGATAAGAATATATGACTCAATATGATCTTTAGTGATTGGCTCAGATCTTATTATTACTCTTGTTCCATATATCATCCTAAGAAACATGTGAGACCAATCCACAAATAGATATCCTCCCATTTTTGTAGTGAAATCTCATAAAAAACAAATGGAAAAATAAAGGGGGAGATCTATAACTAAGATATCTTGTGAAATTGACAAGCTAGGACAAGCATGAATAGTGAGATTTAACCCTTTTATTGTTTTTATTATTTCAATAGCAGTCCCATCTAATAAAACCACACCTTTATTGATAGGTTTATACTTTATACCAATGGCATCAGCTATTTTCTTGGGTATAATATAACTAATAGCCCATAAATATACCATGAAATTATGAACAAGATACTTCCCTACTCTGAGTGAAAGATAGAAAGGGGGAGGATTACCATTTTTTCCTATTTTAGTGTTAGTTTGTACGTGACACAAATTAGTTGCAGCATTAGGTCCTTTAGATAGAACCTTGTCTATTATCTAAATTTTTTTCAAAGCCTCTTGTAGAAAATCTATTTGTGCTAGAAAGGATAGTGCTTCCCACATAATAACATTAAAATTGGTCTTCTTTATCTACTCAGTAATGTTGAAAGCAATATTACAAAACTTTTTTTGTGCCTTTGTGGGAGCTATGTATTCTTTCACAAGATTTAGAGTTGGCACTTTTGCTTTGGGTTGGATCATGGGTACAAAGCATGGCCTTTATACTATGTTGTTCTTTATCAGTTCTTGTACAACTTTGGAAGTTGTAGCTTGTTCCACCTTGGAGGGTTGATTAATTTCTATTACTCATTTCTTCAAATGTGTATTAGTTGTCATAGGACCTCCACCATTGAGTAGTGCTTCCTCTTAATTTGCACCATAAAATTCCTCCTCTTGTCAACTTATAAGAGTAGCCTCGACCTGAGAAATTTATTATGTATTTGCTTATTGGGAAGTGGACTCTTCTTATTATCCTTGTGTATCTGATATGCCTTGCATCATTAAGGCTTGATTGATAAAACCATTAGGATAAGTATTTTGATTATGTGTTTGAGAACAAGTATAAAACCATTCATAACCCTAGCCCAAATTGTTTTGAATAGTTAGTTATAATAGCTTTTGAAGCACCTAGTGTAGGTAGATAATATATATTTGTAGGTTTTTCTTGAATATTTTGACCTTATAATTTTGAATTACCTTGGTAGGGTTACCTATTGGTTTGGTATGTTAGATTAGCCTACTAATAAGTCTTGTAGTTCTGGGACTACTACCTTTTCATTACTACTAATACATTGCCAAAACTCTTGAGTAATGACTTAACCTCATATAAATCATTTGTAGGAGGAGTTAAAGATAGTGCTTTACTCATGGTGGAAATTGGATCAATTATAGGTGGTATTTATAAAAATATAAGCATAGTGGCCTTAGGGCAATTTTTCCTGCTTGAATTACACAATTTTCTACCGTTATTATAATTTCATAGGCATTGAGAAGTGTGGTGTGACCCATTCACTAAATCATAATAGTTATATCACTATTCAGGGATCTCAAGTAATATAGAAATGCATTATTTGAATTTTTATTAATCAATATTATAATTATATTCCATGTATTTTGAAAATATAAATTTAAGTTAGTCATGTACTCCTAAGGAGTATGTTGAATAGCAGTTAGATTTTCAACTAGGGAAAGATAGTTGAATAGTATTATGTTGAATTCTATTCCATGTCTTTTGAAAATAGAAATTGAAGTTAGTCACTCTTATCTTCAAATTGAGTACATAGTGTAGTGCCTAAGTCATCCCAAACTTGGATGGAATTGGGAGGAATAAATCTATAACACTATAAAGCTTTACCTTTGAAACAGGACACTAAGATGTTGATTACAACATTATTTTATACTATATTATAGACTGAACAAAGACTAATAATATATTTTATGTGTTCCATAAGAATGGTGGAAGTTTCATGAATAAAATATGGAAGGTTATTTAAATCCAAGGTGGGTATATCATCATATTGGGCCAACAGGAGTGGGTTGCCTCCATTAAAAGCTAAAAAATTTAAATTTATAGCCATCATGGGAGGTATGAAACTGATGGGAGTACTTGGAGGATATGCAAATAAAATTTTAGGATATACTCTAGTGAAATGTATAATTGATTTTGATCTCTTTTTAGACAAAAATGATAATTCCAAAAAGTCAGCTCTCTTACCTTTAGTAGATGATCTTGTTTGTTTGCTTGGCATACGTAAACCTTGAAATTTTGAATCCATAATCTAGTGGAGTCACTAGGTGATTTTGAAATTTTTACGAATATCATAAAATTATTTTTAAGAATAGCACCAATCTCTTTTTAATTTTTGGGTCCCACTGAGTGTGCTAAAAAATATTATCACATAGATTTTACACCTATTATTGATGTCATAGCTTGCTATGTAAAAATATAATGATACAATGGGAATACCTCCAAGTTGTAGGACCTTATAAAATTGAGGTGAACATCAAGATAATGTCAAATTACTTTTACCAAACTTAGTTCAACTGATAAATTATTAGTTTATATAAATTCCATTTCTTTAATGATCTTGCTCCTAAACTAGGGTTTTGACTTTGGGAAAGAGTTGTGAGAATTAAATTTGCAAGACTTAAAATGGTGATTTCAAAAAATATTTTTATAGTGGATTTTAATGCTAGCTTGAATAAACACAATAAAATATAAAATAGATTAAAATTTGTAAGATTACAAACTCATGTAAATGGGAAATCAAAGACAATATTTACTATTTTTCATAGAAGCGACTATATTCTTTTATTTTAATCAAACAATATTTAAAAATGGTAAAAAATACCACAAATGAAATTTCATGACTGAAATAAGAATTATAAAATCTAAAATTATTCAAATAACTTTACATACACATGTATTTCCTAGACAAGAAAGGCCAATCTTCAATTATTCTCATCTTCTAGGTTATAACATGTAGAAAAGTTATTCAATATGTAGAATAATAAATCTATTAGGAAAAATATAAATGGTATATAGGGTATTACCCATATTTATACAAAATATGTCATAAATGATATATAGTTATCAATTAAATCCAACACCTAGTAGAAAGGCATGCAAACCTAGAAGCTCCATGAAAATAGGTGGGATCTACAACAATTATGGTGTCTATGGCATGGTGAACAAGTTATAAAAACATGATGAAATATTTGGGCATGATCTTGAATTTGTAGACACATAGTGGGAACTTTGAAATCATCATGAAATGTCTTCATTTTTCTCTAGTTTAGCTAAAACTATTCTTCATGGAATGGGGTGTGCCAAAGTGAAAATTAATTTTAGAATAAATGATAACTTAAGTTAATTTTAAAAAAAACCATAATCTATAATTTTAAAGTGAGACTTTTACAAATTTTAATTCATACCACTTTTTCAAAACTGAAATTGTAATTTGCAATATGTGCTTTTACAACATAAGCAATTAAAACTTGTCAAAATGAAAAGTGTAATTTACAAGTCTGCTTTATACAATTTTCAACCTATCAAAATAGAAAGTGTAAAATACACATGGCTCTTTCTCAAAAAGAGTTGCCAAAAATATAGTTACAATTTACAAGATATGTTTTTGCAACTTTAAAATATTTTATAACAAGAGTAAATGCAATATGCAATAATACTTTTAATAGAAAGAATTAATTTATTTATAATTCTTATTCTCACTCTTTATACTTCTTGGCCTATAATTACTAAACATATGCATCAAAAACATTGAAGATCTCCTAGATTCTATCTTCATCTAGGGCAAAAGACTAGAGGTTGGTTATTTCACAACCTACAACTATATCAAAAAATACCTTCTCAAATTTATGTATTCTTGAATATCTTTACCCATCTGACCCAATGTGTTATGATATTTTATGTAAAAATGGATAGAGCTCAAGGTAAAGACTGTATCTCACACATATTCCTTTTGAATCACTTCTTTGAATTTACTCTAAACCTCTTCTACAAAAAGGATTTGATATTTATAATCTATTGGTCAACATGACACTTTATTCAAAAAATCTTCAATGTCATATAACATGTTGGTGGCCTTTTCATGGGCAAAATTTTCCTTATGGGTATCCTCTATAAGCATTTTTATCCTAAATTGAGAAGCTTTGTCTAATTCTTCTTGATCTCTATCATTTTTCATTATGTTTTCTGCAAAGAGGATGTTCATTTCAATCAAATATACAACTATCAACTTTGGATAGAAAATATTCAATCTTTATATATCTCCTTCATACTTGTTGACCTATGCTCTTAGGGTGATTCTTCTCTCTCTTAGTACTACATAATGATCCATTACAATATCAATGATTTTTTTCCTTTAGAGATGAGTTATTCTACCCATTCCTTGGTGGCCCTCCCCATGCTACCAATTTATATCATGGCATCAAGTGTTGCCTAATCTATGATCTAAGTGATGGATTGTACTGATTTGGGTTGGGTTAACTACATAGTGGGCTCTATGAATTTCTTCAATATAGTTGTTAGTTATTCAACCATATTTTTTAACTCATCCTTAGTGACCTTATCACTATCCATTTTCTTAAAGAGGGAGTTAATTTTATATTGAACATCATGTTTTAATCCCTCCCTTGTAGGATGTCCAAGGTAAAATTTTGATACCTGATAGTCCCCCACCACTAGATTTTATTTATATTTTTCTAGTTGGGGATTACAATCTCTACATATCTTTCCCCTATTGAGTCATAAACTATCCTTAAAAAGGCCTAAGGAGTTGTCTTGTATTTTTTATGTGTATATAAAAGACCAAAATCCAATGTACTTGGAAAAACCATCTAGTTGAATTTATTCCCCACTATTTATGGTAACCAACTAGGTGTATCATCTTGCTATGCTAACATTGTCACTTGAGAATCCACAACTGAAGATGATTCACTAGTGGGCATCGTGACAAATGTCATATTTTAAATTGATATTTCCACTAATTAATCAGTATATGTTTGTGCAATTTCTTCTCCATCAGTAGGTTGCATATCCACATTTTCATCAAATTCATTTTCATCACCTATCTATACTAAAGGGATTGGGGTTACAATAGAAGTGGAATAGGTGGGTGGAATGGAAAAAGATGTGTCTACGTATGGGAGATGAAATTGATAGATGGGTAGACATAGGGAGTTGAAACTTAGGGACTAGTGGAATTATGGAGACCAAATCCTTAAATGAGTCAATTAAAGTGGTTGGGACACTTAGGGGTGGTTAAGTGGGAAAGATGAAAGGGAATGAAGATGAATCAATAGTTATCCCAAGAGTTGGGATGGCCAGTAGAACTAAAGTTAGAATGATTGAGTCCATGTAAAGATACTATTATATAGTGTTGGTGACAAATGAGGATGGAATCAAAAGGATTTTGAATCAAATGGAAGGAGGGAGTGAAATTTTGGGAGGAGGAAGTGAAATGGAATCTTGAGTATCCAATAAAGGGGGAACTTGAGTGTCCACTTGACTTTATTTCACTATTTTTAATGGACTAATTGTTACAAGTGAAGTGGTAAGAATAGAGTGTGGAGTCATTTGGGGTGAAGGAGTGGAGATATGGGAGGAGGTGTCGGTGTTACAAGAACAACAAAAATAACAAGGGGATGGATTATAAAGATAGGATTTTTCATTATGACTGAGATGGGGGTTAAAGCTATGGATGATTCCACTATATTTGTATCTTTAGAATAAATGATGATTGGTTGGTATGTTTTTTCTCCCTCTTTTCTTGATTTCCCCTTTTTGGCCTTTGATTTATTCTTCCTTTTATAGAATATCATTGACCTATTTGGTTGGTCTACTATTGCACTACTAGGACCCTCTGTTAATGGTGGAAATCCTTGTTCCTTAAAATTTAGTATATTTATAGTGATAATAATTATTTCCTTGGTTATTTAAACCCATTTAATCCTAAGCTAGTTGAGTGTTTTATTGACCACATGGGTAGTTCTATCTATCAGAGAGAAAGATTTGAGAACAAACCACCTTACTAATTGAAGGGGTTATAAGTATATATTACTATCATAGTAGACCTTATCTACTATGGATTCATCATCTACCAAATCTTTAGGGATTGGTGTTAAGTCAAAATATTTAACTTGATCTAAGGTAATTCTCAAGTAATCCCTCAATCTAAATTCCTCTTCATCATCCAAATCTTCCTAAAAATATTCAAATTAGGGAACATGGGAATATGTGGTGATTCATAGTGTGTTGGTTATGTTTCCATGAACATCATATAATCGTATTGCCTCTATTTCCCTTAGGGTAATCTATGTCATTTATGTTTCTTCACACTTAGCTTTGGATAGGGAGGGGCATGTGTATCTGCCTATATAGATTAGGAAAATGAATTCCTGACTTGTGTTTACTAGATAATAGCTTGTGAGTCTCAAAAAATTATCTTGTTAGCTCTATTAAAGCCTATCTATCATTCACATATCTTAAATGTGTGTAAGAGCATCCAATGAATTTATATACCTTGATATAGGAGTAGGTTTGGAACTAGATAAAGTAGGAACCCCACTAGGTAATCTCTACAATATCTTCATCATAGAATCTCTTTCTCTCAAGTTCATTATCAAACATTATTATATGTAGTAGATGAATGCATCATTGAATATCTTAAAGTTTTATTTTCTTTCCTCAAGAGTGAGTTCAAGGTAATATTTAAACACTTTATTTATCTCACTAGTCATTGTGTTGAGACCTAGGAAATCTCTTCCTTTGGCCAATATATATACTAAGTAGGAGGTCATATAGAACTTCCCTATGGTTTGCACCTCCATCAACTACTTATGGAGGGAATCAGTGATGATTTTTTCCCTGTGAATGTAATTTTTTATTCTCATTGATGACCCATATGTAATGATACATCCAATCTTGGTATATCTTTGCATCAGTACAACCAGTGATCCTATGAAATAATATAATTATATCTCCTACATCATCCTTGAAATTAGTCCTTGCCAATGTCTTACTAAAACTTATAGAGGAATCCTTAGAGTTTCTAAACCATTGCTTGTGCATCACTCTCTATAATCTAATGTTGTTATCTTGAAAGAGCTTTTTAGATGATTCTAGAATTACGTCTAGATAACTCTCAAAATCTAGTATCATAAATATAGAGTGAATGAAATTTGGTGCCAAATTTAAAATAGATTCCCCTTTATCATTCAATACCTATTTCTTGTTAGCATCATAGTGTTGTGCTAGTGTGACCACTAGCTCATGGCTTTGCACCATCAGGGGAAAACTATTGTTTGGGGCAGTCCAAAGTCATAGATACGCAAGATCTAGTCATTTTTAAATTTTGCATTAGTCCTAGTCTAGAAGTCACCTAGGTCAATGTGACCTAGACCTATGTCTATAATCTTAGTGGTTTTTGATTCCAAACTAATACTTAAACTCGGTTCCTTATATTTGAACTTTATCTCTTTCTCACACATGGATTCTAGAGAGACTACTAAGGGAAAACCAATTACAATAGTTGGCAAGATTTTCAAGTGATAGAAATAGGTGGAAACTTTATTAGAACTTGGATTTTTTCTATTAATTTGAAATTTCTATGAGAAAGTGGATCTATAAAAGTAGGTTGAAACCTCTAAAAGATTTGGATGTACAAAATGTAGGTCAAAATTCTAGTGGAACTTGGAGTTGTTCTAAGCAATGTAAAACTCCATGTAACTTGGATTTATTTGAAGTAATGGAAAATTTCATAAAACTTGGAGTTTTTATGATCAATAAGAATGTCCATAGGGTTTTATGTTTTATTTTATAGGTTAAGATCCTATGGGAATGGGAGGTGAAAATTGTAGGTCAAAAGTTCACAAGGACTTGGAAGGAGTTTTGCAAGGAATATTTTCTAGTTTGTAGAATATACGTTGGTATATTCACCTAGTTATGTGGATTAGAAACTTTAGGATCAATTTATTTGAATGCATAGGAATTTTATGAATTTTAGGAAAATTTTAGACACGATAAGAAAATGAGCCTCAGTACCACAAAAAAACTAATGAATCTTAGAATCATATGAAGAAACCCTAAATGAAACTAAGTACAAGGAAATGTATAGAAAAAGAAACCATGATTGATTTAAAATAAAGAAATGCTTGAAAATATGAAAGGGGTTGAACAAGGAATACTAAGTAGGGCATCAATGGTGGTGTAGCATGGCTTAGCAATGAAGGCATGGTGCATGGATTGAGGTCATTATTAGGTTTGTAAAGGTCCAAATCATGATTATAAGATTAAGCAATGACTAAAAAAATCCCAAATTTTACTTATTTATTACAATTTCTTTGTAATTAATGCTATGAGGTAGTGTTTGGTGGAGATCCATAGTCTGGGGACACTTGCAA
Organism: Torreya grandis; assembly: GCA_037957365.1. Lineage (NCBI taxonomy): Eukaryota > Viridiplantae > Streptophyta > Pinopsida > Cupressales > Taxaceae > Torreya > Torreya grandis. The sequence goes on along the minus strand of JARHVA010003472.1, from coordinate 934,906 downwards.
TTTTTCAAATTGCATGTTGACCTCTAAAATTCGAGGGTAAGGATGGGTTGACAATTTAGAAATGAGAATGTGGTATTTAAGAGACAATTTGAAATTTTTCAAAATTTCAAATTGCACTTAGGGTTTTAGATCTTACAAGAGTGGTGGTTGGTGGGAAGTAGAACTTGGATTGTAATTTTCAGTTTACAGATTTTCAAATTGCTTCTCAAGTTCTAGTTTCTAGATAGAGTATTACATGAAAAGTAAAACTCTATCTACAATTTGAAATTTTGAAAAATTTTAAATTACAATCAAAGTTCTAGTTTCATTGGGTATTGGTTTGTAGGAAGTATAACTCCACTTGCAATTTATAATTTTGCAAATTGTAAATTGCAAGCAGGTTTCTAGCAACTAGTGTATTATGGGATGGGGAGGTCTATCTATAATTTTTAATTTGAAATTTTTAAAATATATAAATTTTAGTTAGATATCCAAATTCCATCGATGAATGTATTATGAGATCTGGAGTTTGGAAAATAATTTGCAAATTTGTAAACTATAAATTGTAGTCTAATCTCTATATTTGACAAGCTTAAGTAGATGGGTGTTTTGGGTCAATTCATGGTATCTTTCCATAAACATAAGGGGTATCCCTTAGGTTTCTTTATATTTTGATATTTTTGGGATAAAAATATCAAAAAATTCCATAATTTCAAATCTAAGGAGTTGTTTAATCATTGCTATGCAACTAATAAGCTTTATGGAGACCTTGCATAGGTTAAAGAATAACTATTAGAGAATCAAAATCCAATCCATCTAACTCTATGAGCCCCCTGTTGGTGGCTCAAGCCACCCTATACATTAGTTTTATGGTGTGCCCTATCTTTTAAGGTGGTATAAATGAGTTTCAAGTTTCTAAAACCACCTAACAAACCCAAAAAATAAAACCAGGCAATCCCATCTAGTTAACCTTATGATCCCTCCATTAGTGGCCCTAACCACCCCATCGATTAGTTTGATGGTGGATTCTAGCTTACAAGTTTTGAGTTTATAAAACCACCTAATAAACTTGAAAACTAAAACCAATCACTCCACCAAAACCTAATCATTTATGGCATAGTTGTGAGTTCTCACAACCATCCATATGCATCTATGCCATAGACACTTAATGTTCACTCAAAATTAGTATTCTAGAACAAAATTCAAAAATGTAGGAAATTAAAATTTCCAACAAAAGTTTACAACATAACCCAATGAAAACATTACAATGACATTGCTAAAATGTACATGGAAGACACACTACAAACATAACTTTGAGTTATTCTAGCGTTGATTTTTATTTCAACATCCTTGAACAAAAAAATGAGAAAATATAAAACTCATTACCAACTTGCTTAGAGTGTTCACTTTCTGATTCTTTCCCATTTTTCCATATGAGAGAGTTCCATTAATTTTTATTCATGCCCACTCAAAATGTATGATCATCCTTTTCTCCTATGGAAAATTGAGATTAAGACTCCTTTAATGTATGTAGCTTAAGTAGAATAGCTTGGGTCATGACACAATAAAAATGGTGGAAATAATTATTTGTTACCAAACATCCAACATTTATTCTATTATAACTATAGTCTTCCCACTATCATTCACCAACTTACTAGTCCTAGATGATCTATCAAATCCCAAAGACTACTAGTGGTGAATAAACTACCACATACTTTACAGTTGTAGTTAATAGTTTCTACCAGGCTCACACAACTATCATTCACTTCTAACAAATAAAGAATAAAATAAATCTAAATTCGAAACAAAACATTGACTCAAACCCTAATTAAATAATGATATATAATTCTTTGCATAGAATGTCCATGGTTCCAAAATCCATCATTTATTTTAATCAAGTGACAATAAAATGACATTTTCATAATTTTAGTTAATGGATTAAAATCCACTTAACCAAGACTAGTAATCCAACACAAAGACTCCTCAAATCATATGCAAACACATTCAAACAATTAAATGAAAGACCTTATAAAATATGACAATGATATCAAATCCACATGATGTAAAGTAAATGACAATGTTTCTAAAAAACAACAAGTCTAATCAGCTTACATATCAAATTAAGTGACACATCCATAAGTACAATTTTGATGATATCATTCTTTAAATGTGAAACAAATTAAATAAAAGTTTTAGCAATGGCAATAACACTATGGTTGACCAATATGATATGATAAAATAAAATAAGCCAATTAAATAATCAAATAAATCAAGCAAATAATAAAAATAACAAAGCACACTCAACTCTTACACTCAAAGCAAAGACCAATAAACAAGTGCAATCAAAATTTAATAGCCAATCAAATAGTTAAAAACTTACTAATCAAATGCATTTTTTTTGGAAATTCATGTCTCAATACTCATCATCAGAATGTAACTGATTTTTTAAATACATAACCCTGCCAATTAGACTTCATCAATCAAAACTAGCTCATGGTAATTCACGTAGTCATAAAAATAAGATATCAATAGTATTTGAAGTAATATAACATCTATGATCATAATTGAATAGTCACTTGAGTTAAAACATCATACACAGTCATTCTCATAATAATGACATAATTAATTTAAAATTAGAGTATCTAAATCAGGTCATGATATGGTCATCATATAATCAAAATAACATATAAAATGTCATGAAAATTTCCATATAAATAATCCATATTTTTTAATTGGTTCCAAACTAAGTCATGACATCTTTCTTATTTAAGTTTGTTAAAATAAAAAATCCTTTTGTCATGCTAGATCCTACAATTTTAAATTTTAGTTTTCTTTCACATTTTTTATACATGAAACTCTATTGATATTGGTATTATAACATCCATCGCATATAAAAACCAAAATGGGGACATTCCAATGGCTCTTTTTGGAGTAATGGAATTTTACCATAATGCATCATATAATTTTTATGATAATTTATTTGGTTTTCATGCACCAACTTGTTTATGATAGTGATAAGGTTCTTATTACTAGATTTAACTTTACCATTTGATTATGGATAATAGTATGAAGAATTATAAAGATAAATTTCTTATTCATAACAAAAACCAATCAAATTCAATGAATAAAATATTTATGAAATATCAATCAAAATATTTTAAGGAATGTCATACCTTACTAAGATGTTTTATTTGATGAAGTCACAAACCATTTCTAAATTAGTTTCTTGAAAGGAATTTCTTTGACCAACTTCATGAAGTAGTCTATTATTATAAGAACATAGGTATGGTTGGAGCTTGAGTGAAGATTGAAATATGCCAATGAAATATAACCACCATTTTTAAAAGGGTTCTTGGGTTACAATTTACTTGAGTGGGAGGGTTCTAAGTTTTGACTTGTTTAAATATTATTGACAAGCTTCACATTTTCTTACCCATTTGTAGGAATCCTTGAAAAATTATGGCCAATAATTATGAGCCATAAAAATATTATATGTTATTACTAATGTATAAAAATGACTTCCATGACCTTGGTCATGAAAGGCTTAAATAATTTTATTTTGTTTTTCCTTATCCATGCATCTCTTAAACAAACTATCACTATTATTTTTAAACAAAGTACCGTCCCAAATAATATATTTTACTACCTTAAAATTTATATTTATTCTCTATTTGACATACATATATGGTGAAAAATCTCCATATGTGAAAAAATATATAATATAAAAGTACCATTCATCTTTATAATCAATATAAAATAGTAACGACAAACTTTCAATTTTACGCTTATCATCATCTATTAGATCAACATCTATTTTCTCAATAGTTTGTTCTACCATAAACTAGCATAATCCTTTACCTTAGACAAACTTAGTGGTGTCAGTACCATAAATCAAGGAAATATGAAACATATTTAATAATAACTCTTATTTTCTTTACATGTTAAATATTTTTATAAGCTTTCATGAAGTTTACCAACAAGTCTAACCACCCATTAAACTAACTTACTAATAAGTGAAATTAGCTTACTAAAAAATCACTAATGGGGGTATCACATAAAGTGAAACATGCTTGTATAAATTTACTTAAATATAAAAACTAAATTACTAATAAAAATAATAATAGAATATATGGATCAACTGACCTAAAAAAAACCTTTGATCTAGAGGGGTAAATAAGAAGATGGTGAAGATGGTATGAAGCTATGATTATGAACTCATCAAAAGTACATGTAACTAAAAAAAATAAAACATTATACATCATGGTACTGATCAATTAATGTCCCTTCCAAGACTCCCACTACCTTATAAGTTATGTCATGAATGATGAATAACCTACTAGTATGCCCATCCCCTCTAACCATTTTGTACCATACCATAGTATAACATGATAAAGGTATGCTCAGTTACATCAATCCACACAAAGTATCACATAGTAACTTATCGATACACCCAACGAGGACTTATCAAAGGACATACACTATCCTCCCCTATTATGTGATATGTGATAAGTATCTAAAGAAAAAACCAATGAATTTCAATGAATGGAAGAAAACCAAAACTACCACTATAGCAAAACCCTATCTTTGAGTTAAGAACTCACTGAATATGGGTGAATATTTGTGCACTTAATACATATCATCTAGTCCATCAATGCCATAGACCTTAGTCATGTAGGATGACCCCTTGCTAGATGAAGTGCCAAAATAGCTATAGGAGCTAGATTAACCTAAATAATTACCACTAGAATAACCAACATGATTTCTTCCAACCTTCTTTTTATGTGTGGAGAGTGGTTTTTTGAGAAGGATACATGTCAATAAGATGACCAATACCATCAAATTTATAACATATTTATTCTTTCTTATGTTTACAATAACCATAAGATGAGGAACCATGAGAATATTTACTAGATTGAGAAGAATGCTTATGTCAATGTCTATGTTTTGAGGACTCTAGAGAATGCCATGAAGAATGTTGATGAGTGTAGATGATATTTTATGATTATATAGTGGCTTAGTATTTTACACTTGGAAACCTATACCTTGGTTGTTCCTCTTAGTTATTTACCTTTTTCACTTCTCCAAGTATTTCATATACTCTATATTTATGCCCCTTGGCCTATATATCTTATTATAACCAATTTTATGTTGATGACCTAGGTATTACTATATTGTCTAAAATAATTAAAATTTACTTATCTTCCATCTCTAAAAGCTCTAAACCTATACCCACTCTCTTACTCCCTATACATTAATGTCTAGGACATAAATTAGCATCGACATTACTATCATATCTTGACACAAGTGTACAATGCCCTAAAGTCATCCAATTCTCAAATTAAACATGTCTTAAAGGTTGGCATAAGTGATTTATTGTTAGTTATTAATCTAAAGGAATTGATATAAATAAAATATCAACCCTCATTCATTCCTCACCTATCTACACCTATGAACACCTAGAAAAAGGACCAAAGAGCATTAAAAAAAAATTAGTAAAAATATTCCCTATCTATACCTATTTCCATACCAATCATAAGGGATGCACATATATAGGTCTAAAGTACTAAAGGATCAACCCAAGATTCCAATTTTCTATGTTAAATGATAGGTCACTATTGTACTTGATTTTCACATATTGTATGATTCAAAAACAAGCCACCATGTAGGGGAGAACTTCGTCAATTTGAGGTGCTCTTTGAAGTATTGGATTTGTAGATAGTGTCTTTTTATATAGGGGTCATTAGGGTCATCTTGACACTATATTACCATTAACTCATTTTTCCCCAAGGTCACATTAAAGATGGAAATCTAGGGTTTTTCCATTTCACAAGGAGTGACATTTCATGACCTAGATATAAATGCATAAAATCCAAGGTAAATCAAAACCTAAAAACATCTAGGTGGTTTCATCCATTTTCAATAGATATTCCATATAGGACATTAACATTGAACCCAATAATAGCATCGATGCAACCATCCTAGGCTAACATTATTGCCCAAATAGCTATAGGCATCAAAACAAGAATCTATTGATTGTTCCATAATCTCCTTCTACCCTAATTTCAGCTTGTTCATAATCTATAACTACATTAGCATCTGAATAAGCTAAGTAATTCACTTCTTTATCATTTCTATATATAACATAGTTGTCAATTATATATTTAAACTATCTTATCATAATAAATCTAGTGTATGTTTATATCTGAATTTAGCATCTAATTAGCCTATTATAGATTTGATTATCACCGTAGTTCCATTTCATTTCTATATACCCCTTTAACAATCTAGATAACACCATTATATATTGCATTTTAGGGGTAGATGATATTCTATGATTATATAACACATTTATCTTATACAATTGGCAAACTCAGACCTTGGTTGTTCTTAATTATATACCTTTACCACTTTTTCAAGTCTCATATATGTTATATCTTTAGGCCCATAGAATTTTATATCTTAGTTTGACCAGTCTTATTTTGATGACATGGGTCTTTTATCTTGTAAAAAATGCTTAAAATGTACTTATCTTCCATCTTTACAAGTTTTTAACCTATACCTTCTCTATTATTATCTAGACACTAATGTTTGAAATAGAAAATAACATCAACATTATTGTCTTATCCCAATGCCATAATGTCATCTAAATTTAAAGTGAAATATATCCTAATGGTTGGCCATTGTACTTTAATGTGATTAATTACTCCAAATGGATTGATACAAATACAAGATCAACCCTCATTCAGTCCTTACCAAGCTAAACCTATGAATACCTAGAAAAATAATGAAAGAAAATTCAAATAACATTCAATTGATACAAATATTCAATATTTATTCCTATTTCCATACTAATAATAGGGACTACACATCTTCATATCTAAAATAATAAAGGATAAACCCAAGAAATTAATTTTCTAAGTTACAAGCTAGGTCACTTTATACTTATTTTGCACATATTATATGATTCAAACAAAAGCTAACACATAGGGGAGAACTACATAAGTATGAGGTTCTCTTAAAACTATTGCATATGTAGGTAGGATCCTCAGATAGAGGGGTCATTAGGGTCATCTCAACACTGTGTTCCCACTAACCCATTTTTACCAAAGGTCACATTGAATATGAAAATCTAGGGTTTTTATATTTCATAAGGAGTAATAATCAATGACCTATATCTAAATGCACCAGAGCCAAATTTAAATAAAAAATAGAAAAATCGAGGTGGTCACATCATGTTTCAACATATATTCTATACAATACATTATCATCAAACCCAGGTAATACTTTTGATGTAATTATCCTAGACTGATGTTATTATCCAAAGAGTTAAAGGCATCATAACCAAAATTTGACAACTATTATAGAATCTCCTTCCATCTTGATTTAACTTATTTTAGGGATATAACTACATTAGCATCATAAAAAGTTAAATACTTCACTTCTTTGTCATATGTATATCTAGCATAGTTGTACTTTCCATATTTAAATTATCTTAGCATAATAAATTCAATGTATGCTTATATCTAAGTTTAACATCTAATTAGTATACTAAAAATATAATTATCTCCCTTATTCCAAACACTTATATACCATTTTTGGACTTATACATGTTTTCTAGCTTCTCAGACACTTGCATCCCATCGAGATGCCTATGGCAACATATGTGTCCTTGTTCCAACTAAGTGTCTAGTTCCCAAAAGTCATCTAATTTAAAAATGTAATGTATCTTTATGGTCATCCTAATTAATTTAGTGTGATATATTTTTAAAATGGGTTATTCTATATGTAATATCAACACTCATTCATTTCTCACCTAGAAAATTTATACCTCTCATTGACAGGGCAACAACAAAACTATTAGTTAAGCATTCAAGTGAGTAAAGCTACCTTATTCATTCCTATTTCCTTATCAATTGTAGGGAATATTTTTACAATTATAAATTACATAAGTATTATCCATGATCCATTTTTTCAAGTTAAAATTTAAGTCATTGTATGCACTTAATTATCATATATTGTATCCTTATGCACACAAAATCCAACATGTAGGGGAGAACTACATAAGTCTAAGGTTCTCTTCATAGTATCGGCTATATAGGAATTTCTCATAAATAGAGGGGTCATTGGGGCAAAATCTTAGCACATGTCACAAACACATACTATTTAATTATATACATTATATCATTTTATTTATTTAATATAACATAAAAATTAAATATATAACATCACATACTATATTTATAAATCATGTCATCCACATAGTTATATATCTAAAATTAAAAGACATCTATATCATTATCACCATGTCATCACATAAATCAAATTAGAAAACATCCTAATCATCTCATAATCATCATCTCCATAATCATACATCATAAAAGAAATCCTAAGAATCTCATAATCATCCCATGTATCTAATCAATTCAATCCAATATCTAATCTAACCAATATCAAAATCACATAACCAAAATATAATCACATGTCATATACCATAATATAAATCCCATAATGACATAAATGTCCATGAAATCCAGTCAAAATAATATGTATAAAATGTGAGCATCATGGGAATCAATGTTTAAGAATAAAATATACATATCCAAACTAAAAATAGTGTCTCATGAGACAAGATCATGTCTATCCTAGTGGTCTCCTAGCCAAATGATCTAAGGAATGCAAAGAGGTACTATCCTTATAATATTAATCTTGATGATCTACTAGTATGACAATCTTGTATAGACCATTTTAGTATTTTTCCTCTATATTCAAGTGAAATATCTATCTATCCACATCTCCTAAGACCTATATTTGGAATAGGGTGGCTCCCTTATCCTTATCCCTATCAACTACCTATAGCTCTACCTTAATTTGACCCTATAAGGCCACTACTTATATATCCCTAGCCTAAATTTATCCATGTAGGGATGTTATCTATGCATCCATATCTTGACTCTAACCTAGCTAGCCTTGTAAAGTTGTTATATGTGCATCTATAGCCCCCATATATCCAAATAAATTGGTAATGTGAGCTTATACCAGCCCCATTTGACTATCCCTATACACTATCTATCATTATAAACTTGTAACCCATGCACAATATCTATCCATATCGATATTAAACTTGGCCACCTCTACCATCCTATGTCTAACCTCATACCTCAAGATATTAATTTGTGCTTGTTCTACTACATTGATAGGTGGCCTAGAAGGCCCTAAAACATCAAGACCTATACCCATCATTGCCTAATATTTTCTACCCACCTCTTGATCACCTCCTCCTATTCTTTGATAATCCTTGGATACATCCTAATCACCCCCACCAATATCCATCAAATCTTGATCAGCCCTATCATGATCATCATCCCTAGTATCTCTTCTAGTTTATGGATTTAATCTCTATGATCACCATCTCCTAAATCATGTCTATGCCTATACAATCCTTTGCATTACTCCTCTCTTCCTAGTTCCCTACACTAGTCTCAATAGTCTACGTGGCCATCTCTAATGCCACCATACTATATAAACTAAAATAACTCTAAGATCTTCTATCAGAGTTTGATAATCCCACACCATAGGAACTATATTTTCATAATCAAAATTTTCTAGAGATATATCAATTATCTATCCCTATTGAGGCCTCTTTCTATCACTCTTAGTGAAGAGGTGTTCCTCTCCCAAGATATCTTATTTATATTTGAACTATCTCTACACCCTATATAGATGGTATCTCTCAAAAATTTAATCTTGACTCCTAGTCAAATAATACTCTCTCATCATATATTATGTGTACTCAACATCCTCTACCCATCCCCACTACACATGCCTATATGGCATCCAAGTAATCTAGTCCTCTCTTAAACTATCAAAATCCTATCTAAAATATCTCATATTTCCATCATGTACTCTCTACACCCATAGAATAATATACTATCCAAATGCAAATGGATAGTCAAGATCACACACTGCTCATGTGCCTAGTGGACTCTCGATGTCCACGTGCTCCCAACACTAAATTTACAAGAATAATTAGTGACCAATTCTTGTAACCCCTATAAGCTCCCATGTAAAACTCTCTATATAATTGGCCTAATACTATAGGTCCCTATGGAAAAACTTAGTATTCATGTATACTGTTTGTAACTACAACCCCCAACCCTATATGAAACCATTGACCATTCTTATCTAAAAACAATATGCCAGTAATAAGAGACATAAATACTAGTGTCAACCTATCAATAGTCCCATCTCTAAAATACCTTTCAATATTTTTCTAAGAATATTAAACTCTAATCTATAAGTGTTCACCTATCTCTATACAATCCCATTTAATGCTCATGACCTCTAGTAGACTGTGTCTTCTCTCATGGTCAATTAAAATATGCACCACATGTGTGCCAAAGTTACCATCATCTCTCTGGTGATGAAATGGAAAGTTCTCATCTCATATTTCCATCACTTCACTAATTTAGTAATGACCACTCAATCTATCCTAATGAATGATGTCATGGTGATGTAGTATAATCTAGTCATCTCCATCACTGCATAATCTATCAAATTCAATTGAGGCATCTCATGCAAAACTAGTTGCTACCAAAATTTATATACTATTACACCTAAATCCTTTTGCACCACACAAAACTTATTATCCCTTAATTAGTACAAGCTTACCCCCTAACCTAGCTTTTTTGTATTTATCTTACCCATCCTTACTTATTAATCCTACCTATCATACCTTATAAACGTATACCTTTATTACTTACTCATCCCCTTTACCCCACTAATTCCTAACACTAAATTTCATTAAAACTTCTCGTAACCCTAACCCTAACCTATGTTTTTATCAAAATCATTTCTCACTTATTACAATTTTACAAAACTACAACACCACTTATGGTTTTTTTAAATTTCATATTTCCCCATGTGATATCTAAAATATTATATATCACCTACTATAATTTTGTAAATGTACAATCACCATATGTAGTTTTGTAAGACCATAAGTAGTGGGTGCATTATTGTAGCTTACATGCCTAAAACTATAACTCAAGGAAATGCACCTAGTTGAAAAAATTCACTATCCATTTTTAATCTTAATAAATTCATTAATTACTCAAATGACAAAAAAATGATAGGGTACATACCATCATTCCTTCCTCTACTGGTCTCTAAAACTCAAAGGCTATCTCTCTCTCTCTATAGTGGGAAGTATGTGGGATGAAATCCATTCTTGATAGCTCCAAAGATCAAATAAAAAATGTCAAGAGTGAAAATAACTTATTTTACTAGCCATTTTTATATTTTACACCCTAATAACCCTATTTTTTCCCCTCTTCACCCTATTTAGTCCACACTAACCCTACTCGTCTACCTAAACACCTAACCTATATTTATCTATCAATGTATCTCTTCGCTAATCATGTCTAAATATGTTCACACTAACTATTATTTATCTCACAATTCATTTTAATCATTTTTATGGGTATGGTCATCCATCTCTTTGCTCACCATCTAACATCTAGAGTCAAAACTATATTTCCTTGAGGTTTTTTAGACTATGTAGGCAACACTTGGCCACTTTTTTAGTGCCCAAGGTTATCTTGGACACTAATTTCTATCCCATCCCCTTCTGTTCACTTAGATATATTAAACTCCCTTGAGTTATGGTCATCATATCAAAATCCATCTATCACCATAACTCACTTATTTTATATCTTTTTATTAGCCTACAACTATTCCTTACATGCATTCTTGCCTGAGAAATGATGACAACTTATGGTCTTATTTAATCTATCCATTTCCCAAACATATTTCATTATCTTAAGAATATTTGTCTTATCCCATGAATTTTCTCTCCTCTCTCATTGGCTTAGGTCTTTTCCTAGGAATCATTCTAAGAGACCAATTAGTGTTGTTAAGGTGTGATCCCCCTTGGGACTATTATTACACCTAAAACCTTATTCCCTTGCATTCCCACTTGGGTAATCTTATATTTCATATATAAACTAACATTTAAGGCATCCCAACCTCTCATTATATTGATTTTATACCCACCGAGTGATCTCTTTATGAATGGCCATCTGATTCATTCCTCCCCACATGCCCCCTTAAGGGGGAATCATACAAACTCATTTTTATTAACCTATCCATGTAATGGTTTTTTTAAAATACCATTATTCCCTAATTCATCACTCATAATTCCCTTTCAAATAATGGTAAAATGTATGCACTAAAATCTACTCATCATATCTATTCCACTAATCCCACTATTTATCTAAATTAATCTAGTAACCATAATAATTAAATCCCACTCCCTATAATATATTTCATACAACATGATAATAATTCTACATCCCCCATGCTATATAAATCCCTTATTTATCCAACTAGCATCCCATTAAACCACTAATCTCACGTCATTAATTAACTACTTTCCCCACTTACCAATTCAAAATAATCTACCTACCCCCATAGCCAACCTATTCCTAGCCTCTCCTACACAATTAGAACCTTAAACCTCCTTCAACCCATTAAATAATCCCTATTAACTCCTATTCAAATCTATAAGCCTCTAAAATCTAAATCCTTATCTAACTTTCTAGAATGCTCTAAACTAGAGGCATCTGATGAATTTAAAATTAATTTTTATTCTCCCTCATCACCCTATAAATAACCAAGCATGAAACTTAGTTAGTCTAATTAGAAATGAACTTGAGAGCCTTATAACTTGCATGCATATACCAGACCTATTAATCATTCATACTCCCATTACATTCACACTACCCTTGCATCTAAGAAGTCATTAAACCATTCATCTTGTCTCCATCATTATCAAGCAATCTAATAATCAAGTCAAAAATATTTGGATAATTCATTTGAAGATCTTAGAGATAAGATAAGAGAGGAAAGGTGATGGTAAGATTCCTCTTATAATTCATATTGCTTCTATCTTCTCTCCCTTTGATGTTTTTTATGTTTTTAGTTAATTTACTAATTATAGTATAATTAATCCATAGTTCAAATTTAAAAGCATACAGATAGATGTTAAGTTTTTTGGATACTTAAGTATAAAAAAATCATATCTATGAACATTAAAGTATAAAGATTTAAATGAATCATATTTTTATACAATTGTATTTACCTTAATGGGGAAAGAATACTTATACTAAAGATGAAATGTAATTCCAAATCCAAGGGTCTAAATGCTAAGGCATGTGAGGTACTTTTAAAATGAATATCATACTATTAAATGGATTCATTATCATGTTGTTTTAAAGTGTAATTTTTTTCTAATTTAAGTCTAGGCACATTATGTATGTTGAAATCCAAAAATAAGACATCTCCAATTGTGAAAAAGTGGTTAAGGAACCCTTAGGTAAACTATATAACTAATTGTGATATTCATCGATAATACTCATATTAAATTGTTTTATAAATATTTTATCATATTTATCCATTGCATAAAATAATATACATATTTGATCATGTGATCAAAGAGATATTTGTGACAAAAAAATAGAAAAATGTGGTAATTTTAAACCTTTCAGATAAGGATACTCAAGTATACATTGTGAAATTCATTAATTATGGAATGACGTAATATTGGTATTAACATTATGGTTAGACATTTTCATTTAAAGTATATATAATTATATTTTAAGCTTTCCAATATCACTCATCATAAACATGATATTATCAATAAGAATGTTTGGTGTTTTTCAAAGTTGTTATCGTTGGTTTTAATTCATCCACTCTTTTGAATTTAGGCATTTTAGTATTATCATTTTAATGAATATTAAATGCAAGTTTGGAATCAATAAATTTATGATACTTTGGTAATGGTATCATATATTTGAAAATTTTAACCTCTTGCATATAATTTTTCAATTCATCCACTTTTGGTAATAATATAGTAATTGGAAATTTATTCGGTTTCGATAATTGTACTTCTTTTTGGTATGTAAGGGGCTTTTCTCATGAATGAATCTTTTTGAAGATAAAAATCCCTTTTTTATAAAACTTGGTTGATATTAGTAATATTGAAAATTTTAAAACATTAATATATTTTTTCCACTCTATGATTGTAATGCACCATTATTCATTGTGCCTTAATGTTATTTGGTAAATAGTCTGTGATGTCTTTATCTACCTTTAAAAAAAATTAATATTAAATGAAGGAAGAAAATATTTATATATTGAAGGGTTATAAATGATGTTATATTTATGTCATGGATGTGTAAAATTGAATTGATGAAGTGCCTTGATAGTCTAAGTGACAATGATAAAGTGTGCAATGTGCTTGTCCTAGTTTGCTTGAAGTATGATTGGTTGATCTTCTATTTTGGCATGGTTATATTTGTTCAAGGATGAGTATGGAGTATTGATGATATGAAAAAGGTACCTAATTTGTTTTATATGATTTGATTTCTTGTGTTCATAAGTGAAATTCATCCGGTTGTCCATTGATTTCATCTAGACACTTTAGGTTTAGTGGCAGAAAATCTGAGTAGGTAATTTGATGACATCACCATTACCACCTGTGGATGAGTCAAGAGGAAATGGTCACATGGGGTTTTTCAGTATTATAAATATCTATTATTAAATAAATCTCATTTAATTCACCTAAGTGTGTCAAAATATATTCAAGTGCAAAATTAGGCTCCCATGGATTTTGATAGTGTTTTTCCATACTTAGCCAAATTTGCATGAGAAAAGAAATAGTCGAGTAAGCATTTTGATGGTATAATATCCCAAATCTATGGATGCATTAGGATAATGTGATAATACAGTTTATTAAATTTTTTATCTTGTTTATTTTAAATAAATTTTAGATCATGTGTTTAAACACATCAAAAGATATGCATGTTCAAAGTTAGTCTTCCAAACAAGTTTTTGGCATAATTGGCTCTGTGATAGAAGAGTTTGAGAAGAAATTTATATAGAAATATATCTCATGCATGTGAGGGTTACATGATTATATTGTTATATTTATGGATTATCCTATGTGGGGAGATCATATGGCCCAAATTTGAGATCATTTGTCAAAGCGTAGAAAAAGTTATTAAGGCTCAAAGTTGTCTTCTTAGACAGATTACAAGGGTCCCCATAGTCAAATTTGCATATTTTAAAGATTGATAAAGAACAATGAAGAAAATTTTATAAAAAATTTAAATAATTAGAGAGATTGAAAGAAGTAAAATATGTTTAATGATTGATCAAAGGTAAAGGATAAATATCAATGATGATTGCATGATCGTATAGTTGAAGATATATGATGAGTGGTAAGTCAAAGTGGTCAACATGTTAGATGTTTAATGATCCATGTATAAGTTAAAAAGAATGAAAATTAAAATAATATATATGTTTCATGATTGTAAAATAATAGTGAGATCATGATATGAAATCAAATGGTTGAGGTTTAATTATGACCATTTACATTTAAATATTTGAATTTTTTAAAGGGAAAAACTAGTCTATGGTTTTCGGAGCATATATTTTGATTTAGATATAATTTTTTGATGATGTCAAAATAAAATATGAATAATAATCCATTTAAAATATAATTAACCTGATTTTAATATCTGAAATTGTGTAAATTCATAGTTATTAAGGTTCAAATTTGACTTATTGTTCGTGCATGAACTATAAACCACCCAAGAAGATTGTTCGAGCTTGTTTTGATATATCTTGATGACATAGATTTTAATGAATTTTTTATACTCCATAAGGATGATCTATGTGGTATTATTATGTTTTAATAATATATTTTAATTATGAACATTAATTAATAAGTTGACTATGTTTGCTAAATACACTGTCAGTTTGAGTGATCATGTTGCAAGAGTGAGTTGAAGGTGTTCTAAGAAAAATTGATAAGTCAAATGAATATGGAGATGTTGTATAAGTCACAAGTAATTATTATAAATATATATTTTTTTCTATTTCTCCCATGATAAAATGTGGAGAGTCATAATATATTGAGTATATTTTGACTATGTATGACCAGTTTGAGTGGTCATCTTGAGTGAGACAGTTTGAGGTATGTTGGTCATAGTTGGAGTATCTAAGGAACATGGATATGTTGTATAGGTATTGGAGGTTATATTAATATTATTTTTTCATGTTTTTATGTTATTTATTTTATTTTTTTATTCATAAGTCTGAGACTATGTTTTATATATAAAGACTTGAAAGAGCGAGGATACCTAATTGGTAGGTCCAAGTCTTGAGTTGATGTTCCAAGTGGTGTGGTCCCATGAGGGTGTGTGAAAAGGTATATTGGATGATGGTTTCATATTTTTTATATTTTTTTAGTCATTTTTATAGTCTTAATATGTTCCAAGTAGTCTCACATGTAATGTGTGAGTATGAAGGCCTAATGGTTTTAGGTCTCACTGAGACCTAATAGTGGTTTGGGACTAATGAGGTATTGAATGACATATGGAGTTTCTAGTTACTACATTTAAAGTTTATGAGGACCTATTTAAAATATGGAACAAGTATGGTAAGAATCTTGGTTGACCAATATGGGTTATATTAAGAGCATGGTCTAAATACAAGGCCTATTTGGCCTGTTTATTATAGTTGTTTATGTGTGGTAAAAGTCGAAGGAGATAACCTTTAAAAGAGAAGGTATAGGTTAATAAGGAAAAATATAGAGTGAAGAGGATCATAAATTCTTATTTTATTAATGTCTTTAAGGTGATCACATAGGTCATTGGACCTAATAAGCCTAAAAGAGGAAGAATGAGTTAGTATGCTCAAGAGGCTATTTGAGGTGTGTTTATGTGAGAAAAGGCAAGCTGAAAGGTTGTGTGCTCCCATTGGATGGGTTGAAGGATATATCAGGTTTATGATGGTATGTATGACCTATAGGTCATATTTTTGAGGTCTTAATAGTGCTCTCATAGATTTCAAGATTAATTGTGAGTGAATGTGAAGTGTGATAAGCAGAGGTGCATCATCAGGTGTTGTAGACATCAGTTCAAAGGTGGATGTGTTCATAGGTGTTACTATGGAAGCTCATAATTTAATGGGGTTTCATCTTCCTTACAATATAAATTTTTTTAATGGTCTAATTGTTATGTCAACTTAGCTAGATAGGTGTGGCAGCTCCTTGTGTGATTGAAATCTCACTAAAATAAGGGATGGTAGTTACTTGATCATTTTTAGATGGTATAAATTGGATCTTGTCATTATAGGACTATAGTCTATCTTGTATGTTTCAATGGGGTTTACTCCCCAAGAGGGTTTCCCATGTATTTATTGTGTTGATGTGATGTATGTTGTTGTTCATGATTTAGATGTTTATTCTTTCATTTTTATGTTACTAGATCAAGTCAATGAATGATGGAATGGTTTTAGAATTGAATGTGAATTATTATATACTGATTCATCCCCCCTCTTATTATCTACTTCTAATAATTGGTATCAGATTATGTCCTTTTTTGGAATCTTAATAGCTTGAAGGAAATCCTAAGTAGCAAAATATGGCTAAATAATTGAAGAAAGATAATCAAAAGCGAAAGGTAGTGATCAAGGAACTTGAAGATAAGATACGCAATTTAAAGAAAGATGTCATAGAGGATGATAATGCTATCAATGATCTCAGGGTTTGGCTAGTATATTCCAATATAAGTTTATGTTAAAAATAAATACATATCATGTTTGATAAATAAGCTTGCCATAACAATAGAGACAAAGATAAAAAGGAAGAATAAGTTGATCTAGAAGCTGAGCTCATGAGTGCACTTAGTGAACTAAAGGAGTAGAAGAATATTAATCATCAAATGATTAATTTGATCAAAGGTGATGAAGCACAAGTCAATCTCCTTGAGGGAATTTTTTTAGGCATGTATAAGAAATAATAAAATAAATATCAATAACAGATCAATTCTATTGAATTTAAAGAATATAGATTGAAAGACTTTGCCAACAAGGCCAAACAAGATGAAGACAAGATCAATATTCTTGAGAATAAGTTAAGGACTGCAAATGCAAATCTAAACGCAAAATAAGATGAGTGAATCAGCTCAAGGTTGAAATAAAGTCATTAAAAAGTGAGCATGAGCTTGTTATAGTCAATTTAGATAAGATGGAAGAGAAACATGAGAAGAATGAGTATGTCAAGGAGAATGTAAGATTTGAAATCAATACAATAAGGTCTATTAGACAACCAAATGTTTCAAAGAATGCTAGTTTATTCCATGGTCATTTTTATACATGTATTAAATATGGTCATAGACCCATGTATTGTATAATAATTTAGTCAAGAATGAGTTCTCATGGACCCTTGTAAGAAAAATTAATTTTTCTTAGAGAAATCATATCTTAGATTAGTCAAGAGATATGATGAATGATATTGTTTAATACAGTTATAATAAAGTAGGAGATATTACCAAATCTACAAGAATAGTTTAAATATGAACTCAAGTTTTGACAAGAATAAATATGCTCCTAAAATTCGCTCAATGGTTTTGAGACCAAAGACTATGAATGATAATCATGATCAAGGTGGACTACCCATTATAACAAAGGAGGAATCTGATATAAAGAAGATACAAAAGTCTTTTATCTAGATAGAAAACTAAGATCACAATCATGATCAATCAAAAGGTATGAATGATCTTGTTTATTTCAAATGTCATAAATTTAGTCACATTTATAGATACTATAAGAATAGGGTGAATGAGTTCTCAAAGCAAAATAAGGTGTATGGAGCTCTAGGTATGCAAAGAAGTGGTTGCACATGGGTTTGGGAACCTAATCCTATTAGAAGATATTAGACTGAGACCAAATATGGTTTGTTTTCCATGATATACATGAAAGAGAGTCAAGAATTTCTATTGACAACATTTATTAACAAATCTAAAGAAAAGAATGAAATCAAGGATTTAGTTAAAGTCAAGAGGGACTACAAGTTAGATGAGACTATAGAGATATGGGACTCTCTAAAGTTTTGGGACTTTTAGTCTCTCCATGTCAAGGGAGAGTGTCTCTATCTAGGCTTCAAGGAGACACTTTTAGTGAGAGGAAGCTTGGTGGCTACCATATATTATTTGATGAGATGGTATGAAAACAAGGTATGTTTGTGCATTCTTTTTATATATCTTTTGTTGGAGAAAATAATATTGTGAAGAATCTCAATGGTCCTATATTGAGAAGTATTTATCTTATTGATCTTGGTTTGGATGCTCTAGTATAAAGGTGAGTTTAAAATATCTATGTGCATATTAGTTTGTGGTAGATGTCAGGTGAGCTTATAATTTGAAGGCCTTTCTTCTAGACTTATGTTATAGATCTTTCTAAGCCTACTAAAGGTTTGTTTAATAGTTGTATATGCCATGGAAGTTTATAGTGTTCTAAACATGAGGTATCTCTATATTAGTATTGACTGTGATTGGATAGTATTTGAAGACTTGTTGAAGATGTCATGTTCCTATGAAGCATGAAGTTAGGAGGATTTTTGTAATTAGTTAGGTCTTAGGATCAGATGAATGAGTATTTGAATATAATAAATAAGGTGTGGAGGATCAATATTTTGTGCTCAATATGATACTAGAAATTAGAGGTCTTTGGTTAAGGGGGAACAACAACTTCATGAGTTTGTTCCATTAGTTTATGAAGGAGGTATAGTGGATAGTCAGAATGGGTGGTTCCAAATGGATTAGCGAGATTGATGAAAATGTCAAGAAGATTTTTATTTTCATAAATTTATATACATTTATTTGTGATGTGCTCTAGGTGATTTTGTGGTTTGAGGGTATGTTTGTGCCAACTAAAGATTTTTGAGTACTCACAATTTTCTCAGTTTTTGGCTTAAGGGCAAGTAGGCCTAAAATGGATTATAGGAATTCTATGTTCTCAATGGTGTGTAAGCTCAAATATTGGTCCATAAGTGTGTGATATGTGTCTCCATGTGTGCAAGAATTTTTATAGATGTGCATTGACCAAAAGGAGTTTTGTTGACCCTATTTGTTGTGAGATTCTAGGGTTTTGGGATATGATAGACAAGTGGTTTGGCTTATGAATTGAGTTTTAAGGATTATTCATAGGTTTGATGAGTCAAATGGGTCGTAAAACCAAGCTTCACATAGATTTTAAGGTTTGTGGTTCTCAAGTTATTCATGTTTTTTTTAAATAGATGGTTAATTGGCTAGTTAGTTTGTGAAAGAAGTATGTTTCAGAAGATGGTATTGGTGATGAAAATTGATGTGATTGAGGGGAAAAATAATAGTGATAAATATACTAATTTTCATGTCCTGAATATGTGTCTAATATAAATTATGGGCTCTGGAAGTTCTAGATAGGGCTACAAGGAGGCTAGATAGGCCTAGTTTGAAGAAGAGTGTTTTTTTCTCAATTTATCCAAAATAGAAAGGTATGTTTATTTCAAGGATATTTATCAATTTGTTTTATATAATGTTTAATATTTTGTGAGTGGCATGAAATTATGATGGTGGTCCTTATGGTAGATTGAGAGAGAAGGCTAGTAAGCATGTGTGGTGGTTCTTCTTGGTGTGTGGAAATTTGAAGATGCTCAAGATGTGCAATGGATTAAAAATATTAGGGGGAGTCCCTATCAGATGAGTTTTGGTGATTTCCATTATATTTTATTTTTTTTGTGTTCTTTATTCATTGGTTGCAGTGCTTGGTTCAAGAGAGTGTTGGCATGGATCAAGAGGAAATTTGTCAAGGTAAGTAAAAGTAGGCTCAAGGTAAGGAGGAGTTTGTATCATATTTATAAGGTGGTCATATCCTATTGGTTATATTTTTAGGTCCTCAAGATTATATTTTTACCACTTTTTTATTATGTCAAATGGGGAGAAAGTTCCTATTGTGAGAGTGCTTGAAGTTAGAGAAGGTGAGCTGTATATTACTATATGATGGTTGTTGACATCAATGACAAAGGGTGAGATTATTAAAGAGTTGTAAATTATGTTATATTGATGTCATGGAGGTGTAAAAGTGAGTTTATGAAGATATTTCATAGTCTAAGTGATAGTGACAAAGTGTGTAATATGTTTGTCCTAGTTTACTTGAAATATGATTGGTTGATCTTCTATTTTGACATGGTTAGATTTGTTATGGGATGAGTATGGAGTATTGAGGATGTGAAAAATTTCCCTAATATGTTTTATATTATTTGAGTGGTTTTTTTAATAAGTTTAATCCATTTGGTTATCCATATTTTTCATCTAGACACTTTGGGTCCAGTGGAAAAAAATATTAGGCAATTTGATGATGTCACCATTACCACATGCGGATGAGTTAGGAAGAAATTGTCACATGGTTTTATATATTATTATTCATAGATATTATGTGATAAATATTAAGTAATTAACCTAATAAAATCAAAATATATGAAAGTGCAAAGTTTTGCTCCCATGCATTTTCATAGTGTTTTCCCATACATAGTCTAATTTGCATGAGACAAGAAATAGGCAAGTAAGCATTTTGATGGTATCATATCTTGTACATGTGGATGATTAAATATAGGGTGATAATATGGGTTTATTTATTTTTTATAAATTTTAGATCATGTGCTAAGAATGTTAAAAAATATGCATGTTCAAAGTTGGTCTTCCAAAAATGTTTTTGGCATAGTTGGCTCTGTGACAGAAGATTTTGATAAGGCATTTTAATGGTGATATATCTCAAAAATATGAGTTTTATATGATAATTTTTTATATTTATGTATTCTCCTATGTGGGTATATCATATGGTCCAAATTTGAGACCATGCATCGAAACACATAAAAAGTTATTAAGGCTCAAAGTTGGCTTCTTAGATAGATTACAATGGTCCCCATACTTAGTTAGATTTGCATATGTTAAAGTTTGATAAATATTTATGGATTTAATTTTATTCAATATGTTAGGAAATTGTGATATTTTAATAAGTTCATGATTCTTAATGATTGAGTAAAGGTAAAGGATAAAGATCAATGGTGAGTGTGTGATCGTACAGTTGAAGATCTATGGTGCGTGATAAGTCAAAGTGGTCAACATGTTCAATGTTTAATGACATGAGTATAAGTTAAAGATTAATAAAATTATAAGAATGTAAATTATTTTTTATTTTCAAAGATAATCAAGAGCATGAGATGAATTCAAATGGTCAAGGTTTAACTATGACTGTTGATATTTAAATATTTGAATTTTACAAATGGAAGAACTAGTCTATGGTTTTTGGACCATATATATTGATCTAGACAAAATTTTCTCATTATATCAAAATAAAATATGAATCTTAATCCATGGTGAATCTAATTAAGATAATTTTAATATCTTAAAATGTGTACAAACATAGTATGAAGGTTCAAACTTGACTATGTGTTCATGCATGAACTGTAAGTGACCCAAAAAGATTGTTCGAGCTTGTTTTGATATTTTTTCAATATATATTTATGACTTATATATTTTGGATTATTTTAACTCCATGATTAATCTATTTTTTTTATTTTATGTTTGACCAATTTATCTTGAGTATGAACATTACTTAAGAAGTTGACTATGTTTTATAAATACACTGGCAGTTTGAGTGATCATGTTGTCGGAGCAAGTTGAAGGTGTTCTAAGCATAATTAATGAGTGAAATGAATATAGATATGTTTTATAAGTCTCAATAACTTATTATAAATATTTTATTATCATATTTTTCCCATGATCAGATGTGGAGAGTCATAATACATTGACCATGTTTTGACTATGTTTGACTAGTTTGAGTTGTGTTGGTATATGTTGGAGTGTCTAAGGTAAATTGATATGTTTTAGAGGTATTTTAGGTTATATTAATATTATTTTCTCATGTGTTTATATGATTTATTTTAGTGTTTCCTTCAAAATTCTGAGATTATTATTTTTGTATAAATACTTGAAGGAGCGAGGATACCTAATTAGTAGGTCCAAGTGTTGAGTTGATGTTCCAAGTGGTTTAAAACCATGAGGATGTGTGAAAATGTCTATTGTATTCTATTTTCATATGTTTGATATGTTTTAATAATTTTTATATTTGAATATGGTCCAAGTAGTCTCACATGTAATGTGTGAGTATGAAGGCCTAATTGTTTTAGGTCTCATTGAGACCTAATGGTGGTTTGGGACTAATGAGACATTATCTGACATATGGAGTATGTATTTATTACATTTAAAGTGTATGAGGACATATTAAAAATATGTAAAAGTGTGGTAAACATATTTTTTGACCAAGATGGGTTATACCAAGAGCATGGTATAAATACAAGGCCTATTTGGCCTATTTATTCTAGTTATCTATGTGTGGTGAAAATAAAAGGAGATAAGATTTAAAAGAGAAGGTATAAGTTATTGAGGACCAGTATAAAGTGAGGAGGATCAAAAAAATTTGTCTGAGCAAGGTTCTGAAGGTGATCACATAGGTAATTGGACCTAATAAGCCTAAAAGAGGCAAAATGAGTGAGTATGCTCAAGAGACTATTTGAGAGTGTGTGTATGGTGTACAAAGGCAAGGTGAAAGGTTTTGTGTACCAATTTTATTGGTTAAATAAAAAATAAATTTGATTATGGTATGTATTACCTATAGGTCATATTTTTGATGTCATAATAGTGCTCTTGTAGATTTGAAGATTGATTGTGAGTAAAGGTGAAGTTTGATAAGTAGAGGTCCATCATTAGGTGTTGTATAAATAATTTAAAATTTGGATGTGTTCATAGGTTTTAATATGTTAGCTCAACATCTAAGGGGGTTCTATCCTCCTTTCAAGGTGAAACTTGCTAAAGGTCTAGCTATTGTAGCTTAGCTAGATAGGTGTGGTAGTTCCTTGTGGGATTGTAGTTTCACTAAAATAAGGGATGGTTTTTCCCTCATGATATATATATATGGTATAAATTGGACCTTGTCATTATAGGACTATATTCCATCTTGCTAGGTTTAATGGGTTTTTTACCCCAAGAGGGTTTCCCACGTAAATGTTGTGTTGATGTGATGTAAGCTCTTGTTTATGATTTGGATGTTTATACTTTCATGTTTATATTTCTAGATCAATTCGAGGAATGATGGAATGGTTTTGGAATTAAATGTGCATTTTTCTATAATGATTCACCCCCACCCCTCTCAGTAGCTAATTCTAACATTATCACCCTTAATGAGAGGGATATTATTTGGAAATTTTGGAAGTGTGGGAGTTTTGAATGATGTATTTGAAGGAACATTCCATTGTTGAGTAGTTTGTAAATCTTCCATGATGTCATTATGCACATTGGGCCCCTTTCCCTCTAGATATATAGTTATTTTGGTCCTCCCCCTCCCGCTCCTCTGTATACACACACACACACACACACACACACACACACACACACACACACACACACACACACACACACACACACACATATATATATACACATATATACATATTTACATACATATATACATACATATACATATATATATATATATATATATATATATATATATATATAGACACACACACACACACACACACACACACATATATATACACATATATACATATACATATATATGTATATATACATACATATATATACATATATACACACACACACACACACACACATATATATATATATATATGTATGTATATATATGTGTGTGTGTGTATATATATATATATATATACACACATACATATACATACATATATATACATATATATATATATATACATATATACATATATATACATATATATATATATATACATATATATATACATATATATATATATATATACATATATATACATATATATATATATATATATATATATACATACATATATATACATATACACACACACACACACACACACACACACACACACACACACACATATATGATTTTTTTCATGATCATATAATGGAATATTTTTCCCATATGAGTCAAACATGGATATAGGAGATGAAGGAAAATATTAACTATATTTTTAAAGATTGTTAAACTCATATTTTGGGATTGTGGTGTCATGGAATTAGCTAAAGAGATGGTATCTACCACTATTAAAATATTTGAGATGATGTTCTTGTGCATTTGGAAAAATAAAATGGTAGTCAATTTTCACTCCTTCCTTGATATAAAGTTGAATAGTTTTGTAATCACAATAATAAGAAAAACCTATATCATTCATAACAGGGGAAATAAATAAAACAAATATTAGGTAAAACATATAAAACAACATCAAATAAAGAATAATTATGTGATAATGAGACCCATAGGTTGAGTTCACCAAATGCTTAACCATAAATGTTAAATATGTGTATTTATATAGGGTTAAGGGGATTATATTATATTTTAAATAAAGGGTGTGAAATAACCTAATAAGCATGCCAATTTATATAAAATCATATAAATAGGATTATAAATTTATACAACTAATATTTCTAAAAATATTAAAGTAAAAATATAGATAAATATTAAAATTAATTAGAATCAAGTGATACTTAGTTTATTGTGCACATGTAGGTTTGATATATACAAATATGGAAGTGCAATAGAAAGTGATCCTAGAATATTCATCATATTTTTAAAAATTATTTATATGGCCTTAGATGCTTGTGTCATATCTAGATAGTTGTATTGATGTAGGTGTCTAACCCTACTACAAGTGTCATATACTATGTATGCAAAGGGAAATGTCTTTGATCTAATATTCAATCCTAACCAAGATATATCCATTAGATATTTGGGGTCATGACCAATATGGATCCATTAGACCTAACCAAGCTATCTCTTACCATAATAACATCACTAGAGAGGTTCCAAAGCCTCTGGTTAAGCAACACCATAAAATAACCCTATCTAGGTCTTATGTTTTCACATTCACTAAATATAGTGACAATTAAATAAAAAATATAATCAATTACTAAAGATTATTATGTCGTAAATATATACACACAAGAAGTTAGAAGTGCCTTGAAATATTTTATCCATATGACATTGATAAAATGCAGGGGCATTTATTAAGCTGAAAGGTATTACTGTCCACTGAAAATGGCCAAAAGGGTAGCTAAATGTTGTCTTTTCCCTGTCAGCTTCTTTGACTCTAATTTGATAGCTATAGCCATTCAGTCCTTGCCTATTGTCATAGGTTTTTTGTAATCAATAATCATGAAAAGAGGCATCTACTAATGATAAAAGATTGGTATCAAAGCCAAGAGATAGTATAGTGTCATCTACTAGAATTGTCTATAAGAAAATTTCTTGTTACGACTTTTTAGTTTCTCTACTTTGAAAAATTCTTTGGGTAATCATTGCATTGAGTGCCTAGCCATTTTACATTATCATAGGCCCTTTATCTCTGCATTTCTATTCCCTTACCAGAATTTTCACGCTCTCTAGAAACTTAATCTCCTATCATGAAATTTGGCAAGTCTCAGACCACATCCACAGTAGAAATTATAAATAAATCTGAATTAGAAGGAACTTATGAACTCCCTTTGTTTATTCCAGAATAGTTATTTTATTGTCTAGATATTGAGATCACTGAAGAAAATCTAGAAAAGGAAAATAGCCTGTACAAACCTCTAACTATCAAAGCTTCACAAGTATATAATAAATCTAAACTTCTAAAATCCAAATTTGTATATAAGTCTACATATTTGTCTTTTGTCAAGCCTAGAATCAAGTCTATCAAGTTAACCCTCAGTTATAATCCCAAGCACAATTTTCAAACAAATCTACTATCTTTATTGCCAGAACCTGAAATCAATTATATTAGGTCACATGAAGATGTAAAATTTGTACATTTTGGTCTTATAAGAATCCATATAACTCCTTTGATTCTCAATAATATTAAACCTGTAATATATCTTGCACTGTGTGATAGACACCAAGTAAGTTTTAGACATGCCTGTCAATTGTCAAGTCTTGGCCATTTAAATGATGAAGTTATTTGTTTCGAGTTTTGTCCCAACCTCTCTGTTGCAGTTTGTGATAAAGGATGTAAAGAAGTCAAGTTTGGTTCTTTAGATTGTTTGGGTTTATTCACCTCTCTTTTTGGTCTAGATATGTTTGGAGAATTTAAGTATGACTCTATTAACATTTATGTGTTATATAGCATGACAAATACTAACCACCCAAAGATTCTAGAAAATCTACCATATGATACAAGACTTAGTGGTACTGTCCAGCTCCAGAAAGTTCATATAGAGTCAGTTGAAATACCTTCTAATTGGAAACTCGACTGGTTAAAAAATGTTTCCCTCAAAATGAAAGGTAAAGCTTCAGTACATAGAAGTGATGGCAGGACCGTGAATATTCTTCCTAAATCTTTGTCTGTAAATTCTTCTATTCTTTCTCCCTCCAGACCATCAACCTCTTCTTCTCACAGAGCCATAAAAATATTTCATATTTTGATTGAAGATGAAGAAGTCAACCAAGGAATTGACCTTGAAGATCAATTACCTTGCACAATGATGAATCTTCCTAGAGAAGATAGTTTAGAATTTTATACAGAAAATAAAGTAACTCTATATAAAGGTGGAAGGTGGCCACCGCATAAAGGAATTCATAAGTAGCATGTAGGTAATGTAAAATATTTTTATACTACTTATCAAGGACACATTGAACCTTCTAATGAGTTCAAACATAGGAATTATACATCAAGGTTCAACTCTCATCTATTAGATAATTTTGATGATCTCTGTAGAGATGTTTTGTATATTAGAAATAGCATAGACAAATTAACTATTCTTGAAGACAATAATAATACCCTCTATATAAATTTTCAAAGTCAATTGTCTTCCATTGATTCTAAGTTGGTAGCTTTAGATGAAAGTCTTGAATGGCTTTCTAAGTAAGATCAACAGGCAAAATCCTTTGTTAGCTAGTTAACCTACATAGTAGATCTCAGTCCCAATTTTAAGCCCATCAAAAAGCACCCCAACACTACTCTCATGCAATGGACCCATGTCCAATTACAACTTTGGTACCTCAATATTGATGATTTGTTAAATCCCTTAAATGAGATTTTAGCATGGTGTAACTCTATGTGAGTTATCACCATTAATTCTCATTTAGATCTAGCAAGTACTACTAATTTTGCTTCAAAATTCTTTTGGGGGTATTGTAAACCAATGGTGGGATTCCATGACTGAAGCTGAACAATTTGAAAGAGTCCATAACCAGCCTGATCCTTTAGCTACATTATTTCATTTACTTATTAATGAGTTTGCACCTCCAGTCGCAAACCATGAACTGGAATCCAAGAAATGGCTTCTCAAAATAGAGCTATGTGATTTAAAACAATTTGATGCTTTTGCCCAAAAAATTAGAGAATTGACATATGAAAGTAAGAGCTTCTCCTCCACTGAGATTAAGATCAAATTTTTGCATGCTTTGCCTTATAATCTTATTGATAAGGTAATTACTTATATTGATCTTTAAAGTCTTCCAATTAAAGATATTTCTCTCTCAGATGTAATTAATTTTGCTAAGCAACAAGCTATGTGTTTAGTCTCTAAAGCCAAAACCCTTCAAAATCTCACCAAGCATCAAGCAGCCTAGATTGCTCTAGCATTTTCTGAAACAACCCCTTTTGGCTATCAGCCATTTATACATCCTCACAAACAATAAAATAAATGCCATAAACACCTTTCTTTCCATCGTCTCTATTTTCCTCAAAAGCATTCCTATGCTCCTCCTCACCATTTCCTCAAGAAAAGTTTTACTACTTGCCCTTCATCCATACAACCAATTTGCTACATCTGTCACAAACTTGGCCATATTGCTCCACATTGTCATTACAAAAACCCTATGGTTAAAGCTATATTCACTTCTAATGTAGTACCGTGGTGGGATATCATTGATTTTGATGAAGATCTTTACCTATAGGATGACATCTATGAACCCATTCTAGATGATCTCCCTGAAGAAGATTCAAAAGACAATGAAGATGCAGAGGCTCTCGAGTCATTAGCTGATGACTTAAAACAATTGCTCACCAACATGCAATTCCCATTGTACCAACTTAGGCACCATGACAACTCACAGTTGTCATATGAAGCACATGGTACTTGGTCTCACCATCATCATGAAGTACTAGAAAGAGACACAAGACCAAGGAAATGAGGATACTCTAGAGGAGAAGGATCAACTAGAGGGAGATAGCCCTTAATGCCAAGAATACCTCTAATATTATAAAGGCCTCAACATTTTTATTTGGAATTTTAGAGCTCTTTTAAGCCAAGTGCCTCTTGGATCAAGAACAAGTTCACAAGCACAGATTCTCCAAGAGAAATTCAAACACCAAAGATAGAGCCACAGTGGGATATATTGTTTCCCATAGAAGAAAAAGAAAGGGATGAAGAAGTAGAAGGCTCTTTCTACTTAGATCAAGATTACTATCTAGGTGAATGCAGTAATCTCTAAGAAGAAGAAGTAGAGTAAAAATTAGAAGACATCTACCTTGAACAAAATCTTGTTCAAGACCTAAGGAGACAAAAACTGGTATGTACAAGCATTCCTCCCTTAGAAATACCATAACCAGCCTATCTAACTCAACTGATTAATGGAAAGTTTGGCCAGTTTATTACACTAGAAATTAATGGTAGACTTGTAGATGCCCAAATTGATACAATAGCTTCTCTCTCTTTTGCAAAATCTCAACTCATCCATGATTGGAAGACATTGGATGACACCATGGCTTACAAGAGCCTAGATGTCCAAGGATACAAACATTAGCAAACCCTTAGGATACAAGATAAAATCTTTCATGTTGGTTTCTTTGCCCTAAATAGGATGCATGTTGATATCCTATTAGGTGGTGCCTTCATAGACAGATACTCACCCTATGGATCAACCACAAAGAGTATCATGTTTACTATAGAAAATGAAAGGCCTAAAATTCCTTGCCTCATTTATGCCACTGAACAATTTCTTAGTTCAATGACTTAAATACCTGAGATAGTAATCCCTACTGAAATCTAAGATATAGGTGAAAAGATTAAACCCACTATCTGTTCTAATAACCCTCAGTAGTTTTGGTTAAAGTCTATGCCTGAGATGGATATTAAAATCATCAAAGGTAAACACATGAAAATTGGAAAAGAATCCCAATACCAGCACAAGATTATACCAATATGGAACTCCAAATCAAAAAATTGGAGAATAATGGTTTTATTGAAAGATTTACTTCTCCTTACTAATGTTATGCATTTATGGTCAACAAACATTCTGAGTAGAAGAGAGGAAATAAAAGAATGGTCATCAATTATAGGCCATTAAATGCCATTACTCAGCCATTTCCATATCCCATTCCAGATAAAAGCTATCTATTGGATAAGGTAGCAACATGTAAGTACTTCTCCTAGTTTGACTGCAAGTCTAGATTTTATCAAATTAGAGTCAAAGAAGCTGACAGGGAAAAGATAGCATTTAGCTACCCTTTCGGCCATTCTAGTGGATAGTAATGCCTTTCAGCTTAATGAATGCCCCTACATTTTATCAAGTCCATATGGATAAAATATTTCAAGTCACTTCTAACTTCTTGTGTGTATATATTGATGAGATACTAATCTTCAGTAATTATCTTACTGACTATTTTACTCGTCTCTCCAGATTCTTTGAATTGGCACAAAATGTAGGAATTGTCATTATAGAAAAAAAATTAGTTATGTAAAACTGAATGCAACTTTCTTGGAATGGTGATCCAATATTCAAAACTACAAATTTAGCCACTTATCAAAGAAAAGGTCATTAGTTTTCCAGATATACTAGATAGAACTAATCTTCAAGCCTTTTTGGGATTATTAAACTATCTAAATAGCTTTTATCCTAACTCTGGTGAAGATAGGTTTCTATTACAAGAATTTTTACAAAAAAAGAAAGCTTACAATTGGGAGGAAGACCATACAATAGCTATCTGAAACATCAAGTCTAAAGTGATGTCACTTCCTGATTTACACATCCCAAAATCTGATCAAATGATAGTTTATACTGATGCCTCTGATACTGCATGGAGAGGAATACTTGTTTGTGTACATAACAATAAAGAATTTATTTGTGAATTCTCCAATGGAGTATTTAGTATTGATGTGCTCAAATGGATTTCTTATGATAAAGAAATCTATGCTGTAAAAAGTGTTTAGAGAAGTTTATCTTAAAATTACTGCACTTGCCTCATTTCATTATAAAAATTGACTGTACTATATTTTTGACATTTAGAGAAAAAGATCATGGTCAAAAAGATGGTCATGGTAAATATTGTAGATGGTAAAAGCCTTTTTTAATCAGTTTAACTTCTCAGTAGAGCACATTAAAGGTACTGATAATACAATAGCAGATAGGCTCAATAGGAATCCACCTACCACTTTAATACATCAACCCATTCCTGGCTTTAATCTAACTAGGATCTACAACCAAGGATTTGTATCTTTGAACATTATTATACAAGAAAAAATCCTTCGAGAAGGGTTTCATCCAAGATATACTAGGATATCTTATGCAAAAGGATAGGATTTACAAATGTCTTTCACAACAACCATCCAAGCAAACTATCATCAGAACACTGGTGTAATAATAATCAAGAGATTAAATAGTGAATTTATTTTCCACCAGTTTACCGAATTATTAAAACATCCCCTCTAGACATGGATGGTAAAAATTAGGTCTCCACATAATGAACACCTTTATCGATGGGTGGAAAGATACATTCCTCACCGTATACATGAAGAAGAAGATCATAAACAAGATACAGTTGTCCATACAATCATCAAAATATAGCTAGAGTGGGAATCTTACTTCTACATCAACCCTCGCCATCACACATGTGAAGCTAGACCTCACCATTGGCATCTTTCTAGCACATTTCAGATAAGGTGTCTTTTCCAACCAATCAGTGAAGATGACCTGTTGATAGAAGTGGAAGGAATGTTGGAGCCACAAAGATAGATGTCCTCATCTAGAAACTCAAATAACATATCACTATACCCTAACTTTTATGCTATAAAGTATGATGGGACATGAAACCAAGGTAATGATGTCACTTCCTAATTTACACATCCAAAAATCTGATCAAATGATAGTTTATACTGATGCCTCTGATACTGCATGGGGAGGAGTACTTGTTTGTGTACATAATAATAAATAATTTTTCTATGAATTCTCCAGTGGAGTATTTAGTACTGATGTGCTGAAATGGATTAGTTCTGATAAAGAAATCTATGCTGTAAAAAAGTGTTTAGAGAAGTTTATCTTAAAATTATTGCACTTGTCTCATTTCATTGTAAAAACTGATTGTACTGGATTTTTGACCTTTAGAGAAAAAGATCATGGTCAAAAATATGGTCACAATAAATATTGTAGATGGCAAGCCTTTTTTAATTAGTTTAACTTCTTAGTAGAGCACATTAAAGGTACTAATAATACAACAACAGATTGGCTCAATAGGAATCCACCTGCCAATTTAATGCATCAACCCATTCCTTGCTTTAATCTAACCAAGATCTACAACTAAGGATTTGTATCTTTGAACATTCTTTTACAAGAAAAAATCCTTCGAGAAGGGTTACATCCAAGATATACTAGGATATCTTATGTAATAGGATAGGATTTACAAATGTCTTTCACAACAACCATCTAAGCAAACCATCATCAGAACACTGGTGTAATAATAATTAAAAGATTAAACAATGAATTTATTTTCCACCAATTTACTGAATTATGAAAATGTCCTCTCTGGACATGGATGGTAAAAATCAGGTCTCCACATAATGAACACCATTATCAATGGGTGTAAGATGCGATCCTCGCCATATACATGAAGAAGAAGATCATGAACAAGATAAAGTTGTCCATATGATCATCAAAAGATAGCTAGAGTGGGAATCTTACTTCTACATCAACCCTCACCATCACGCATGTAAAGCTGGACCTCACCATTGGCATATTTTTAGCACATTTCAGATAAGGTGTCTTTTCCAACCAATCAGTGAAGATGACCTGTTGACAGAAGCGAAAGCAATGTTGGACCCACAAAGACAAACATCATCATCTAGTGACTCCAATATCATATCACTATAGCCTAACTTTTACACTATAAAGTATGATGGGACATGACACCACCTTGGCAAAGATTCCAGGTAGGACCTCCCAAAATACTATAAATAAGCCCCTTTTCCATAGAGTTTTCATCAAAAAATTTCTAAGCTTTAAAAATCTAGTAGCCTTGTTTTAAGAGTATGCTCTTCTCTTTCCCTTCTTGAAGGATCCTGAGAATCAAAAATTCAAACAAGTGTTGTAATTTTTTTTGTTTTATTAATATAGTGAAGCCATAGCCATTCGGTCCCTGCCTACTGTCATAGGTTTTCTATAATCAATAATCATGAAAGGAGGCATCTACTGATGATATAGTGCTCACCAAATATTATGGCACAAAGTGGGGGTAATAAACATAAAAATTAAACATGCATGAAAGATCTATACTCACATCAATGTACATGAAATCCTAATGCATGGGAGAGATGTACAAATTTAAATCTATCTATGCTTACAAAGGAGGAACAAAGTTAGGAATACTTACCTTTGAATATGATCCTGTTGAGCCTCAATCTTTTGCTTGGCCAAGGTGCTTCACAAGAGGTTGTTGTGGTATGTAAGGATAACAAGGATAAGTCATCTCTAGGATACATAACTTTTCTATGCATCCAAAATACTTCTCCAAAAGACAAGATCTATATTTCTAAAGAAAGTATTGAAACCCTAAGATATGTTCCTCAAGTAGAATGGTGGATAAACATATGCACAATATAATATTATTTTTCTTCTCTTCTTAAATAAATGATGAAATTAATGTGTATATATTGATGAATCTAACTCTGAATCTTTTTGAAAGTTTAGCCAACACGGTTAACCCAATTGACTTTGTATTGTTATTTGACAAACCCAATTAGGGCTTTGTATAGGTCAACCAGGGGTCCTAGACCCTAAATAAGTTTTATCAATTAAACTACAGGTTTAATTGGGTTGAAAATGTAACATGAACCATTAAAAAGTGATTTAGGCTTAGGGAGGGGCTAATGAAAGCATAAAATGACTAGACGAGGGTGGAAAATAGGAGGCAAAACATAGGGAAGTGTTTTTAGGAGATGGTTGTGTAGATAACAAGTGGTAGTATAAGAACATAAATCATGTGAAACACTAATGATCTACCCAACCATTTCTCGGTGTACCTTTTAAGGCATGCACTCAAAGACATTAAGACTTGATGGGTTCCTTCAAGAGATAAATCACTAGTAATTGATGAAGTTTGAGAATATTATGTGTAACATATGCCCCAGTTGAATCTCATCATGTGCCACTTAGTTGTAACATGGGATGGTGATTAAATAAAAGATCATATCAACACATAAGACTAAAGCTAAATAAATTATAGCAAGAATAAAATAAGATAAATGAAAGGATATAATTGAAAAACACATACATTTACTTACATTGGTGTTGTAGATAAAGAATGATATGTAATAAATGTGAAGGTGTCCAATGTAGGTAACATTAGGAGAACCTATAGAAATTAGTGAAAAAGAGCAAAAAATTATTTTTTTTGAAAAATATACATGTAATATGTGAAAATATTCTCTACAATGTTAAGATTCTAGAGCATCTTAAGTTTAAAAAAGATCTATTACAAACAAAAATATGATCAAAAGATGGAATTTGGTGGTAAATATTTGATCGGTAAATAATTTTGAATAGTAAATATAAATAGGGTGAAAAATAATTCATTTTTTATTTTTAATATTCTAAGAAAATAGAGCTCTAAGAGACCTAGGGTGAGACCAAAGAGCCATTATGATGAGGATATGACAACTAAGATATGGACAATGCATAATAGTCATAATGCATATAGTACAAGTAAATAATTATGAATTTCAATTTTTTAATTAATTTTATTTTAAATTAATCTAAATATAAAAATTGATTGGTAGGTAAGACATGGATACTAGAATTGACCCTAGGAAATTTTTACGTAAACTAGGGGTAGAACAAGATACTGGGTAGGAATAAGTCAAACCAATAAATTCCTAAGGCATTTATGGTAAATGGTCAAAATTCACCACTATGAATGAACATATTCGACCTTGTTGATTTAGTTTATAAGTTAAATAGAAAGAAATGGGTCAAATATGTATTAGTGGGCCAATTTAGTACTCTAAAGGGTGTCCCACTACATATTAGTGGGTTGGCTTAGTTTTTAATGAGGGAAAGGTTGACTTTGTACTAGAGGGTTGACCTAGTTGGGGGAGAAGTTCCAATATAATCTTCAAAAAGGGGAAAATGTGTAGCACAAGGCCAACTTAGTATGTTAAAGTTAAAGGAGGAATGATTTAGTATAAAATAGGATGATTTAATTGGAAATGATAAGGGATGATTTAGTATCATAAAAGTGGACTGGACTAATTTAGTATAAAATAAGGTGATTGTGTAGGAAAATTTGAAAACATGAAAAACTAAATCAAAATAGTTGATTCATTCATTAATTTTTTAATTTTTAAGAATGTATTTTGAATATTTATGACATGACTATCTAATAAATCCTTTTTTGTTTGATATTTTATGAAGACATCAGAGATATTAGTGCATGATATATGTATCATGGCTACCATATTTAATGGTTCATTTGTGCGACATGGATTGAGCTCAACTAGTTGCACTGGGTTTTAGAGGTATCATGGAGATGAGATGGATCCCACTAAGTGTTTATCTCATTATCATATTCTTGGGAGAATGGGAATAGTTGACCAACACTTTTTTATGGGTAGTGGATGGGGATACTATTGAGGTGGGGATTACTTTGGAGGATGTCCACACATTACTTAGACTTCCTATAGGAGGGATGCCAATGATCACTCACACACTGGAGGATCTAAATGAGGGACAAACACTAGCTTAGTAGGTGACATGTTTACATAATATATTACCTGGGTTGAGGGTGATATGTTTTGACATTTACATTACAACCATTCTAGACATCTATAAGGTAGTGATAGGTCTTGTGATAACATGAGTTTTGTGTCATAAGTTGGATGGAAAGGTATTATTATATGTGATAGACTTGTATTAGTTGATACTAGATTAGGTAACACTCTAAAATTTTGGGGAAATCATTTAGGCCTAAATCATGCATGATATATATGGAATTTTGTCTATAGTGTAAAATACCATGGGTCCTATATTTTTTTTGAGTGCTTGGATATATGAGAGGGTCCCCATGTATCATATAGTTAGGTTGCCCCATGTGATTGATGACATGTTACTTTGGGTTATGTAGAGACATGATCATGTAACTTAGGTCATGCCCCACATTCCAATGCTAAAAATTATCACATAAAGAGGGATCATGCCAAATATATACACACACATTGATATTGTATGGCCTAATTAGTGAACTATTTATATATGGTTGTTATGGGTGTGGATCATAGACCAGTACACATCATGGGTAGAGCCACATCTAGTGTCACACTTTCTAGGTTAGTTTGAACTCCCACACTTGGTGTCCCATCTAATAGTGCCTAATTATTGGGCATGGCATGATAGAGAGGAGATAGTGAGGGGAAGATAAGGGGTAATAGTAGAGATACTAGTGATCAAGCCTCATCATGCTTGACCATGGACTAGTCGAGCATGGTAGTAGGTGGAAATGGAGCTAATGGGGGAGATACCATGGATGTGGATGTATGTACACACCAAGAACCATAGAAGAATGAAAACATACCTTCATATCCTCACCAAATATAAAGGCACTATCTATGAGATAAGGTGTAGGTAAGTGTTACAACATAAGAGGATGAAATAGTTTTTCTATGACATGTTGGAGGTACAATCACTAAGAGCAGGTGAATCAGTGATTCAAGATATTTCAAAATTTAATTTAAATCCCTTAAAATTATTATACAATGACCATAATAAATCAAAAAGCATAAAATATGTTCATAATAATGAATAATAAATATCACACACATAACACGATATCAATGTGGGAAACCCTCTTGGGTAATACAACCCACTCTCAAGCCTAAAAACACATGGACTACTTGTCATATAATATGATAAAAGACATGAGACCCTTTTCATGAATCACCCACTTCATAAGGATAACCCAACCCTAAGTATGAAGAAGCACCAACTTGTTTTAGATGTTGAGCACCCACTCAACACCTTAATTAACAACACCTTGTTCAATCAACAACTCTAGAATTCTGATTGGAGACCAATCTGATTAGAGACACAATGTATAGTACCTTTATTCCAACTCATCACACACTCACAAACTTTCTCATTCAAGAACCTTTAGGAATATCATGTTCATAACCTTTCTTTTCAGCCACAATGCATGCCTTCACTCTTAAGACATCTGCATGGGTCACCTTTAAGTAGTACCCTCTTACAAATAGGCCTAAGTGTCATTTTAGGTATTATGGAGACCCATTGAGAGACCCATTCATGTATTTTACACTTATTTGAGAAAATTGTAACACATTAATAATACATATACCCATGCCACATGATCTATAGGTCCACCTTTAGTGACAACAACCATCATAATACCCTATTGCTACAACATAATTATCCCAAACATTATTATGTACATACGATCACAAAGAATGAACACACAGTCAACTTATAATCCTTTGATAATAAATAATATAAATTGGTAAAACCTCTATAATCCACACAGATGGTCCTCTTGAAGTCTAGAACATGCTCCAACACCTAGTTCATCTTAAGACATCAAAATACCATCAAGAACAACTCAATTACCCTTATTGGGTTACTTATAGAACATGAACACATACATATAAAAGTTTATAGGTCAATAAATTTAAATATAAAAACATTAATACCTTAAAATAAATATTTATAAATGTTCCTTCTACAACTTTGTTTTTTACGTCATGGTCAAATTTTTCAGATATCAAAAGTTATAGTCCAAAAACTACAAACTAGTCTTTCATTGAAAGTTAAAATATTTGAATTCCAATAGTCACTGAGCAACTATTAAAATTCAAAAATGTTTACCTCATCTCATGAACCCTTTCAATAATGACCAAATATACACCATCAATCTCCTCGGATCATTTAGGTCTTTATCTTGAAATGATCAATGTTAGATATTGATCATAAATCCCATGATTATGATACTTGGTACCCTTGCATGCCTTTTGAACACTTTGATATTATTCCATTAACTTGTGCCACTTGGTGGTCTTGAATTCTTTATTGAATCTTTGACTTGTCTTGCACCACTGATCCCCATTGATCTTACATCATGTTAGCAAGCTTGTGACACTTGTCACCAATGCATACAACCTTTGACATATTGATTTCATATGCACCATTGATCTCAATATTTATGATTAATAACTCAATATTGGATCTTATATACCAATGAACCTAGACTTCAAGGTGAATAAAATATATGGTCTTTGGCCCATCACAGTTTATTAGAGTAACTTTGAAGCTTTATAACTTGAGCTAAAAATCACTTCAAAACTCTAAATTTTTAGGGTAGCTTCTTGGAAAGACAACATATCCATGTAAACCTTTAACCATTATTGAATTTATTTATACCTAAATTAAATTCACAAACTTAATGGTTCATGTGTATTTGTATGACATGCAATGATGGTCTAGCTTCTCTTAAGTTAGAATATGCATTTTGATAATTCAAAATGCTTAAAAGACATATCAGGACTTCATCAAGACATCAATGGATTCCTTAAAACTTATTTATCCTTATAGACCTACAAATGTGCCATATCTCTCCAAACCATCAAACTGATCACTTTGCCATTAATGCATTATTACAGCATGTTCTCTTTGACATAAATGAGAATCAAACATCAATGACCATGCTCAATAATCTCTCCCTTTGTCATTGATGGAAAAACACCCTCAGAATGACTTCATTTGAACAATTAGTTCATTCTAAATCCTTAATTATGATATTTCTCTCCATTTGACATTAATGAAAAAGGGTCTATTTATCAACATGCCAAAAATCATTCCTTAGCATCATTTATGCATTCAAATATTATTAAGATGTTTAAGATACTTACATACTTTCAAAAATATGAAACAATGCTCCCCCTTTGACATGCACCAATCTAAACTTGGACTTCTCTTATTATTAAACCTGATAGGATACTAACAAATCTTAGAAATCTCCCCTTATCATCAATCTTCATCTCATGACATCTATTATTTAACATACCCAAATCTGAATATGGCTTTTCTAATCTTCAGACCTATATATCTATAGAACTTACAATCTCTCTTTCGTTCATGCATGAATATTCAATACCTTGTCAAAGTACATGACTTGGTTTGATCAAGTCATCATGTTAATATTTTTGAAATTAAAGGTTGGTGTAGGCATCTTCATAATTCTATCATTACTAAAACATATTCACGTATGCTCCCAATTAAATCATGTAAAACATCTTCAAGCTACTCAAGCTAACTGAGTTATCTCCCTCTTAGCCAAACACATCTTGAATATAATTAATTATAAGAGAACATACCTTTGTACTAATTTGTATTTTGATCATTACCTAGAGCATACACATTTGCTTCCACACATGAAATATGTCTCCTAAGAAGCATAGGTAGAGACACCCACTTGTCACAGAGGTACCTAAGATCCCAAAACTTAGGAGACTCCCATATCTCCAAGCTCTTACCTAGTAGTCCTTCCTAATTTTTAGATTAACTTTGATGAGTTGAAAACCTTGTTATTTTCTTTTATCTTAGGATCATGCTTGATTTCATTGTCTATTTTGACAAATAAGGCTTGTTCCTGTATACTAGACCTTTTTCCTTATTATGCCATGATAATTAGTCCACCTTGATCCTATTTTCCATTTACTTTATTAGGACTCCATTCCTTATGGCTCCTCTTTGTGTCAAGATTGGCAATTTTTGACGTAGAACATTGATTATTCTTGTAGAACCTTTCTATATGACCTCTCTCATTACATTTGAAACAAATGAGATTTCTCAAATTGTGCATAAATTGTGCTTGAGATATATGATGATTCCTTGAAGTTTCATGAATCTGATCATTAGGTCTCCTAACGAAGATATTACAAAACTTTGCAATATAGCCAAACCCTTGATACTTGTAGAAAATGATGTCATTCTTTCCTTGTGAGCTAGTTGACTATCTTTAGTGATGTTGTCCTAAATTTTTTCTACTGTCTTGCTCATAAATCCATCCAAATTCATTCCTTGAGGATATTTTACAATATTTTGACCCATGACCAAACTGATTGTAAGTGTAACAATGACCATTAAAATTTATATACCTTATTACATTTGGTTGTCTGATCTATTTTGTATTCATCCTATCAATACCTTCATTTTGAATGATGATTGATTCTTCAAGTTTGACTTTCCTTATTCACATCTGCTTTTATCTCATCTTGAGTTACTTGCCCTTGTTCTTCTTTATATCCAAGACTAGTTCTATCACTTTCATGTTTTTGACTACTCAGGATATTATCAAGATCATTGGAGCTCTTTTCAATCTTCATAAATGACTTCACCTTATAATATGTCTTATCTAGCTCAAATTTTAATGATTCAATTTTAGTTAAATACCTTAAGTAATTATCTTATTTAGATTTTAGGCTTGTAGACATAGTTTCTAATTAACCATTAAGATGCTTTACAGTATCTTGATGTTCCCTAGTGTCATCATTCAATCTTGCTTCAAATATATTAAATTTATCTTCATAGTCCCTGATCTATGACATCATCTCTTTTTTCTTTTTCTTCTCAATCTTCATATTTTCAAGAGAATTCATCAAATCATCCTTATTATCTAAATCATTAGTTGTATCTTTTCTCATAACCTAATTTAGTTTCATCTGCAAAGACTTTATCTCTTATTGATACATGATACACTCTTCATCCTTATTCTTTACTTCTTCATCATGCTCCTTGACTTCATTGCTCAAGACCTTCCTTCAAATAGTCCAATTTTCTCCTTATAGGATTTGATCAAGACATCTTGCTTTTTGTTCTTCTTTTTTAGCAACTTCATTTCTTCTACATTATCTAGATATTTCTCTTCAAGAGTGACTTTATCATCTTCTTCTTCTGAGTTATCTCTACCAAAGAAATCTATGGTTAGATAACATTCACCTTCATCATCATTAAAATCCATGAACAAAGTCTATTTGTCTTCATTATGAAAAGACTCATCACTATCAAATGTGTTTACTTATTCTTATATAGATGGGTTACTATCTTCTTCATGGTAAAGGATCTTACCGCCTTTGTATGACTACTTCTTTCCACTTTTCTTATTGAATAACTCTTTGTACTTGTTATGACCTTCAAATTTCTTGCATTCATCCTCATGAGATTCCTTAGAATCTTGTCTGTATTTAGACTTGTCTCTACCTAGACATATAGATGAAAAATGACCAAATTTACCACATGAAAAACATTTGAAAGGAAGTCTTCCCTCATACTTACCTGATTCTACATTCAATTTTTTTGTAATCAGAGCTTCAAGTTGATCTTCATTAAGATCAAAATCTTCAAGACTTAACTTGATTTTCTTAGCTTTTATCTCCTTGACCACCTTGAAGACAAATTATTTCTTAGGAGGTCTATGCTCATAAACTATCATCTCATAGGCTATAAAGATACCATGAATTTCATCCATATTTAACTTAATGAGATCAAGAATTTCTTCTATAATAGAAACCTTTGAATAAA
This sequence comes from Torreya grandis, assembly GCA_037957365.1. Taxonomy (NCBI): domain Eukaryota; kingdom Viridiplantae; phylum Streptophyta; class Pinopsida; order Cupressales; family Taxaceae; genus Torreya; species Torreya grandis. Next base: position 893,182 of record JARHVA010003472.1, on the reverse strand, counting down.
ACTTGAGTGTAAGAGTCCTCAATACCTTTTGTACTATGGTGTCTTCATTAATATCCTATCTGAGACCTCTGGTCATGTTTATTACCTCATCAACTCTTAGAAGATAGGATGCCACAATATCTGCTTCCTTCATTTTGAGACCTTCAAATTGCCTTTGGTAAGCCTAAAACTTAGCCAGTTTCACTTTAGAGCCTCCTTCATGAATAGTATGTAATTTGACCCAAATTTACTTGGTATACTTGTAATAGATAACTTTGGTAAACTCAGCCTCAAATAAACCAAAAATTATAGCATTCATATCTTTAGAATTATTCTCACTCAACATTTTGTCAGTAACACTAGTTGGAGGAGTAGTTGGTGAAGTGTAACCATCCATGACAAATTGCCAAATATCAAACCCTAGAGACATAATGTATCTATTCATCTTTGTACTATATAAAACATAATTTGATCCATTTAAAAGTGGTGTTTTCTATATAGATAAACCCTGTATCTATTAACTTTCCATTTTTTACCTTGGATCACCTTCAAGTGGCTAAACTTGTAATGAAGGTCTAGCTCTAATACCAATTATTGGAGGACAATCACTGAGAGGGGGGGGTGAATCAATGACTCAAGATTTTTCAAACTTCAATTTCAGTCCTTTAAAATTATTATTCAATGACCATAATCATTAAAAAAG
>JARHVA010003472.1:875000-887500 GCA_037957365.1 Torreya grandis | reverse complement strand
AAATGAGATGAATTGTTTGGTAATTGGTCACATGGTTAAGAAGGATTACTAAGGGGAAAAAGGATTCTATAACCAAGTCACAATAATAATGATTCATGTTGTTGAGATAAGTTATAAAATAGACATTATAAAAGATAAAGACATCCATAAATAGGAATAAAATCATAAATATAAGTGCGTAATCATGGAAAATGCAAAAATAAACAATAATTTAAAAAATAAAAGAACATGAAACCATATATAACACAAAATAAATAATATAAATATCCATGTTAAATAAATAAGTAAATAAAAATTTGACACATAGTCAAATGATATAATATAAATAAAAGTGGATCAAAATTCCAATCCAAAATCATAATGAATAATAAAGTGAAATAAAACCATGTTGTGTTCATAAATACTGATAAATCTTTCCACAAATATTATCCATAACATTTTAATTTTGAAGGTGAATAAAATGATTTTGGATTTGCATCATTTTATTGATATTATTAGTTTGAAAAGTTTTCATTTGATTAATAGTTTTTAATAATAGTTGATGGCTTTAAATGATATTTTTACTAGTTTGCATTATATGTGAAGCATTAACAATTGTATGAGTGTCTTGGGTTATAAAATGAGAAGTGGCATGTGCAACACTAGCTGCATGAGAAGCATTGGTAGAAAAAGAAGCATTAGTAGCATGATTGGCATGTGTATCAAAATATGAACTAGTGAAATATTGACTTTAGAAGCAAAGGAAGCCCTATTAGCATGATTACATTGGTGGAAAATGATGTACTAGAGGTTTAGTTGAGGAGGAGGGGATTTGGAAAAGGCACACTAGAGGAATAATCTACCATGTTAGTGGAGATACTTGACATGGATGTTGAATAGATAAAAGAAGAAGAGGTCATAGTATGATAATGAGTCAAAATAGAATAGAGAGGTTGAGAAAAAAGAAGGTGGCATCCCCAATCCATAAGAGAATGTATAGGAGGGAGAATGTGTTATTTTACTTGACCACTTATCATGAGATTATAAATAGCTGAAGGGTATTTTCCTCGATGTTGAGGAAACTCATGAATGAGGAAGATCATTTTAGGTGTGTACTCTAATTTTTGTTGATATTTTAAGGAGAAAAGAGGATTACAAACTGATGATGAATGATGCATGTTGAGAAGTGTTTTCATTGATGTCAAGGTTTATCTCATTGATTTTAAGGTGCATCTAGTGAAGATGCATGGTGAGTGATCTTTGAGGTATGAGATTTTTATCTTGATATGACAAACAAACCATGTGACAAGATGCATTTGAAATCAAGATAGAATTTGAAGGCAAGAGAAAATTTGAAGGCAAAAGAGAATTTAAAGGCAACTAATGTTTTATATCTACTTGGTTAATGTTTTTGTTGAGGTCATGACATAGAAGAAATAGGTCAAGGTATCAAGTGCATTGAAAGTTTGAGTATATTCATGGCATGATATAAGTATGATTTGGTGACATGATGAGGTGAAGGTTGTATGAGCATGAGTATGAGGTGTGGATGCACTCATAAGTGCTTCAAAATGAGCATACAGTGATACAACTTTGAGTCTAGGTATACATCTAGAACTTTCTCAAACCCAATGTAGTCTAATGAGGCATGAAGATCAGTTTTCAAGGAAATTGTTCATATGTAAGCATGGATAGAGGTCTTTGAGGTCATGTGCTTAAGAAGCCTAAGCCTAGTCATGGCATGAAGAGACCTTGTGAGAAGGTATGAGTATGATGGCTTGATGAGATGAGCGCACACATGCAGGAGTGGTTGTATGAAGTTGATTTATCATTTATGTGAGGCATTGGATCACTCATGAGAGTCTTAAGGTGAGTATACAGGAGTAAGACCTTTAGAACAAGTTTGCACATAGACCACTTCTAGACCCTATCTAGCTTAATGAGGGATTATGATAATATTTCAATATTTTTGAGCTCATGTAAGCATTATCAGAGGTGAGGTATGTTTTTTATAAATTTTTCATATAGTTTGAGGTTCTAGTTTGAAGGAAAAGGCATGAAAATTTATTTAGAGTTCTCTCGAGTGCGCATAATGAAGGATTCTCAAACTGAGAAGAAATTTATTGTTCTCATTATATCATAAAACCTTTACATGGGAACCTAATCAGTTCATGGTAGATAGGGAATGGTCCTAGCTCAAAATTATAGGCATTATTTTTATATGAGGGCATACTCTTTATGAATGATTGTTACGAGTGGAAATAGGTTTAAACCCTCCTAAAACCATAATAAGGACCTAATGTTGAAGATGTTAACCAAAAGTGCATAGAATGGATTGTTATGTTTAGGTAAGCTATTGTAAATTTTAGTTGACTCTCATAGGTACATCCAAGTGGTATTAGATAGAGAGAGGAGAGAGAAAACATTGAGTTACAAGCTTGTTTCTAAAGAAGTTGTAGAAGTCAAAAGTTACATTGGACATTGTAAGAAAATGGATGGAGGAAGAAGGTAGAGACTCATTTTTCTTGTCCATGAAGGTTTATGGATATATTTTATCCCTCAAGTGTGTTAACCTAATCATCTAAGTTAGCTAGTTGCTAACAAGCCTAATGGTCCAAATAATGAAAAACCTAGGAAATAGTGAGAAGATGAATAAGAATGTGTTTTCATGATAAAAACAAGAAACAAAATGAATGGAGATGTTTTTAAGGACTTTTAAGATATGATCATGCTTTGAATAATATTTCAAGATCATGTGCATCATGAAAAAGTTGTTCATGATTCAACCTATTTGGTTTAGATGAGATAATGAGATATAAGGTCATGAGATTGGTCTATAAGACCAATATTTTCCATTTGACCATATGATATTTTTATCTGAGAATGGTCTAATAGTCGCATAAAATCATATACATACATCAAAAGTTATTTAAATTTCTATATAGGTGTTGAAGGTCTAAGTCACCATGACTGTGTTTTGATGAAAATTGGTAGTTCTGAGTGAGTCAGTTATGGATGTGTTTTAGGGTCCTTATCTCCTAAGTAGAAGTGTCTAATGCATATGGTAATATTTATGAGGTCATGTAAACTCTATCTATATATTTTTTTGATCATATTTGAGTGGTTTGATTATGATTGAACTTAATTTTTACAAGATTGTTTTCTAAAGCACACAAGGCTAATAGGGAAATTTATCCTAAGACCTATTCTATGGATAGCGTAAGAGGTTAAAGGTGCATGGCTAACTAAGTGGTATATGAACAAGGAGTGGTATATATATAAAATATTTTTAGGCCTATAAGGGTAATAAGAGTGAAAGTGAATGAAATAACACATTATTGAGTAGAATGAGATCTTTTAGACCATTAAAGGAGTGTAGATGATCTACAAAAAAGATCTGATAGTGTGTTTTCATATGGATATCAAGGTCATATGACCTAATTAATCTTGAAGAGACATAGATGAATGAAGAAGCCTAGAAAGAAATTTTAGAGGGATAAGAGTGTAAATATTTGAAGAGGTGATCATCATTATTTGGTTGAGAAATATAGTGTCCAAAAGGTGATAAAAACAATTAGGTGGTTGAGTTAGTGTTGAGTTTTATCTAGGGAGTTGGTGTCTCCTTACAAGTGGGTGCTTGCTAAAGCCTAGTGAAGTGGGTGTTTGACTAGTTGGGGTCAGTACTCCATGTGGAGTTAGTATTTCACTAAATTTAGTTTTTGATTTATAGGACTATAGTTGATTTTCATATATTAGTGGGTTTTATTTCACTTGATATTTTCCCACATATGTGATGTGTTTTTTTTATTCATGCTTATGTGGAAAGTTGCCTATGCTTGTTACATATATAAGTTTGCTTGAATGATTCATGATTTCTAAAGTGGATTTGAAAGAAAGGTTTTGAATATTTATTCACCCCCCCTCTTAGTCATTATGCTTCCAACATTTGGTATTAGATCTTGGTCCTTTGAAGCAGGCCTAACCTAAAAAAGATCCTAAAAGTAAGGATGGCTAGTAGTCAAGTTCAAGGAGGTTTCTCTACCAGTAAGGATTAATTATTCAATGGGAATAATTATTATTTTTAGAGCATAAAAATTTAGACATATCTAATGTCAATGGGCCATGATGTATGGCACTCATTTGTGGATGAATACAATCCACCTTGTACACCACCAAGTGATACAAGAACTAAGAAGGAAAGTGAAAACAATTGCAAGGCAATGAATGCCATTCTATGTGGCCTATAAGAGGAAAATATTATGAAGTTGATGCACTATTCTTTATCCAAGGTGATATGGGACAATTTGAATAATATCTATGAAGGAGACACTAAGATGAAGATGGCTAGATTATAGACCCACAGAAGATAGTTTGAAAGGTTAAATATGAAGGAATATGAGGGCATTGCATCCTACCTATTAAGGGTTAATAAAGTTTTCAATGTCATCAGAGGTCTTAAAGAAGAAGTGAAATATTTTATAGTTGGAAAAAATGTATTGATATCCCTAACTTCTAAATTCAATTCAAAGGTGTCTATAGTAAAACAAATGCAAGATCTAGACACACCTCATGTAGATGGGCTTCATGGAATCTTGACTACCTATGAGATGAGAAAAAATGAAGGAAGACATTCCAATAAGGAAGAAACATTTAAAGCTGAGAAGAATTCAAAAGCCAATAAGGTCAAGGATGAGGTAATTTCATATATTGATGATGATGAATTGATACCCATGTTTTCTAGGAAATTGATGATTAGATCTAGTAAGTACAAGGGTAAGTTGCCTTTCAAATGTTTCAACTATGGTAAGATTTTTCACTTTGCATCTAAGTGTCCTAACAAGGATAAGACTTAGCATGATGAAGAACATGATGAACATCATGGTGATGACAAGAAGGTCTATAATCCTGATAAAAGAAAGAAAGATTTAAGGAAATATGAAGGCAAGAAAGGGTCATTTAAGAATAAGAGAAGTTTATATACTAAAGAAGATAATATCTCATTTGATGTAAGTTACACAAGTACATATAATAGTGATGATGATAGTAATGAGAATGACAAAAATGAAACCTTATTCATGGCTATAGAAAAATATATTGAGTTTTGATCAAAAGAGAAAGGCCTTATGGATGATGAAGAAGAATATGAAGTAAATCTTGAGGTAGAATTTATGAGTGATCAAGAAGAGTTGAAGTTCCAAAGAAGGAAAAATTAGAAACTATTATCATTAGTTAAGTAAAATGAAGATCAAATTGGTTTATTTTAAGAAAGACTAAGTAACACATTGAAGTAGCATGATGATATCATAAATTAGGTTGAAACTCAGATGGAGATAGTCATGAATAGCCTAAAGGGTAAGGAAGAAGAATTCACTAGGTATGAATTAGAAATAGAGTCCTTAAAGTTAAAATTAGATTAAGAAACTAAAAATATGAAGACCTATGATAAGATTGAAAAGAGCATTGAGGCTCTAGATGACATTTTCAGTATTCATAAGTTTGTCAATGAAAAATAAAGTCTTGGTTTCAAATTAAATCAAAAGGAGAACAATGAGAATGCTAATGTGAATAAGAAGCTCAACCTCAAGAATAATACAAAGACAAATTATATTAGATAGTCTGATACCATAAGGTATTTATATTCATTCAATGGTTATTATTTCTCATTTAGTAAATTTGGTCATAGATAAAGAGAGTGTAGAATATCTTCCAAGAATGAGTACTCATGGAACTATAGAAGGAGTCATAGTTCACATCAGTCAGGATATATGAGTGAAGTTGTTCAATATAATTGTCTTAACATTGTTCATATTACAAGATTATTTCATCATGAATCATCAAGAAATAAATATAAGATTCAAGCTCCTAGAGTTCAAGAAAGAAGAAAAACTAAGGTGTAAAAGCCAAAAATAGTCAAGCTTAGTCCTAATCACTCTAATCAATCTACAAGCCAAAGTGGACTATTTGACATGGTAGAATATAGGACATTTATTAAAGAGTATCAATAGTTTTCATTATAATATTATATTATTAACCACATGGATGATGAAGAGGCCAAGCCAAAGAGACTAATTAATCATAAAATGAGCCTAAAGGATCATCAATCTTGTGAGAGAATGGAGATCTAGGAATCTCTTGAGTTTATGTTGTACTAATTCCCTATGGTAAGGGGTGACTCCATTAGGCTTCATGGAGACACTAATAAACTAGTAGAATATTTGTATCTATAATGAAGACATGTTGAATCATGTTAATAGAGATGGAAGTGTTTTTGATATATGAGAGGTAAGCAAAAAGTTGTTCCTTATTTCTAGCAGTTGGTAGTTGAGCTCGATTTGTGTTGAGAAATGGTATTGTTATCAAAAAATTTGAATGAAGATGATAATGGTTTGAGATTCATAATTATTTAAGAGGTGAGATCAAGAAGTGAAGACAAAGGGGTAGTCCCTAATTCTTTAGTTGATGTCAATAAAATGGTGGCATAGTGTGTGATTAAAGGTTTGAGTCATATAAATCATATCAAGGACAGTGTGGGTTATCTTTTGATCTAATTTAATTTGAAGGAGGTATGCCTAGAGTAAGGGGGAGCATTTTATTTTAATGCTTCATATTTTTTTTGTTGATTTTTTGTTTCAAGAAGGTTTGATTCTAGATGTTGCAAGTGTGATCTCATTTATTTGAAAAAAGAACCAATTTTAAGAGAATGATTAGTTTTTTAGAGTGGTTGTCACTAGTGTCAATTAAGTAGAAGTCATAAGAGGAATTATATCTTGAGGTCCAATGATAGATCATAGCTTGTGGAAGACCCTTTTGCATTAATGTCAAAGGGGGAGAAGGACTAGAATAGGGGAGATGAGATGGATCAAGTTATAGTGTGTTTACCATCAATGACAAAGGGGGAGTTTGTTTATAAGTGTTATCATTGATGTTAAGGTGTATCTAGTGAATATGCATGTTTAGTGACCTTTGATGTATGAACTTGTGATCTTGATATAACAAGGAAACCATGTGACAAGATTAATTTAAAGGCAAGAGAGAATTTGAAGGAAAGAGATAATTTGAAGGCAATTAATGTCTTATATCTGCTTAGTTCATGTTTTTGTTGAGGTTATGACATGGAAGGAATAGGTTAAGGCATCAAGTGCATTGGAAGTTTGATTCTAGTCATGGCATGGTAGAATTCTGAGTTAGTGGCATGATGAGGTGAAGGTTATATGAGCATGAGTATGAGGTGCAGATGTACTCAAAATTGTTTTAATGTGAGCCTATAAGGGTAGAACCTTCAGTATAGGTTTGCACATATACCTCTCTTAAGACATGCCTAGATTAATGAGGTATGAAGATCATTTTTCAATGTAATATTTCATATGCAAGCATGTATAGAGGTTTTTGAGGTCAAGTGCTTAAGTAGCCTAAGCCTAGTCATGACATGAAGAGACCTTATGAGAAGGTATGAGTATGATGGATTGGTGAGATGAGTGAAAAAAATAATGAGTGGTTTTATAAGGTTGATTGAGAATGTTTTTGATGAATTGGAACACTCATGATAGTCTCAAGGTGAGCCTATAGGAGTAAGACCTTCAAACCAAGTCTGCTCATAGACCACTCTTAGACCCCACCTAGCCTAATGAGGGATCATGATCAAATTTTAAGATGTTTGAGATCATGTAATCATTTTAAGAGGTGAGGTATGTTGTTCCAAGTTTTTTCATGTAGTTTTATGTTTTATTTTGAAGGAAAATGCTTAAAAAGTTGTTTAGATTTCTCTTGAGTGCTCAGAATGAAGTGTTCTCAACCTGAAAATGATTTTATTGTGCTGATTAGCTCATAAAACCTTGTTATGGGAAACTAATTAGTTCATGGTAGATGGGTAAGGTTCCTATCTCAAAATTTTAGGCATTAATTTTGTTATTTTAGGGGATATGCTTTATGAATGATTGTTAAGAGTGGAAATAGGTTTAAACCCTCTTAAAATCTAATAAGGACCCAATGTTGAGGATGTTGATCAAAAGTGCCCAAAATATATTGGTATGATTAGGTAAAATATTTTAAATTATATTGGACTCTCCCAGGTACCTCTAGGTGGTATTGGTTAGAGAGAGGAGAGATAAAATGTTGAGTTACAAGCTTATTTTTAAAAAAATTATTATAGAAGTCAAAAATTGCATTAGACATTATAATCAAATGGATGGAATAAGAAGGTAGAGACTCATGTTTCATGTCCATGAAGGTTTTTTGATATATCCCTTAAGTGTTCTAAATTAATCATCCAAGTTAGCTAGTCATTATTAGGCCTAATGGTGCAAATAGTAAAAAACATAGGCAACAATGAGAAGATAAATAAGAATGTGTTTTCATGATAGATATATGAAACCAAGTGCATGGAGATGTTTTTAAGGACTTCAAATATATGATCATTCTTTAAATAATCTTTGGGGATCATGTGTGTGGTGAAAAATTTATTCACAAGGTAATTTATTGACCTCTCTAGTTCAGATGAGATAATGAGATATAAAGTCATGAGATTGGTCTATAAGACCAATATTTGCCATTAGACCATATGATATTTCTATCTGAGAATGGTATAATGGTCTCATAGGATCATCTACATGCATCAAAATTAATTTTAATTGTATATATAGGTGTTGGAGTTCTAAGTCACCTTTATTGTGTTTTGATGAAACTTGGAAGTTCTAAGTGAGTGAGTTGTAGAGGTGTTTTTGGGTTCTTATCTTCTGAATAGAAGTGTTTATTACATCTAGTGATATGGTTGAGATTATGTAGAATCTATTTATATAATGTTTTGATCATATTTGAGTGGATTGAGTATGGTTGAACTTCATTCTTTCAAGATAAGTTTTTTAGGCACACATGCCTAATAGGAAAATTTATCTTAATACCTATTCTATGGCTGACCTAGGAAGTTAAAGGTGTGTGGCCGACTAAGTGGCATATGAACAAGGAATGGTATATATGCAAAGTATTTTTAGGCCTATTTAGGTAAGAAGAGTGTAAGTAAATGAAATAATAAATCATTGAGCATAAGGAGGTCTTATAAAACATTAGAGGAGTGTAGAGGATCTACAATGAAGATCTAATAGTGTTTTTACATATGAAGATCAAGGTCATATGACCTAATCAGTCCTGAAGAGACCTGGTTGAGTGAATAAGCCTAGAAGGTAGGTTTAAAGGGATAAGAGTGTGAAGAGATAAATAGGTAATCATCATCAATTGGCTAAGCAGCATATTGTATTGAAGGTGATCAAAGCAAGTAGGTGGTTGATTTGGTAGTGAGTCATCTAGGGGATTGGTTCATCCTTGTAATTGGGTGCTTGTTAAAGCCTAGTCAAGTGGGTACTTGAATATTTGGGGTTGGTATTCTGTGGATTTGGTGTTTCACTAATTTGGCTTTTATCTTATAGGACTATAGTCCACTTGAAGAGATTAGTGGGTTTCCTTCCCCTTAAGGGTTCCCACATATGTGATGTATTTTTATGTTTTATGCTTATGTGGATAGTTGCCTATGCTTGTTATCCATATGTTTGTTTGAATGGTTCATGATTGGTCAAGTGTATTTGAAAGAAATGTTTTAAAGATTGATTCACACCTCCCTAGTTATTATGCTTCCAACAATGAGGAGTTCTATAATTGGTAGTGTAAGTGGCCACATGCACATTGATTTCATATAAATTATAATCCACAATATATTTTTGAGGAAACCTATTAGGATTGGTAAATCTAATTGTGTGTCATGGATTTCACTGTATGTTATATTCAAACAATAATTTCATGATGAGAAAAGGAAGATAAAGGTGGGATACAAAGACAAAATAAAAAATAAGGATATAGAGTCAAAGAGGTCAATTGTGTTTTAAAATTATGGAACATAAAATGAATATAAGGACACAAAGTCATATAAGTGAACTATATAATATAGAAAGGAAGGATAAATAAGAAGATATGGATACATAGTTAGATGGGTCAATTATGTACGATAGGCAAAAATACTTAATATTTTGTAAGAGACTATATTAACCGAAATGATTTTGTTATAAAACATAAGATAATTTTTCAAGATAATTTTGAAGAAAAATTAAAGTAAACACATAAGCAATTGGATCAATATGGCTGATCTAAATGGAACACACAACACAAACCTTCCACCAATGATAGCCAATGCAACTTTTTAAATACAACATATAATCATCAAAGAGAAAACAAAAACTAGAAATTAAATGTTAACTAACTGGTCATCATAAGTATTATTAAGTAATAATAAAGTTTAATGTTAATGTGATTGGGACATTGGTTAAACTAGAAATAGATCTAAGGTTGGTTTTAGGATGTTTTAGCTAAAAAAGATCTATTTTGGTGATGGTATGAGCTTGGTATTGGGGACTAGACCCTTAATTTACAAACCTAAAATGATAAGGGTATCAGGTGCATTTATAATATATATCATCAACCATGTATCTATATTTGGGTAGAAAACCAAGATAGCTTTCCCCTTGGTGATGAAATATAAGTAGGTGAGCCTTAGGATGATAAATGTTTAATGTTTTTTAAATGAAAATGGATTTGGTAGTGTGTGAAAAAGATAAAAATAGTGTAACTAAAATGGTAATTTCAAAAACCACCTATTTAATCTATGTGAGTTATTTTTAGCATGTAAACAATTGGAAAGGAAATTTGAATTAATTACTGGTATATAGAGGTAATACCTTGATTGAGAATAGTACATAGTTGGTTCAGGAGACATTGTATGTAAATAGTGAAAAATAGATTTGATTAGATCACTACTATAATGCATATGTAAGATCTATAAGAACACAATCAAATAGGTCAACTATGTCTTCTAGAAGGAAGATAAACTACATAACTATGTCAAATAGGTTAACCTAGTTTGTTGTAGGGATATAATTTTATAGATTGAAAACTTATGAAAAATGGTGTTGACATAAGAAATGAAATTATAAAGAGATAAAGGAACCTTGGTGGTCTTTAATATGTTTTAGATTGCAAATTTTTATGCTGTGATGTTCAAATGTTGTTTTAAAATTTTATTGAGTCGACTGGTTTGACTATGTTTTCCAAACCTTGTATGCTAAATAATAAATGGTGAACAAAGTAAATTGGTTCAACTATGTTCATAGACTTGTATTTTGATATAATATAATAGCAAGAAAATTTGATTGGTTTTAATATTTATGAAAATCTAAAATTGAATAAGAATATTGTGCCAGACTATTTGATTAATTTGTATCTATTGAAGACACTTCACAGACATAATAAAGTCATTTTTAAAGCAATTATGTGTTAAACATGCACACATAAAGTTAAAATTATATCGAATAGTTAAATACAATACTACAAATATAAAAAAAATAACATGATGACATGAAAGAAAACATACAAGGGTTTGATTCATGTCAGATTCACTAGAATTTATGCAAAGGTAAATGTAATTCATCTATTAGTCAATCCTAGCTTGTAGAAGATAAATTCTACTTACACTTTCAATTGTTGATACATTATATATTTGTGGTCATGACTAAAATTGATATGATAGACCTAAATAAGGGATCTCTTACCAAAATACATCACTAGAGAGGGTTCTAAAGCTTCTAATAAAGAAACACCATGTAATAACCCTATCTAGGTCCTACATTTTCATATTCACTAAATATAATGATAAGTAAATCAAAAATCTAATCTAGTGCTCAAAAAATATTGTGGCATAAAGTGGGGTAATAACCATAAAAAATAAACATGCATAAAAGATATATACTCATGTCAATATATAGAAAATACTAATACATGGGAGAGAAGTATAAATTCAAATCTATCTACTCTTATAAAGGAGGAAAAAAGTTATGAATACTTACCTTTAGATATGAACCCACCAAGCCTCAATATATCCCTTGGCCAAGATGATTTGAAATAGGTTGTTGTGGTATGTAAGGATAACAAGGATAAGTAAACTTTAGGCTACACAACTTTTGTATTCACGCAAAAGACTTCTCCACATGACAAGATCCATATCTCTAAAGAAATTATTTAAACCTTAAGTTATGTTACTCAACTAGAATGGTGGTAATCAGATGCATAATATAATATTCTTCTTTTTCTCTTCATAAATAAATGATGAAATGAGATTGTATATATCTGAATCTAACCCTAAACCTTTTTAAAAGTTTAGCACATAGGGTTAACCCAATCGACTCTATATTTTTATTTGAAAAACAAAATCAGGTATTGGTCTAGGTCATCCAGGGGTGAACCTATACACTAAATAAGTTTTATCAATTAAAGTATAGGGTATATGGGGATGACAGTGTAACATAAACCATTGGAAAGGGTTTTAAGCTTAGGGAGGGGCTAATGAAAGAAAAAAATGACTAGAAGAGGGTCTAAAAGAGGAGGCAAAGCTTAGGAAAGTGTTTTGAGGATATGGTTGTGTAAATCCTAAAAATAACCAATGGTTTTCCCAGCCCTTTCTTAGTGTACTCCTTAAGGCATGCACT
>JARHVA010003472.1:845000-870000 GCA_037957365.1 Torreya grandis | reverse complement strand
TTTAAAACCTTCCCAAATGATTTACCATGATATTTAATGTCAATTAAATACCTAGGCCTAACATCCATGTCTTAGATTATAACACAATGAATTCATAATCAATCATAAAACAAGCCAAGTTCAGTTAAAAACCCATCAAACCAATTATGCATTTCAAATTGATTAAGACTGAAGAAAATGCCTCCTTTGAATTTAAAAACTATGAATACCCAAACCAAATGAACTTGTACAACACAAACAACATACTATTATTGTATTATTCAATAAATTAAACCAAATGATAATGTTTGAATGCAGTGACTCAATACATCTCCTTTTCAGAATTGGTTATAAAAAATCATGACATGCAATCATCATTATTATAATTCATATGCAATGAAAAAATATTTAACGGAGTGAATTCTATAGAATACATGAATCCAATTATTTCTAACATAAATGCTAAATAATCATGCTAAAATATGTATTTAGCCATTTCAATGTAATTTAATTAAATGCCTTAACCTAGGTGATATAATCATATGCAACTTTTCTTGGTAATTGACTAAAAAATAACAATTAAAACTCATGAGTATACCTTTCTAAAAATTATAATGAGTCTGTATTAAAAATAAAATTTAAATATCCCTTCTTTCTCATGCAATTAAAAATCTATTACTTCTTCAATATGATTGCTACAAAAAAAACAAGATATAAATAAAATAGTTAATAAATGAACCACTTGATATTCAAAATCCTTCATATGAAATTGAAATTTTAAGATCAAAAGGATTACATAGTCAGATGTAACAATGATTATTACAATCAAGTATAAGTTTAAGGGTAGAGAGTCAAATTCCCATAATAGTTTATCACTAAAATCCAATACCTTAACTTTACAATATAACAAAAAAAACACATAGATAAATTGAAATAATCAAATATAAATCATGTATATAATATAACAAAATAATATAGAGAGTAATGTAATATTATAACACATATGGGCATGCATTTTATCATCACATAGATTTTGCACCCAGTCTTCATGTTGTAGCTTGTTATGTGAAAATCTAATGATACAATGGGAACATATCCAAGATATAGGACCTTGGAAAATTAAGGTGAACCTATAGAAAAGGTTAGCTTCCTTTAACTAAACTTGGTGAAATTGATAAATTATTATTTTATAAAAATTTCACTTCTTTAGTGATCTTACTCCTAAATTAGGGTTTTGAGAGGGGAAAGAGTTGTAAGAATGAAATTTGAAAAACTTAAAATGGTGATTTCACCAAATATTTTTATAGTATATTTTAATTCTTTCTTGAATGAACACACTAGAACAAAAAAATAGATTGAAATTTGTAGGAGAACGAACTCATGCAAATGTGAAATCAATGACAATATTTACTATTTTTCATAGAAGGGATAATTTTTTTAATTTTAATCAGACAATATTCCAAAAGGTTAGAATACCATAGATGAGTCTTTTTGACTAAAATAATAATTATAACATCCTCAAATATTCAAATAACTTTACATATATAGGGATTTCTCTGACAAGAAGGCAAATCCTCAATTATTTCTCATTCTCTAGGTTACAATGTGTAGAAGAGTTAATCAAAATGTAGAATAATAAATACAGAAGAAAAAAGATAAATTTGATATGTGGTCCTACCCATATCTATACAAAATATCTTATAAATGAGATGTAATTATCAATGAAATCTAGTGCATAGTAGAAAGACATTCAAATCTAGAAGCTAAATGAAAAGAGACATGATCTATAATAGTTATGGCATCTATGGAATGGTGAACAAGTCATAAAAACCTCATGCAAGACATGGTAATGATATTTAATTGGTAAAGGCATAGTGGGAAATTTTAAATCATCATGCAATGTCTTACTTCTTCTCCAATTTAGCTGAAAATCGTCTTCATGCAATGGGGGCCACCAAAGTGAGACTTAATTTTAGAACAAAAGATAACTTTGAGATAACTTAAGTTACTTTATTACAAAACCCTAATCTATAATTTTCAAGTTAGACTTTTACAACTTTAAATTCATACCACTTTGTAAAAATAAAAATTGAAATTTCCAATATGTGCTTTTGCAACTTAAGCAATTAAAACTTGTCAAAATGAAAAGTGAAAAATACACATGGCTCTTTCTCAAAAAGACCTATAAAAAATATAGTTTCAATTTAGAAGATATGTTTTTACAACAAGTGAAAATACAATATATAAGAAAGCTTTTAATAGAAATAATTAATCTATTTCCAACACTTCTTGTGACTCTTTATCCTTTTTAGCCTATAATATTTGAACATATGCATAAAAATCTTTGAATATCTCCTATATTCTATATTCATCTGGGCCAAAAGAGTAGAGGTTCATTATTTTACAATCTACAACTGTATCAAAAATTTCCCTTCTCAAAATTTTATATTCTTCAATATCTTTACCCATCTAGTCCAATGTATTATGATATTTGATGTAATGGTGGATAGAGATCAAGGTAAAGATTGTATCTCATGTAGATTCCTTTTTTATCACTTCTTTGAATTTACTCTAAACCTCCTCTACATAATGGATTTAATCCTAATAATCTATTGGTTGACATGACACTTTATTCAACAAATCTTCAATGTCATATAACATATCGGTGGCCTTGTCATGGGTAACTTTGGCCTTATGGGTAACCTCTATAGGCATTTTTATAATGAATTGAGTAGTGTTGTCTAATTCCTCTTGCTCTACATCATTTTTTAGTATGTTTTATTTAAGGAAGATGTCCATGTCAATCGAATCTACAATTCTCAATTTTGGATATAAAAAATTCATTCTTTTTATATCTCCTTCATACTTGTTGACCTATGCTCTCACGGTGATTCTCCTCTCTCTCAAAACCACATAATTATTCATTACAATATCAATGATTTTTTTTTTTCATTTAGAGATGATTTATTCTTCCCATTCCTTGGTATCCCTCCCCATGCTACCAATTTCTATCACCACATCAAGTGTTGCATGATCTATGATTTGGGTGATGGGATGTGTTGATTTGAGTTGGGCTAACTACACAATGGGATCCATGAATTTATTCAATGTAGTCATTATTTATTCAACCTTGTTTTTCAAATTATCCTTAGCAACCTTGTCACTATCCATTTTCCCAAAGAGGGAGTTAATGTTGGATTTAACATCATGTTTCAATCCCTCCCTCATAAGACATCCAAGGTGAAATTTTGATACCTGATAGTCCCCTACCACTAGATATTATTTTTGTTTGTCTAGTGGGGGAATTAAAATCTCTACAAATCTTTCCCCTACTAAGTCATAAACTATGATTAAAAAAGTCTAGGGAGTTGTCTTGGATTTATTGCATGTATTTGAAAGACCAAATTATAATTTACTTGGGGAAACCATATGTTTATATTTCTTCCCCACTGTCTGCGCTAACCAACTAGGTGTAAAATCCTTATATGCTAACACTATCACTTGAGAATCCATAGCTAAAGATGCTACATTGGTGGGCATGGTGACAAGTGTTATATCCTGAACTCAAATTTCTTCTAATTACTCATTAAATGTCTATGTAATTTTTTCACCATTTGTAGAATATAGATCCACATTTACATTAAGGTATTTCTCCTTACCTATCTCCACTGAAGGATTTTGGGTTACTATGGAATTGGAAGTGGTGGGGGTAATATAAATAGATGTGTCTACCGGGGGTGGGAGATGGAAGTGATAGAGGAGTAGGCACATGGAGTTGGAACTTAGGGACTAGTAGAAGTGTGGAGTCTAAAGCCTTAAATGACTCAATTAAAGTGGTTGGGATACTCAGGGATGGTAAAGTGGGAAAGATAAAAGGTAATGAATATGAATAAGTATTTCTCCCAAGATTTGGGAAGGATAGTGGAACTAAAGTTAAAATGACTGAATCAGTGGAAAGATACTATTGTGTAGTGTTGATGACTAATAGGGATGGAATGGAAGGGATTGCAAATGAAATAGAAGGAATTGTGGAAGGAGTGATTAAAATTTTGGGAGAAGGAAGTGAAATGAAAGCCTAAGTATCTAATGAAGGGAGAACCTGAGCATCCACTTGAATTGAATGCAAAATTAGCAATGGACTTATTATTATAGGTAAAGTGGTGGGAATGGAGGGTGGAGTCAATTGGGGTGAAGGAGGAGTAGAGATAGGAGGAGGAGGTATTGGTAATATAAGAATAATAGAAATAGTTAGGGGATGAATTATAGATCTAAGAGTTGTCACTATGGCTAAGATGGGGGTTGAAGCTATAGATGCTTCAATTCCAGCCATATACTTAGATCAAATGATGATTAATTGGTCTATTTTTGCTCCCTTTTTGCTTGATTGTCCCTTTTTGGCCTTTCAAGTCATAGTGCATTCAAGTCAAGTGGATTCTTAGGTTCCCTCTTAATTGGATACTTAGGTTTTCATTTCACTTCCTTCTCCCATAATTTTACTCCATCCTTCCATAATTCCTTCCATTTCTTCTTCTTTTATGGGAGATCATTGGCATATCTGTATGGTTTGATGTTACACAAATAGGACCCTATTCTCATGTTATAACTGCTTGTTCCTTGAGCTTTAGTATATTTTAAGTGATACTAATTATTTCCTTGGTCACTTGGACCCCTTTATTATTAAGCTAGTTGATTGTTTATTGACCACATGAGAAATTTTATGTATTATAGAGAAATATTAAGGAATAGACCACCTTAATATTGGAAGGGGTTTAAAGTATATCTTATTATAATAATAAACCTTGTATAAGGGGATTCATCATCCACCAAGTCCTTAGAGACTGGTGATAAGTCAAAACCTTTGACATGATCAAAGGTCATTCTCAAGTAGTCCCTCAATTTGACTTCCTCTTCATCATCCAAATCTTCTCATAAATATTCAAAGTAGGGAACATGGGATTATGTGGTGATTCCTAGTGTGTTGGTGATGTTTCCATGAACATCATAGAAGGTTCTTGCCTCCAAATCCCTTAAGTTCATGTGTCTTTTTTGCCTCTACACACTTGTGTTTAGATAAGGAAGAACATGTGTATCTGCATATACTAATTGGGAAATGAATTCATGACTTGTGTTTAACAGATAGTATCTTGTGAGTCTCAACAAGTTATCTTGGTATCTCCATCAAAGCCCATTTATCACTCACATATCTTGGAAGTGTGTAAGGGCATCCACTAAATTTGTATACCGTAATGTAGGAATAGGTGGGGAATTGGATGAAGTAGGAACCCCACTATGTAATCTCTATAGTAGCTACATTAGAGAATATCCCCTCAAGTTCCTTGTTAAAAATTATTATGATGCAGTAAATGAATGCATCATTAACTCTCTTAAAGTGTTGTTCACTTTCCTTGAGAGAGAGGCTAGGTTAATAGTTAAACACTTTGTTTATCTCACTAGCCACTGTGTTGAGCCCTAGGAAAGCTCTTCCTTTGGCCAATATGTATACTAAGTAGAAGGTCATGTATAAATTCCTTATGGTTTGGACATCCATTAGCTTCTTATTGAGGGAATCACTATTGAGTTGTGACTAGTGAATCTATTATTTAATCTCATGGATGACCCATATATATTGATACATCCAATCTTGGAAGCTCTTTGCATCCGGTTAACTAGTGATCCTATGAAGAAATATAATTAAATATCCTACCTCCTCCTTGAAATCATTCCTTGCAAATGTCTTAAGCAATTTAGTTGAGGAAAAATTAGGGATTCTTAGCCATTGCTTGTTCATCACTATCTGACATCCAATATTGTTGTCTTGAAAGAAACTTTTAGATGATTTTGGAGTTATGTCTAGATAACTCTCAAAATATGATATCAAAAATATAGAGTGAATCAAATATAGGTATAGATTTAAAATAAAATCCCCTTTATCATTCAACACCTCTCTCTTTTCAACATCATATTGTTTTTCTAGAGTGAGCACCAGCTCAGGGCTTTGTACTATAAGGGGGAAAGATATTGATTTGGGTAGTCTTGAGTCATAAATACTTTAGATCCAGTCATTTTTGAATTTTTCATTGATCCTAGTCTAGAAGTCACCTAGGTCAATCTCTTTACTCTTAGTGGTGTTTTATTTCATACTAAGAGTTACACCAGGTCCCTTAGATTTGAACTTCATCTCTTTCCCAGACATGGATTTTGGAGAGATTACTGAGGTAAAACTAGTTCTAACAATTAGTAGGATTTGTATGTACTAGAAGTAGGTAGAAACTCTAATGGAACTTGGATTTGTTCTATGTAGGTGAAATATCCATGAGAAATTGGAACTATAAAATAAGGTTGAAATATTTGATGGATATTAGAGGTGCAAAATTTGGGTCAACATTTTGGTATAACTTGGAGTTGTTTCAAGCAATGCAAAAATCCATGAAACTTAGGGTTGTTTGAAGCAGTGGAAAACTCCATAGAACTTGGAGTTTTTCTGAGCAATAACAATGTCTATGGGGTTATATGTTGTAATTTTTAGGTTAGAATCCCATGAGAATGGGAGGTCAAAATTCCACAAGGACTTAAAAGGAATTTTTCAAGGAATATTCACTAGTTTGTAGAATATACACATGTATATTTTCCTAATTATGTGGATTGGATACCCTAGAATCTTAACTACTTTGAAATGCAAAAGAATTATATAAATTTGAGGAAAATATTAGATAATACAATAAAATGAGCCTCAATACGACAAAAAACCTTAATGACTCTTAGAAAAATATGAATAAACCTTAAATATAACTAAGTACAAGGAAATGTAAAGAAATAGAAACCAAGATTGATTTGTAGGAAATAAAGGCTTGAAAATACAAGGGGTTGAATAAGGAATACTATGTAGGGCATCAAAGGTGATGTAACGTGGCTCATGGTCATGGCTTGGTAGTGAAGACATGGTGTGTGGATTGAGGTCATTGTCAAGTTTTTAGAGATCTAAATCATGATTAGTAGATTAAATAATGACTAAAAAATCCCCAATTTTATTTATTTATATTATATTTCTTTGAAATTAATTCTTCGAGGTAGTGGTTGGTGGAGATCTAGAGTCTGGGGAAACTTTTGAAATTTTTTAAATTCCACATTGACCTCCAAATTTTATGTGCAAGGATGGGATAACCATTTGGAAATGGTAAGGCATAACTTGAGATAAAATTTGAAATTTTATAAAATTACAAATTACACTTAGAGTTCTAAATATTGTAAGAGTAGTGGTTGCAGTGGGAATCAAAACTTGGATTGTAATTTACAATTTTCAAAATTGCAAATTACTTCCTGAGTTCTAGTTTCTAGTTAGAGTGTTATGTAAGAAGTGAAAATCTATCTACAATTTATAATTTTTCAAATTGAAAATTATATTTCAAGTTCTAATTTATGCAGGGTATTGGTTTATAGAAAGCAAACTCTGCTTGCAATTTATAATTTTTCAAATTATAAATTACAAGTGGGTTTCCAATTTTTGATGGCTAGTGTATTTTAGGATGCAAACATCTGGTTGCAATTTTTAATTTTACAAAATTGTAATTATATTTAGATATATAAATTCCATCGACTAATATATTGTGGGATATAGAGTTTGGGAAGAAATTTACATTTTTATAAACTACAAATTATAGTCCAATCTCTAGATTTTGTAGGTTTAAAGAAATGAGTATTTTGAGTCAATTCAAGGAATATTTCAAAAAATTTAAGGGGTATCCCTTAGGGTACTTGATATTTTTGGGACAAAAATATCAACATTCTTGGTGACTTTTGTGGGTTGACTGGTTGCTAATTAGTGTTTTTTCCAGTAGCCTTCTAGTTCACTAGGCATGGAGTCATTTTAAGCTTAACACACTTTAACTAGTGAAGAACAAAACTATAATTTGCCTAAAAATAAAAAAATAGGGAAAAAATAAAATAAAATAAGGAAATAAAAACTCTTAATGAGTTGAATTATGCAAAATCACTACTTTTGGAAATCACAACTAACACTATTATATACAAAATTTTATTTTTTAGAATGAATTATAACCTCAAAAGCAAGCTTTGAGGTATATCCCATTGACTAGGATATATAGTTTTGATCCATCGATCTTAGATAGATGGAATGCAATAGCTCCTTTGTATTGAGTTATAATATATGGACCACTCCATATTGCATCAAACTTGGTGTGCTTGCCTAGTTTAGCATTGTTTACATAAAATTTTAGAACTATGTCTCCTTCAATAAAGCTCCTATTAAATGCCTTTTGTCAAAAATCTTCTTTGTTTGAGATTTATTTACATCCAACACTTTCATTAATTGATTCCTTATCTCTTCTAGGTCTATGAGTTCAGCCAATCTTAGTATTATTTCATTTTTGTCAATCAAATATAATTGGTGATTGAGCTCTAGAGATGGTAACTCAATTGATAGTTGGAATCATACTTCCCTTGCATATACCAAAATAAATGGGGAGTTGTCAATGGATATATTAGGGGTAATATTATCATCCCCATAATTCTTATTTCAACTTTATGTGCCATGTCTTTTGGTTATCCTCCATTTTTTTCTTATAATTCTTATGAGGTTCTTGTTGGTAGACTCAACCAAGCCATTACCCTATAGGTAATAATTGGAAGAAGTAATCAGGTATAAATTATTATTTATATCCCATTCACTCACCTGAGTGACCAAGAAATATTTGGTATTGTCTGAGATGATGGTGTGAGGAACACCAAACCTTGAGACTATGTCATCGATGAATTATAGGATAGATACCAACATATACTTGTTTCTCCATGAAACTATAATTTTATTCAAAATCATTCAAGATTGAATAAAGAAAGATATTGAATATTTTAATTTTTATTTATTCTATTGAGTTAGAATAGTTGAGATCTTGCCCTCCCTTCTAAAATCATTAAGAATTAAATCTTTTTTTTAATTGGGGTTGACTACGGTAGGATCCTGATAAATAGCTTGTTTGATGGCTTCAAATCTATCTTTTCCCTCTTATGTCTAGTCAAAATTTATACCCTTCTTGAGCATTATAGTAAGGGGTCAAGCCATAAAGGTAATATTTGGAACAAATATTCTTATGAAGTTGATTTTTCTAAGAAATCTATTTAACCCTTTCTTATGTCTTGGAAGTGCTAATGTAAATATATCACTTATTCTCTTTGGGTCTACTGCAAGACCTTCCTTGGAAATAGCATGCCATAGTATTTTCCCTTCATTAACTATGAAAATGAATTTATTGGGATTGAAGGAAACCCCAAATTCTCTACATTTTTCAAAAAAATTCCTAAGGTGATCCAGGTGTACATTAACATGCTTTGAGTAAATAATGATGTCATTTAGGCATACCAAGATCATCTCATTTATCAACCCTTTTAAACCTATATTCATGGCTCTTTGGAATGTTGCACTAGCATTAGTCAGACCAAATGGCATCTTTTTATATGTAGATATACCCCCTTTTGTGGTGAAAGTAGTCTTGAACTAGTCTGACTCTTGCACCAAGATTTGGTTATAGCTAGAATAACCATCTAGAAGAGAAAACCTTTTAGATATTGATATAGTTTACAAAATTTTATCCATAGGGGGAGGGGATAATGACCCTTTAGAGATGCTTTGTTCAGATCCATGAAATCTACACAAAGCCAAATATCACCATTCTTATTTTTCATAAGGATAAAACTAGCAACCCAATATGAGTTCTTGATAGGGAAGATGATGTCAAATTCTATTATTTATATATCTCACTTTTCATCAGGGGTTCTATCATTAGGATAATCAGTCTCTATTTTTATCTAACAAGCTTGGTATTTGGATCAAGCTCTAATGTATCTTTGGCTAAGCTAGGATCAAACCCCTTTAGATCATGATAACTCCAAGTTAATTTATCATCAAAATATTTACACAATTTAATAAATTATTATTTTTTAGAATCAATGCATACCTTTTGTATCTTCATTGATTTTCCTCCTGAGATGACCACTAGCTCACAATCTTCTTCATTTATGGTGATCTTCTTTTTGTCTTTCATCTGATCATCTGAATTAAAGATGTTTTATAGATTCACAAAACCCATAAGTAAATTTTTTTCTTCAACTGGATGATCTAATCCCTATATTGATCCTAGAGTCTTGACTAATTCCTATAAGATAATTTTTCTCTTAAAAAGTTGACAATTTGCTAGTCATTATCAAATACTTGCCAATTGGTTTCATCATCAGTAAAAGACGGATTTACTATCAACCTTACATATTGGCTATATTTATTATTTATTTCTTTAGGTAGGTTATATGAGGAACCTACCAAGGCCATATGATATGTGTTTGTAATATCTTATCAAATTTTTCATAGTTATGTTTTTAGATCTCACTTGGTGAACAGTCAACTCACTGTCACCAAATATTTGTAGGTATTTTATCCCTCTCTATTTCATCAATTTTAGGCCTTAAATCAAAGCCTCATAATTAGATAAATTATTTATGTAGATGAACTAAATTATGAAAGAATAAAAATAGTACTCCTCTTATGAAGAGATCAAGACAATACCTAAACCTGCACCATTCCTACTACTTGAACCATTGAAGAATAATTGCCACATTTCTTGAAGATCTTCATCTAGTTTTATTAGGTTTAGGATAATTGCATCATTTTCATGAATGCAATATATACCCAACCCTATTTCATGTATATGTCCATAAGGATAGAATTAGAGGTATAATCCCTATTAATCTAGATAAGTCTCTAGAATCTCTTATATAGGTGTTGTAACTTCATGATCAACCTCTTCTTGTTAATCTTATAGTATGTAGTTTTTTTCTACATGGATAGGAGTGTATGACTTAATATGATCTTTAATGATTGGCTCAACTCTTATTGTTACTCTTGCTACATATATCATCCTAAACAACATGTGAGACCAATCCACATATAGATATCCTCCCATTTTTGTAGTGAAATATAATGAAAGACAAATGGAAAAATAAAGGGGGAGATTTATAACTAAGATATCTTGTGAAATTGAAAAGCTAGGACAAGCATGAATAGTGAGATTTATCCCTTTTATTATTCTTATGATTTGAATAGTAGTCCCATCCAATTAAACCAAAACTTTATTGATATATTTATACTTTATACCAATAACATCATCTATTTTCTTGGGCATAACATAACTAATAGCCCCTAAATCTACTATGAAATTATGAACAAGATACATCCCTAATTTGAGTGAAAGATATAAAGGGGGAGGCTTACCATTTTTTCCTATTTTATTGTTAGTTTTTACATGACACAAATTAGTTGCAGAATTAGGTCACTTGGTTACAACCTTATAAATTATCTAAAATTTTTTCAAAGCCTCTTGTAGCAAATCTCTTTGTGCTAGAAAGGATAGTGCTTCCCACATAATAACATTAAAGTTGGTCTTCTTTATCTACTCAACAATGTTAAAAGGAATATTACCAAACTTTTTGTGTGGATTTGTGGGAGCTATGTATTCTTTCACAAGATTTAGAGTTGGCACTTTTACTTTGGGTTGGACCATGGGTATAAAGGGTGGTCTTTATCCAATGTTTCTCTTTATCAATTCTTGTAAAACTTTGGAAGTTGTTTCTTGTTCTACCTTGGGGGGTTGATTAATTTCTATTACTCATTTATTAAAATGTGTATTGGTTTCCATAGGACCTCCACCATTGAATAGTGATTCCTCTTAATTTGTACCATAAAATTCCTCCTCTTGTCAGCTTATAAGAGTAGCCTCAACTTGAACAAGTTATTGTGTATTTGATTATTGGGAAGTGGACTCTTCTTGTTATCCTTGTGTATTTGATATGCCTTACACCATCAAGGCTTGATTGATAACACCATTAGGATAAGTATTTTGATTATGTGTTTGAGAAAAAGGATAAAACCATTCATACGCCTAGGCCAAATTGTTTTGAATAGTTACAATAGATTTGGAAGTACCTAGTGTAGGTAGATCATATATATTTGTAGGTTTTGCTTGCATATTTTAACCTTATAATTTTGAATTACCTTGGTAGGTCTACCTATTAGGTTAGTATGCTAGGTTAGCCTACTAATAAGGGTTGTAGCTCTGGGCCTACTACTTTTTCATTACTACTAAATCATTTCCAAAAATCTTGAGTAATGACTTAAATTCATATAAATCATTTGTAGGAGTTAAATATAGTGCTTTTCTCGTGGTGGAAATTTGATCAATTATAGGTGCTGTAGGAGCTATTTATAAAAATAGAAGCATAGTGGCCTTGGGGCAATTTTTCCTGCTTGAATTAAATAATTTTATACCCTTATTAAAAAAATTTAGGCATTGAGAAGTGTGGTGTGACCCATTGACTAAATCATAATAGTTATATCACTATTCAGGGCTCTCAAGTAATATAGAAATGAATTATTTAGATTTGTCTTAACCAATATTAGAATTATATTCCATATCTTTTGAAAATAGAAATTGAAGTTAGTCATGTGCTCCTAAGGAGTATGTTGAATAGTAGTTAGATTTTCAACTAGGGAAAGGTGGTCACTCTTATCTTCAAATTGAGCACATAGTGTAGTCCCTAAGTCATCCCAAACATGGATGGAACTGGGAGGAAGACCTCTATACCACTATAAATCTTTACCTTTGAAAGAGGACACTAAGATCTTGATTGCAACATTATTTTATACTACATTATAGACTAAACAAACATTAATAATATATTATATGTGTTCCATAGTTATGGTGGAAGTTTCACCAATAAAATATGGAAGGCTCTTTAAATCTAAGGTAGGCATATCATCATACTAGGCCAACTGGAGTGGGTTGCCTCCATTGAAATCTATAAAAATTAAATTTATAGACATCATGGGATGTACGAAACTGATGGGAGTACTTGGAGGATATGAAAATAAAATATTAGGATATACTCTAGGGCAAGGTACAATTGATTTTGATCTCTTTTTAGACAAAAATGATAATTCCAAAAAATTAGCTCTCTTACCTTTAGTAGATGATCTTATTTTTTTGCTTGGCATATGTAAACCTTAAAATTTTAAATCCATAATCTAGTGGAGTCACTAGGTGATTTGGAAATTTTTATGAGGATCATAAAATGCTTCCTAAGAATAGCACCAATATCTTTTTAATTTTTGGGTCCCACCAAGTGTGCTAAAAACTATTATCACATATATTTTGCACCTATTATTGATGTCATAGCTTACTATGTAAAAATATAATGATAAAATGGGAATACCTCCAAGTTGTAGGACCTTATAAAATTGAGGTTAACCTCAAGATAAGGTCATATTCCTTTTACCAAGCTTAGTTCAACTGATAAATTATCAGTTTATAGAAATTCTGGTTCTTAAATGATCTTGTTCCTAAACTAGGGTTTTGACTTTGGAAAATAGTTGTGAGAATGAAATTTGAAAAACTTAAAATGGTGATTTCACCAAATATTTTTATAGTGGATTTTAATTCTTGCTTGAATAAACACAATAAAATAGAAAATACATTGAAATTTTTAAGAGCACAAACTCATGTAAATGGGAAATCAAAGACAATATTTACTATTTTTCATAAAAGGGACAAGATTCTTTTATTTTAATCAAAAAATATTTAAAAAGGGTAAAAAATACCACAAATGAAATTTCCTAACTGAAATAAGAATTATAAAATCCAAAAATATTCAAATAACTTTACATACACATATTTCCTAGATAAAAAAGGCAAATCTTCAATTATTCTCATTTTCCAAGTTATAACATGTAGAAGAGTTATTCAAAATGGAGAATAGTAAATATAACAGCAAAAATATAAATGGCCTATAGGGTATTTCCCATATTTATACAAAATATCTCATAAATGATATGTAGTTATCAATGAAATCCACCTAGTAGAAAGACATGCAAATCTAGAAGCTCTATGAAAATAGGTGTGATCTACAATAGTTATGGTGTCTATGGCATGGTGAAAAAGTTATAAAAACATCATGAAATATATGGGCATGATCTTCAATTGGTAGACACATAGTGGGAACTTTGAAATCATCATGCAATGTCTTCCTTCTTCTCTAGTTTAGCTAAAAATATTATTCATGGAATGGGGTGTGCCAAAGTGAGACTTTATTTTATAATAATTGATAACTTAAGTTAATTTTTTGAAAAAACCTAATCTATAATTTTTAAGTGAGAATTTTACATATTTCAAGTCATACCACTTTTTCAAAACTAAAATTATAATTTCCAATATGTGTTTTTACAACTTAAGCAATTAAAACTTGTTAAAATGAAAAGTATAATTTTCAAGTCTTCTTTATACAATTCAACCTATCAAAATAGAAAGTTTAAAATATACATGTCTCTTTCTTAAAAAGAGTTTTCAAAAATATAGTTACAATTTACAAGATATGTTTTTGCAACTTTAAAATAATTTATAACAAGTGAAAATATAATTTGCAATAATTCTTTTAAAAGAAAGAATTAATCTATTTCCAAAACTTATTCTCACTCTTTATACTTCTTGACCTATAATTTTTGAACATATGCATCAAAAAAATTGAAGATCTCCTAGATTCTATCTTCATCTAGGCCAAAATACTAGAGGTTGGTTATTTCACAATCTAAAACTATATCAAAAAATACCTTGTCAAAGTTATATATTCTTGAATATATTTACCCATCTAATCTAATGTGTTATGATATTTTATGTAACAGTGGATAGAGCTCAGGGTAAAGACTATATCTCATGTAGATTCCTTTTCAATCACTTCTTTAAATTTAATCTAAACCTCTTCTACAAAAAGGATTTGATCTTGATAATCTATTGGTCAACATGACACTTTATTCAACAAATCTTCAATGTCATTTAAAATATTGGTGGCCTTGTCATGGGCAACATTTTCCTTATGGGTAGCTTCTATAAGCATTTCTATCCTAAATTGAGTAGCTCTATTTAATTCTTCTTACTCTCCATCATTTTTCATTGTGTTTTCTGTAAGGAGGATGTTCATGTCAATCAAATCTACAACTATCAACTTTGGATAGAAAATATTCAATCTTTATATCTCTCTTTCATACTTTTTAACCTATGCTCTTAGCATGATTCTTCTCTCTCTCAATACTGCATAATGATCCATTATAATATCAATGATTTTTTGACCTTTAGATATGAGTTATTCTAACCATTCCTTGGTGGCCCTCCCCATGCTACCACTTTATATCATGGCATCAACTATTGCATGATCTATGATCTAAGTGATGGGTTGTGTTGATTTGGGTTGGGTTGACTACATAGTGGGCTCTATTAATTTATTCAATATATTTGTTAGTTATTCAACCTTGTTTTTTAACTCATCCTTAGTGACCTTTTCACTATCCATTTTCTTAAAGAGGGAGTTAATGCTATATTGAACATAATGTTTTAATCCCTCCCTTGTAGGATGTCCAAGGAAAACTTTTGATACCTAATAGTCCCGCATCACTAGATTTTATTTATATTTGTCTAATGGGGGACTACAATCTCTACATATATTTCCCCTATTGAGTCACAAAATATCCTTAAAAATGCCCAGGAGTGGTCTTATATTTTTTATGTGTATCTGAAAGACTAAAATCCAATTTACTTGGAGAAACCATCTAATTTATTTTATTCCCCACTATTTATGCTAACCAATTAGGTGTAGCATCCTATTATGCTGACATTATCACTTGAGAATCCACAAATCAAGATGCTTCATTAGTGGGCATGGTGAAAAATGTCATATCCTAGACTTATATTTATGATAATTAATCAGTAGATGTTTGTGAAATTTATTCTCCATCTATAGGTTTCAAGTCCACATTTGCATCAAGGTCTTTCTCATCACCTATCTACACTGAAGGGGTTGGGGTTACAATAGAAGTGTAATAGGTGGGTGGAATGGAAAAATATGTGTCTACTAGGGGTATGGGAGATGAAAGTGATAGAGGGGTAGACATAGGGAGTTGTAACTTATGGACTTATGGAATTATGGAGTATAAAGCCTTAAATGAGTGAATTAAAGTGGTTGGGACACTTAGGGGTGGTTAATTGGGAAAGATGGAAGGGGATGAAGATGAATCAATAGTTATCCAAAGAGTTAGGATGGCTAGTGGAATTAAAGTTAGAATGATTGAATCCATGGAAAGATACTATTATATAGTGTTGGTGACTAATGAGGATGGAATGAAAAGGATTATAAATGAAATGGAAGGAGGGAGTGAAATTATGGGAGGAGGAAGTGAAATGGAATCTTGAGTATCCAATAAAGGGGGAACTTGAGTGTCCACTTGACTTTATTTCAATATTTTTAATGGACTTATTGTTATAGGTAAAGTGGTAAGAATAGAAGGTGGAGTCATTTGGGGTGAAGGAGTAGTGGAGATATGGGAGGAGGTGTTGGTGCTATAAGAATAACAAAAATAGTTGGGGGATGGATTATAAAGATAGGAGTTTCACTATGACTGAGATGGGGCTTAAAGCTATGGATGCTTCAACTATAGTTGTATACTCAAAATAAATGATGATTTTTTGGTATGGTGTTTCTCCCTCTTTACTTGATTTCCCCTATTTGGCCTTTGACTTCTTCTTCCTTTTGTATAATATCATTGACCTATTTGGTTGGTCTACTATTGCACTATTAGGACCCTCTATTAATGGTGGAAATCCTTTTTCCTTAAGCTTTAGCATCTTTACAGTGATAATACATATTTATTTGGTCACTTAAACCCATTTAATCCTAAGCCAATTGAGTGTTTTATTGACCACATGGGTAGTTATATCTATCAGAGAGAAAGATTCAAGAACAAACCACCTTACTACTAGAAGGGGTTCTAAGTATATCTTATTGTAATATTATACCTTATCTAATATGGATTCATCATCTACCAAATATATAGGGATTAGTGTTAAGTCAAAAGATTTAACTTGATCTAAGGTAATTCTCAAGTAGTCCCTCAATTTGAAATCTTCTTCATCATCCAAATCTTCCCAAAAAATTTCAAAGTAGGGAACATGGGAGTATGTGATGATTCATAGTGTGTTGGTTATTTTTCCATGAACATCATATTATCTTATTGCCTCCAAATCCCATAGGTTCATCTATATCATTTATTTCTCTACACACTTAGATTTGGATAGGGAAGGGCATGTGTATCTGCCTATACTAATTAGGAAATGAATTTCCAATTTGTGTTTACTAGATAGTAGCTTATGAGTCTCAAAAAATTATCTTGTTATATTCATTAAAGCCTATTTATCATTCACATATCTTAAAAGTGTGTAAGGGCATATAATTAATTTATATACCTTGATGTAAGAGTAGGTTTGGAACTAGATGAAGTAGGAACCCCACTGGGTAATCTCTACAGTATCTACATCATAGAATTTCTTTCTCTCAAGTTCATTATCAAACATTATTATGATGTAGTAGATTAATGTATCATTGACTCTCCTAAAGTTGTGTCTGCTTGCCTCAATAATGACATTAGGGTAATAGTTAAACACTTTATTTATCTCACTAGCCATTGTGTTGAGCCCTAGGAAAGCTCTCCCTTTGGCCAATATATATACTAAGTAGGAGGTCATATAGAACTTCCTTATGGTTTACACCTCCATCAAATACTTTTGGAGGGAATCAATGATGATTTTTTCCCTGTGAATGTATTTTTTATTCTCATTGATGACCCATATATACTAATACATCTAATCTTGGAAGATCTTTGCATTAATACAACTAGTGATCCTATGCAACAATATAATTATATCTCTTAGGTCATCCTTGAAATTAGTCCTTGTGAATGCCTTATTCAATCTTATGGAGGCATCCTTAGGGATTTTCATCACTCTCTATAATCTAATGTTGTTATCTTGAAAGAGCTTTTTAGATGATTCCAGAATTATGTCTAGATAAATCTCAAAATATAGTATCAAAAATATAGAGTGAATGACATTTGAGACCAAATTTAAAATCTTTTCCCCTTTATCATTTAGTACCTATTTCTTGTCAGCATCATAGTGTTGTGCTAGTGTGAGCACTAGCTCATGACTTTACACCATTAGGGGAAAGTTGTTGTTTGGGGCAGTCCAAAGTCATAGATAATCTAGATCTAGTCATTTTTAAATATTGCATTAATCTTTGTCTAAAAGTCACATAGTTTAATGTGACCTAGACATATGTTTATAATCTCAGTGACTTTTGATTCCAAACTAATACTTACACCAAGTTCCTTATATTTGAACTTTATCTCTTTCCCACACATGGATTCTAGAGAGACTACTAAGGGAAAACCAATTACAATAGTTGGCAAGATTTTCAAGGGATAGAAATAAGTGAAAACTCTATTAGAAATTGGAGTTGTTCTATGTATTTGAAATGTCTATGAGAAATTGGATCTATTAATGTAGGTTGAAACATTTAATATATATTGGATGTGTAAAATGTAGGTCAAAATTTTAGTGGAACTTGGAGTTCTTCTAATCAATGTAAAACTCCATGTAACTTAGATTTATTTGAAGTAATGGAAAACTTCCCAAAACTTGGAGTTGCTATGATCAATAAGAATTTCCAAAAGGTTATATGTTTTATTTTATAGGTTAAAATCCTATGGGAATGGGAAGTGAAAATTGTAGGTCAAAAGTTCATAGGGACTTGGAAAGAGTTTTGCAAGGAATATTTTCTAGTTTTTAGAATATACGTTGGTATATTCACCTAGTTATGTGGATTAGAAACCTTAGGATAAATTTATTTTAAATGATTAGGAATTTAATGAATTTGAGTAAAATCTTGGACAAGATAGGAAAATGAGCCTCGATACCACAAAAAAACTAAAAAACTTTAATGAATCTTAGAATAATATGAAAAAACCCTAAATACAAATAAGTACAAGGAAATGTAGAGAAATAGAAACAAATATTTATTTGAAAGAAATAAATTCTTGAGAATATGCAAGGGGTTGAACAAGGAATACTAAGTAGGGTATCAATGGTGGTGTAACATGGCTTGTAGTCATGGCTTAGCAGTGAAGGCATGGTGCATGGATTGAGATCATTATCAGTTTTGTAAAGGTCCAAATGATGATTAGAAGATTAAGAAATGAGTAAAAAAATCACCAATTTTACTTATTTATATTCAATTTCTTTACAATTAATTCTATGAGGTAGTTTTTGGTGGAGATCCAGAGTCTGGAGACACTTTTGCAATTTTGTAATTTTTTAACTTGCATGTTGACCTCTATATTTTGAGGGTAAGGATGGGTTGACAATTTAGAAATGGGAATGTGGTATTCAAGAGACAATTTGAAAATTTTCAAAATTTCAAATTGCACTAAGAGTTTTGGATCTTACAAGAGGAGTGGTTGGCGGGAAGTAAAACTTGGACTGTAATTTTCAATTTACAAAATATCAAATTGCTTCTCAAGTTCTAGTTTCTAAATAGAGTATTACATGAGAAGTAGAAATATATCTACAATTTGAAATTATTAAAATTTTAAAATTACAATCAGAGTTCCAATTTCACGGGGTATTGGTTTGTTTTGTAGGAAGTAGAACTCCACTTGCAATTTACAATTTTGCAAATTTTAAATTGCAAGTAGGTTTCTAGCAACTAGTGTATTATGGGATGGGGAGATCCATCTATAATTTTTAATTTGAAATTTTTAAAATATATAAATTGAATTTAGACATCCAAATTTCATTGATGAATGTATTATGAGACTTGGAGTTTGGGACACAATTTACAATTTTGTAAACTACAAATTGTAGTCTATTCTCTATATTTGACAAGCTTAAGTAGATGGGTGTTTTAGGTCAATTCAAGGTATCTTTCCAAAAACTTGAGGGGTATCCCTTAGGGTACTTGATATTCTAATATTTTTGTGATAAAAATATCAACAAATTCCATAATCTCAAATATAGTGAGTTTTTTCATCATTGTTATGCAACTAATAAGCTTTATGGAGACCTTGCATAGGTTAAAGAATAACTATTAGAGAATCAAAATCCAATCCATCTATCACTATGATCCCATTTTTAGTGGCTCAAGCCACCATATACATTAGTTTGATGATGTATCCTATCATGTAAGGTGGTGTAAATGAGTTTCAAGTTTCTAAAGCCACCTAACAAACCCAAAAAATAAAACTAGACAATCCCCATATAGTTAACCTTATGATCCCTCCATTAGTGGCCCTAACCACCCCATTGATTAATTCGATGGTGGATTCAATCTCACAAGTTTTGAGTTTACAAAATGACCTAATAAACTTGAAAAATAAAACCAATCACTCCACCAAAACCTAATCATTTATGGCATAGCTATGAGTTCTCATAACCATCCATGTGCATCTATGCCATAAACACTTAGTGTTCACTCAAAATTAGTATTCTAAAACAAAAATTAAAAAAACCTAGGAAATTAAAATTACCAACAAAATTTTACAACATAACCCAATGCAAACATTAAAATGACATTGCTAAAATGTATGTGGAAGATGCACTACAAACATAACTTTAAGTTATTCTAGCATTGATTTTTATTTCAACATCCTTGAACAAAAAATGAGAAAATAGTAAACCCATTACCAACTTGCTTAGAGTGTTCATTGTCTGATTCTTTCCCATTTTTCCACATGATAGTGTTCCATTAATTTTTATTCAAGCCCACTCAAAATGTATGATTATCCCTCTCTCGTATGGAAAATTGAGATTAAGACTCCTTTAAAGTATGTAGCTTAAGTAAAATAGCTTGGGTCATGGCAAAATAAAAATGGTGGAAATATTTCTTTATTACCACATGTCCAACATTTATTCTATTATATCTATAGTCTTCCCACTATCATTCCCCAACTTAATAGTCTTAGATGATCTATCAGATCCCAAAGACTACTAGTGGTGAATAAACTACCACATATTTTGTAGTGGTAATTAAGGGCTTCTACCAAGCTCACACAACTATCATTCACTTCTAAGAAATAAAGAATAAAATAAATCCAACTTCGAAACAAAACATTGAATCAAACCCTAATTCAACAATGATATAAAATGCTATGCATACAATGTCCATGGTCCCAAAATCCATCATTTATTTTAATCAAGTGATAATAAAATAACATTTTAATAATGCTAGTTAATGGATTAAAATCCATTTAACCAAGACTAGTAATCCAACACAAAGACTCCTCAAATCATATGTAAGCACATTAAAACAATCAAATGAAAGACCTTATAAAATATGAAAATGATATCAAAGCCACATGATGTAAAGACAATGACAATGTTTCTAAAAAATAACAAGTCTAATTGCCTTACATATTGAATTAAGTGACACATCCATAAGTACAAATCTGATCATATCATTCTTTAAATGTGAAACCAATTAAATAAAAGTTTTAACAATGGTAATAACATTATGGTTGACCAATATGATGTGAGAAAATACAACAAGCTAATTAAATAATCAAATAAATCAAGCAAATAATAAAAATAATAAAGCACACTCAAACCAAAGACCAATAAACAAGTGCAATCAAAATTTAATATCCAATCAAATAATTAGTTAACAACTTACTAATCAAATGTGTTTTTTTGGAAATTCATGGCTCGATACCCATCATCAAAATCTAACTGATTTTTCATATACATAACCCTGCCAATCAGACTTCATAAATCAAAACTAGCTCATGGTAATTCACATAATCATAAAAAAAAATATCAATATTATTTGAACTAATATAACATCTATGATCATAATTGAATAGTCAACTAAGATAAAACATCATACACAGTCATTCTCATAATAATGACATAATCAATTGAAAATTAGAGTATCTAAATCATGCCATGATATGGTCATCATATAATAAAAATAACAAATAAAAAGTCATCTAAATTTCCATATTAATACTCCATTTTTAATTGGTTCCAAATAAGTCATGGCATCCTTCTTATTCAAGTTTGTTAAAAAAAAAAATTACTTTTGTCAAGCTAGATCCTATAATTTTAAATTTTAGTCTTTTTTACCATTTTTAATACATGAAACTCTATTGATATTGGTATTATAACATCCATCCCATATAAAAACTAAAATGTGGACATTCCAATAACTCTTTTGGGATTACTGTAATTTTCCAATAATTCATCATATAATTTTTATGGTAATTTATTTGGTTTTCATGCAAATACTTGTGGATGATAGTTACAAGGTTCTTATTACTATATTTAACTTGACCATTTGGTTATGGATAATAGTATGAAGAATTATAAAGATAAATTTATTATTCATAACAAAAACCAATCAAATTAGATGAATAAAATATTTATGAAATATCAATCAAAATATTTTAAGGAATGTCATACCTTATTAAGATGTTTTATTTTATAAAGTCGCAAACCATTTATAAATTAGTTTCTTGAAAGGAATTTCTTTTACCAACTTCATGAAGTAGTCTATTATTATAAGAAAATAGGTATGGTTAGAGCTTGAGTAAGGATTCAAATATGCCAATGAAATATAACCACCATTGTTAAAAGGGTTCTTTGGTTACAATTTAATTAAGTGGGAGGGTTTTAAGTTTTGTCTTACTTAAAGATTATTGACAAGCTTAACATTTACCCATTTGTAAGAATCCTTGAAAAATTATAGCCAATAATTATGAGACATCAAAATATTAAATGTTATTACTAATGTATAAAAATTATTTCCATGAGATTGGCCATGAAAGGCTTAAATAATTTTATTTAGTTATTCTTTATCCATGCATCTCTAAAACAAACTATCATTATTACTTTTAAACAAAGTACCATCCCAAAGAACATATTTTACTACCTTCAAATTTATAGTTATTCTCTATTTGACATACATATATGGTGAAAATTCTCCATATGTGAAAAAATATATAATATAAAAGTACCATTCATCTTTAGAATCAATATAAATAGTAATGAAAAACTTTCAATTTTAATTTTATCCTCATCTATTATATCAACATCTATTTTCTCAATAGTTTATTCTGCCATAAACTGACATAATCCTTTACCTTAGACAAACTTAGTGGTGTCAGTACCATAAATCAGGGAAATATGAAACATATTTAATAGTAAACTCTTCTTTTCTTTACAAGATAAATATTTTTATAAGCTTTCATGAAGTTTACCAAAAAGTCCAACCACCCATGAAACTAACTTACTAATAGGTGAAATTAGCTTACTAAAAAATCACTAATGGGGGTATCACATAAAGTGAAACTTGCTTTTATAAATTTACTTAAATATAAAAACTAAATTACCACTAAAAAAAATAATAAAATATATGGATCAAATGACCTAAAAACAACTTTGATCCAAAGGGGTAAATAAGAAGATGGTATGAAGTTATGACTATGAACTCATCAAAAGTACATGCTACAAAAAATAATTGAAATATTATACATCATGGTAATGATCAATTGATGTCCCTTCCAAGAATCCCATTACCTTATAAGTTATATCATGAATGATGAATAACCTACTAGTATGGCCATCCCCTCTAACCATTTTGTACCATACCATAGTATAACATGATCAAGGTATGCTCAGCTACATCAATCCACATAAAGTATCACATAGTAAGTTATCGATACACCCAATGGGGATTGATCAAAGGATATACACTATCCTCCCCTATTAAGTGAGAGGTGATAAGTATCTAAATATAAAACCAATCCAAATAACTATGCCAACTCCTCATCATGAATTTCAATAAATGGAAGAAAACCAAAACTAAATACATAGTAAAATATGTCAAGCCAAAACTGCCACTATAGCAAAACCCTATCTTTGAGTTAACAACTCACTAAATATGGGTGAATATTTGTGTACTTAATACATATCATCAATTCCATCAATTCCATAGACCTTATTCATGTAGGATGACTCCTTGTTAGATGAAGTGCCAAAATAGCTAGAAGAACTAGATTAACCTAAATAATTACCACTAGAATGACAAACATGATTTTATCCAACCTTATTTTTGTGTGTGGAGAGTGGTTTTTTTAGAAGGACACACATCAATAAGATGACAAACAACATAAAATTTACAACATATTTATTCTTTCTTATGTTTTCAATAACCAAAAGATGAGGAACCACTAGAACAATTACTAGATTGAGAAGAATGCTTATGTCAATGTCTATGTTTTGATGACTCTAGAGAATGCCATGAATAATGTTGATGAGTGTAGATGACATTTTATGACTATATAGTGCCTTAGTCTTGTACACTTGGAAAATTATACCTTATTTTTTCCTTTTAGTTCTTTACCTTTTTCACTTTTGCAAGTCTTGCATCTACTCTATATTTATGCCCCTTGGCCTATATATCTTAGTCTAATTAATTTTATGTTGATGAACTAGGTCTTAATATATTATCTAAAATTATTAAAATTTACTTATCTTCTATCTCTAAAAACTCTAAACCTATACCCACTCTCTTACTCCCTAGACATTAATGTCTAGGACATAAATTAACATTGACATTACTATCATATCTTGACACAAGTGTACAATGCCTTAAAGTCATCCAATTCTCAAATTAGACATGTATTAATGGTTTCCATAAGTTATTTAATGTGATTTATTAATCTAAAGGGATTGATATAAATAAAAGATCAACCCTCACTTATTACTCACCTATCTAAACCTATGAACACATAGAAAAGGGACCAAAGAGCATTCAAAGAAAATTAAATTAATAAAAATATTCCATATCTATACCTATTTCCATACCAATCATAAGGGATGCACATATATAGGTATAAAGTACTAAAGGATCAACCCAAGATTCCAATTTGCCAAGTTAAAGGCTAGGTCACTATTGTACTTGCTTTGCACATATTATATGATTTAAAATCTTCACTATTTATTCATATTTCCATACTAATAATAGGGACTACATATCTACAAATCTAAAGTACTAAAAGATAAACCCAAGAAATTGATTTTATAAGTTA
>JARHVA010003472.1:837500-840000 GCA_037957365.1 Torreya grandis | reverse complement strand
AGAATAAATATGATATAAAACACATAAGGATCTAGTTGGTCACATCTAGAGATAGTCAATATTTTTTATAAAATAATGCGTCTACACAACTATCTAGATCTAACACATTTATCCAAGGCCACATAATAAAAAGTACCAAAATAAAATGACTATTCTAAGACCCTAATTTATTTCACTTTTATTATCTTTTAGTCCAAATATCCATGCACATAATAAGCCAATTAGGTAGTCTTGTTTCTAATTTATTGAAATATCAATTAATAGTTGTACTTTCTATTTTTAACATATCTCTGTATTTAAATTTAAAATATTATTTATGTGAATTTACAATTTAATTAGCCTACTATACATATATTTTTATCACCCTTGTGCTTATTTATTTATATATACTTGACACTATATACCCATATCTAAAATTTATGGCTAAACAACCTACAACAACTTGAGTTTGCTTGCCATACTTGTTATTTTCATAACTACACCTTCAAAAAAAATTCAAATAAATGGGCTATGAGTGTGTATTCATTATATGTACATATGTGTGTGTGTGTTTGTGTGTGTGTCTCTATATTAATGTATATATATGTATGTATGTATGTATATATATATACATACATACATACATGTGTGTGTGTACATACATACATATGTATGTATGTATATATATACACAAAAACATATATATTATTAATGTCAGTAATAGAAATATGAAACATTTATATATTGATGAATTCTAGGAAAATATTAATTCTCAAAAGAGGAACCTCATGGTACAAGTGATCCTAGATAGAAGCCTTGCACATGCTGCTATGTTTCCAACATATTTCCAATGTAAAAATTTAGTAATTTCATGTGAAAAGTAGTATGATCTCAAGAATATGTAAGTAATAACTACAAATGACTAAGTTATTGAAAAATTGGATGGTCTCTCAATAGGTATTACCTTTGGCATTGAGCCTTGTGATAAAACTATAGATATCAACAAAAAAAATTCTCAACAAGTTTCGGTTGAAAACCATGAAATATTAAAACATGTTGAGTCAAGATTGGTGGATCCATAAAAATAATATAAATCCTATGATTACAAAAAGTTTATAAAAATCTAACTTCAAGGAGAAATTTTTAGACATAGTCACATTCTTCAACAAAGTCATGGGGAATGAGATGACCAATGTGTATCATAAGTGGATGTGTGTGTTTATCAGTAATACCTATTGAGATACCATCCAGTTTTTCAATTACTTGGTCATTTCTAGTTATTACTTACATCTTATCAAGATGATAGTAATTTTCACATGAAATTAATAAATTTACACATTCAAAATATGTTGGAAACATAGCAGCATGTGCAAGCCTATTATCTAAGATCATTTTTCCAATGAAGTTCCTCTTTTGAGAATCAATATTTTCCTAGAGTTCAATAATATATAAATGTTTCATATTTATATTATTGACACTAATAATATATATATATGTATGTGTATATATACACATACATACATACATACATACATACATACATACATACATACATATATATATATATATACATACATACATACATATATGTATGTGTGTATGTGTGTGTATGTATATATACATACACACACACACACACATATATGTATAAATATGTATATGTATATGTGTGTATATATATATATGTATGTATATGTATATATATATATATACATATATATGTATGTGTGTGTATATATACACACATATATATTATTAATGTCAATAATAGAAATATAAAACATTTATATATTGATGAATTTTGGAAAAAATATTGATTCTCAAAAGAGGAACCTCATGGGACAAATGATCCTAGAGATAAGGCTTGCACATGCTACCACATTTACAACATATTTTCATTGTGAAATTTTAGTAATTTCATGTGAAAATTACTTTGACCTTAAGAATATGGAATTAAGAACTAAAAATGACCAAGTGATTAGAAAATTGGATGGTCTCTCAATAGGTATTACCTTTGGGATTGACACTTGTGATAAAACTATAGTGATCAACAAAAATATTTCTCAACATGTTTAGGTTGACAACCATGAAAAATATTAAAACATGTTGAGTCAAGATTGGTTGATCCATAAAAATAAGACAAATCCTATGATTTCAAAAGGTTTATAAAAATATAAATTAGAGAAATGTTTAGACATAGTCATGTTCTTGAACAGAGTCATGGGGAGTGAGATGACCAATGTGTATCATAAGTAGATGTATGTGTTTATAAGTCTCATTTATAATGGGAAATAGTTTATAGACTAGTCTCAAATAATAAGTTACAACATACATGAACAATTGACCAAGTTTATATCCACCAAAGTGAGTAAAGCCACCTTATTCATTCCTATTTCCATATCAGTCATAGGGAGTCTTTATACAATTATAAAGTTCATAAGGAGTAGCCCATGATCCATATTTTTTAAATTACAATTTAAGTCATTATATGTACTTAATTATCATATATTGCATCCTTATG
>JARHVA010003472.1:827500-835000 GCA_037957365.1 Torreya grandis | reverse complement strand
GAAAATCAAACAATCCCTATTGAGCATATCCAAGATGTAGCTAAAATCTGTTTAGTCCATAATGTTGTTGAGGATAATGTTGCTATTATATTGCTTGTTGCATCCTTCAAATTAAAACCAATGTAGTGGTATATAAACTTACCACTAAACTCCATTTCTACCTAGGATGAATTTGGTATAACCTTAGTCAAGTAATTTGAAGATAAATCTAATCACCTCTCTTTGGTTAAACAATTAACTACCATAACAAGAGTTCCTCATGACTTCATGTTTGATTTTAATCTCAAATTCTAAAATATATGGACTAG
This sequence comes from Torreya grandis, assembly GCA_037957365.1. Lineage (NCBI taxonomy): Eukaryota > Viridiplantae > Streptophyta > Pinopsida > Cupressales > Taxaceae > Torreya > Torreya grandis. The sequence goes on along the minus strand of JARHVA010003472.1, from coordinate 834,692 downwards.
GATACATGTGTTTGTTAGTCCATCCCTTGAATATACATTCCTATACTATTTTAAAGCCCTTAACTTTGACATTATTGTAATGATATAGCTAATGGGTGGTACTACCTTACTAGATTTTTATGAGGTTGTAATAAAGGCAAAAAATATTTTGATACAAGCTATTAAGTTTTATCCATGGCCCCCAATTCCTATATTCCTATAATTGAATTCTATACCATCCCATCAAGTTCCTCAAATTCCTTGAATTCCACCCTTAGCTCCTATTACATCACCTTAAGCTCAAATTGTATCCCCTACTAGTCAAGCTAGTGAGATAAGAGAATTGAAAGGCTTGTTACAATCATTTAGGAATGAAATATTGAAACTAAAGAGACAATAATATTAGGTTAATAGGCCTTATAAAAAACAAAAACAAACCACCTATCATCCCTTCAAATATCAAAGGCCTCCTTATCAAGGTTTTAAAGAGAATATACCACATTATCAAACATAGAGAGACATAACTCTAGCTAAGCCATATGCTACCCTCAATCCTAATGCTTCTTCTACTTCAAAATCCATTACTCCCATACCACCTCAAAATAACTTGATGCAATATTTAGGTTGACAACCCTCAAATCTCAATGATGCTCAAAACTAGGCCTTGGTATCACAAAACATCACTATGCCACAAATGACATAAGAAGAGTTTTATTTTCAAGGAGGTCAATTCCAAGATAAAAGTTTGGCATCACAAGGAGAGACTTAAAAAATTTCAAGGGCATCTTGATACCATTAATGTAAATTGGCAAGTGGATGATCATGTTGCTTTTACTCATGGTATTGAAACTAACAATACAAGTGGTCAAGTTGTAGTTGTAATTAGAGATTAAAAAAGAGCCATTTATGAGGTGAAAGAGGTGAAAAATGATTCAAGTATCTTAATTTTATTTATAGAAGTAAAAAATAACAACTTGATCCCTATACAACTCAGTAAAATTAGAATATAGAAGTTAGTAAAGTTCATCTAACACCTCTAGTTCATGAGCATCCAATGCTTTAGAAAGTGCAACCAAAGGTTAGTGGATCTCAATTCATTCTAGTGGATCAGATGAATAATTATATATCATCATTATCATGTGGGATTATATTTCCATCCCAGGACAAAAATGTATGCTCATCCAAGGTCTTTCAACTCTCAAATTATCTCCAAAACTATTTGAGAAAGAAGGTGTTGTCTTAATTAATTCAGATCAGCCAACTAAACAATAATTAAATCAAGTAAATAAGATGGTAAAGGTGTAAAAATAAGGTAAAATCAAATAAAACTCCTATTTTATATTGGGTGATACTTTAGTTCATAACTATATGATGGATAATGGAGCTAGTAGTATAGTCATGCCTAAATAGATTGTAGACAATCTTGACCTTGTTTATGATCTAAAAACTAAGGGGGTATTCAAATTGGATGGGTCACCAAAAAATATGGTAGGCATCATCAAATATATAAAATATACATTACATGCTTAACCCAATGTAACTATTCAATAGGATTTTGTTGTGGTAGACTTACCTCCTTATTTTCCTATGCGCCTTTCAAGGGACCACACCTCAAAGATTGGGGGATATTTATTAGATGATTGGATTTATTTGATGTTTATAGCTAGGTATGGTACCAAAGTAATTATTCATTCTAAACCTATTTCACGTTTCCATATGGAGCCATATATGCCAAGTGTTTTGAACACTAACTATATCATCTCAGATGATGTACTAGAAACTAGTGGAGTATAAAATGTATCAATTTTGGATGGATTTCCAGATTTATTTATTGATGAGTGGGCTTCCAATTTTTATTAGCATGATCCTTATAATACTATTGAATAATAAGGACTTGGTGTGTAATGCCTTCATGAGAATGATGGACTAATTTTGGCCATGGTTAAGGATGATGAATCTAGTGAAGGTTTATGGCAATTGTACTTTGATGGATCAAGGAATAAACATGGTACCAAGGCCAAAATGATGTTGCTTTCTCCAAAAAATTAGAGATATTTCTCTTTTATTGATTTTTAATTTATTTTTTCAAACAATGTTGTAGAGTATGAGGTATTAGTTCACAGTTTGTAGTGGGCTAGGAAGATGAAAGTCAATTCCTTGTAAGTTTTTGGTGATAGTGAACTTATAGTTCACCAAGTAAGTGGTTTAAATATATTTAAAAATTTGTCACTTGAATCTCAAAATCATATAATATGGGACTTAATTAAATATTTTCAAGCTTTTAGCATGTATGCAATACCAAGAGGTGAGAATAAACATGTGGATAGGTTGGTTGCCATTGGGTCACAACTTAGTATCATAGTTGATATAAAATGTGAGAAAATTTATTAAAATATAAATGTGGTTGTAAGGCATTTTTTTCTATATAATCATGATAATTGGCAAGTTTTTGAATATGAAAACCAAATTATGATATTCTTGCAAGAGGAGGATAAGCTTTCTTCAAGAAAACAATCAAAGTATTTGTAGCAGTATGGTGATCAGGTTGTGAAACTAAAAATAATAAAGTTGCCCAAGGTATTGGTCACACTTGAGAACATTTTTAATGGTGATGATGAGTTAAGGAAGGAGAAGTCATCCTTGTTAATGAAACAAGAACACTATGCCAATGTGGAGATTGTAGCTAGTAATAATTTAAAGATGGGTAAGGTATACACTTTTTCACAAAAGGAAGCTTTCATTGAGTTATACAAAAGTTTTACTGATGTTTTTGCATAGAAATATAGTGATCTGAAGTGATTTGACCCAAATTTATCTCAACACACCATTGAGTTAGAGTCTAAAATTAAACCAGTGAGACAAAGACAAAGGCCCATCAATCTTAAGCTTGAGCTTTTGATGAGAGCTAAGCTTCACAAGCTCATAGAGTTAGATATTATATTTCCAATCAAGCACTTAAATTGGGTGGAAGATCTTATTTTGGTGTAGAAGAAGAATAGTGACATTAGATTTTGTGTTGACTTCCATGATTTGAATATGAATTCAATTAAAGATCACTATCCATTGCCATCAATGGAACAAATTTTATATATGGTTACAGGTCTAGAGAGGTTTTCTTTATTGGATTGATATAGTGGCTACAATCAGATTTTGGTCAAGGAAGAGGACCAATTTAAGATAACTTTCACAACCAAATAGGGTACACTTGCATATAGAAATATTCCCTTTGATTTATCTATTGCTGAAGCAACCTTTCAAAGAGCCATGGATATGGCATTCTAAGACCTTTTTAACAAGTTTGTACTTGTTTATTTGGATGATATAATAGTGTTTTCAAAGAGTGCAAGTGATCACATGGTTCATCTTAAGAATTTTTTTGAAAGGTGTAGGCAATTTGGGGTATCTCTAAATCCCAAAAAGTGTGTCTTCTCAATTCATTAAGGTAAGATCCTTGGCCATGTGGTTTTAAAGTATGGTTTAAGCATAGATTCCAAAAGTATAGACTCCATTCTTGCACTATCCTTTCCTAAACAAAAAAATTCTATGCAAAGCTTCTTTGGAAAAATCAACTTCATAAGAAGATATATTTCAGATTTTGTCATTTTAGATAAGCCACTTATAGCCATGCTAAAGAATAATCATAGATTCAGCTTGTACAAAGAAGGAGTAAAGAGTTTTTAAGATATTAATAAATCTATAGATAGTGCTCCTACACTTATTAATCTAGATTTCACAAAGGATTTCACTTTGTATACATATGCTAACATGGACACCATTTCAGGCATTCTTATGCAATAGAATCATAAGGTTTTAGAGTATCTAATAACCTTATTTAGTCAAGGCTTGGAAGAGTATGAAACAAGGTGCTCTTTTGTTGGAAAACATGTAATTTCAGTTATAAGGTCTCTTAACAAGTTTAGATACTTGTTGTCTAACAATAAGATACACCTAATGGTTTCTCATCCAATCATCAAGGAGTTCCTTTTTAACAAAGATATAAATGAGAATAGATCTAGTTGGATAACCAAGGTAATGGATTATGATATGGAAATTACTGTCACAAAGCTAATTAAATAAAAAGGACTTTGTGAGCATCTAGCTCAAGACTTGCAAGAGACTAATGAGGTTGTTTTGGTGTCAAATGATGAAGAGGTTATAGCTGGGCATACCTCACCTTATAGTGGGTTTCATGACTTGGTAAGATATCTCCAAGATGGTATTTATCCCTCTCATCTAAGTGCTTCAAAAACAAGATATTTTAGGTTGTAATCAATTCCATTTTTTCTTATTGATGGTATTTTGTTCAATAAAGATATCAATGACATGTTACTAAGATGTATAAAACCAAGCCAAACTATGAGATTGCTTGAATAATTCCATAATGGACATGGTGGAGGGAATTTTTCCATAATAACTACAGCCCTTAAGATCATGAGAGGTGGGTACTATTGGCATAGTATATTTAGTGATTGCCATGCATGGGTAAGGAAGTGCAAATAATGTGCTATGTTTGGAGGAAAAGTGAAACTTGATACTCCACCTATTCAACCAATTATGGTCGATCAGCCCTTTGTCCAATGGGGATTAGAATTTATTGGTCTCATAAATCCTCCTTAAATTTTAGGACATAAATGGATTCTAACTGCTACAGATTACTTCACACATTAAATAGAAGTAGTGGCATTGAAAGAAGTAAATGAAACCAATGTTCTAGATTTATATGAAGGTTTTCTTACTAGATTTGGAGTTCCTTCAAATATTATTTTTGATAATGAAATGGATTTTGTGGGAACTAGGATCAGCTTATGGGCAGTCCAACATGGAATTTATCTTAGCACTTCATCAAACTATTATCCACAAGGCAATGGGCTTGCTAAATATATGAATAATAACCTATTGAAGATCATAAAAATGACTATTAAAGATAATCAGAGGTCATAAAATCTCAATTTTAATTAGAATCTCAATTTGAAGTAAGATCTATGGGTTGATAGGATCACCTACAAAAGATCAATAACCAATTCTCCATACAAGTTGGTATATGGTAAGGAAGCATGGATACCCATTTCTCTTAAGTTTCCTACTTTGGAAGTAATGTATCAACTTAAGTTATTAGAGAATGAGCCAATGGAGATTATGTATGTTGGGATTTTGGAGTTGGAAGAGATTATAAATCAGTCTAAGCTAGCCATAGAAATTCATCAAGCACAAGTGAATCAAGATTTTGACAAAGTAAATTCATCAAAAAGTTTCAAAGAGGGAGATTCGATCCTCAAATGGGATAAAGATGGAGCTAAACCAGGAAGGCACACAAATTTTTATTCCCTTTGGAGTGGCTTATACACAATCTCTAACTTCAAATCCCACATTGTCTTCCAACTTGCAAAGATGAATAGTGAAGAGCTTATAATTCTAATTAATGGGATACATATAAAATATTGCTACTAAAGAGATAGGTTTCTTTTTTTTTTATTTTCCTCTAAGTGTTGTTCAAGCACATTAGTTTAGTTATCTCTTGTTCTAAATAAGTTTTTTATTTTCACATTTGCTTTGTTTAGTTAGTTTTACCTGCTTTGTGTGTTTCCCTTCTTGTTTTTAAGGATGGAGTTGTCTTATTTCAAGTCAAAGGTTGTAATTGCAATCATGGATCATATTTGTCATTATTTTGTAAGTTCAAATGTCATGTATATGGTTTGTTTCTCAAGCATAGTAGGCATGCTCCCTAGTAAAGTTGACAAAATGTTGAAAGTTTTAACTCCACAGGTCAAAATTGCCACCCTTATCATTTGAAACTTTGCATACCATGCCATTTTGTCTTGTGAATCAGTATTGGTCCTTAAACATCCTTGAAGAATCCATGGTTAATAAGTATTAAGGTTATTTACATGATTCAGGGTCTTTCCTTTCACTTGTCTTGTTCTTTGTAGGAAAGTATTGACTTTGATCAGAGCAGTGAAAGGAATAAGCTTTTAAGGAAGCCTGAAGTAAGAAGAAGAGGAAACCCCGATGAAGTGAAAGTACAAGTTTATTATTCTTTCATGACTCTTTTTCACAAAAAATTTGGAATTTCTTTAGACATTTTGTTTGAAGGAAAGGCTCCAAAGGGTATTTTCAAAAGAAAAGGTACTTTTCATTTTTTTTGAAGGGTCCTTTTAATTTATATTCTAAGGGTACATTTTTATTTTTTTGATGATCCACTTCAAGAGATCCTAAATAAATTGGTCTTTTGGCAAAATTTTCCAAAGGAATTCCTTCAGGTTTAAATTCAAAGGAAATGGGCACTTTTCAAAAGCCAATGGTCTAATCTTTTTAAAAGACAACGATCTAATATTTTAAAAATCCAATAGTCCAAACTTTTCAAAAGCCAATGGTCCATTTTTCAAAGCTGAAGAGACTTTTTAAATAGGCTGAAAGAATCAAGTGCATGGGAAAATTGTCAACATAAATTGAAGAAAACAAGAAAAACCAAAGGATATATTTTCGAAGGGTTTGTTTCAGACATTTTGTCCAAAACAACTTTTTTAAAGGCACTTTTCTCGATGAAAATGTTCATTTCAAAAAAATATGAATGTTTCTTTCCCTTCGAAAAAGTCATTTTCAAAAAGACGAAGTGGACCAAACATTTTTTTGAAAGGTAATTTCAAAAGTTTAGAGACCATTTTAATTTTTTAAAGGACCATTTCAAAAGTTCTGAGGACCATTGCAATTTTATGAGGACCATTTTAAAAATTCCAAAGGGCATTTTCATAAATCCGAGGGGAATTTTCATAAAGTTTGAAGACATGAAGTCCTTTGGAAAAATCGTTTGTGGGAAAGTGATAAACCAAAATTATGAAGATATTAATTCCTTCCATTAATTATTCTAAAGGAAAATTCCATAAGCAAAATCTCGAAGAAATAAGTCATGGACAAAAATTCTGAATGAAGTGTCCATAGGAGAAAATGCCAAAATAATTTTTTCAAGAAAGTGGCCAAATATAAAAGCCTAAAAAAATAAGCCACATATAATAGCTTGAAGGAATACATGCAAAAATGAAGAGCTCAAGAGCAAAAGGTTGAGGAATTACAAGGAGCTAACATGGAGTTTCAATGTGACATATCTAATCTTAACATGGAATTTCATGCATGTTTCAATTTTTGAAGCCCTTTTTCATGCAAGTGGAAGCCATTTGAAGTTGATTGGTCTTGAGTTTGAGTTAAATTTTGTTGAAGT
>JARHVA010003472.1:600000-820000 GCA_037957365.1 Torreya grandis | reverse complement strand
AGATCTTAATTGATGCCACTTTTATTTTGTTTTTTTATAGAACTGCATGCACATATTAAACCAGCTAGGTAGTCTTGTTTCTAATTTATTACTATATCAATCAATAGTTGTACTTTCTATTTTTGAAATATCTTAGTATTTATATTTAGAATATTATCTATCTTAGTTTATAAATTAATTAGCCTACTATACATATGTTTATCACCCTATGATTATTTATTTATATATACTTTACACTATATACCCATATCTAAATTTTGTGGTTAAACAACCTTTAATAACTTGAGTCTGCTTGCCATACTTGTTATCTTCATAACTACACCTTCAAAAACAAAATTCAAATAAATGGGCTATGATTTCATATTTATTATATGTATATGTATCTATGTATGTGTATATATATATATATAAATATGTATGTATGTGTGTGTGTGAATGTATGTGTGTGTGTATACATATATATACATATGTACATAATGAATATGTATGTATGTATTTATGTATATGCATGTATGTGTGTGTGTGTTTGTATATATATAGATAGATATAAAAATATATGTATATATATATATCTGTATATATATATATCTGTATATATATACATACATATATACATATATATGTATGTATGTATGTATATATGTATACATATACATATACATGCATACATACATACATATATACATATATATATATATATATATATATATATATATACACACACACACACATATATGAATACATATATATAGGTGTATGTATGTATGTATGTATGTATACATACATACATATATGTATGTGTGTGTGTGTGTGTATATATACACATATATATTATTAATATGAATAATATAAATATGAAACATTTCTTTATTGCTGAATTCTAGGAAAATATTGATTCTCAAAAGAGGAACCTCATATGACAAATGATTTTAGATAATAGGATTGCACATGCTGCTATGTTTCCAACATATTTATAATGTGAAAGTTTAATAAATTCATGTGAAAAGTACTATAATCTTGAAAATATGAATGTAAAAACTACAAATGACTAAATGATTTAAAAATTGGATGGCCTCTCAATAGGTATTACTTTTGGGATTGAGCCTTGTGATAAAACTATTGAGATCAACAAAAATATTTCTCAACAAGTTTGGGTTGACAACCATGAAAATATTAAAACATGTTGATTCTATATTGGTTGATCCATAAAAATATGATAAATCCTATTATTGCAAAAAATTTATAAGAACCTAACTTAAAGGGGAAAAAATTAGACATAGTCACATTCTAGAATAGAGTCATGGGGAATGAGATGACCAATGTTTATCATAAGTGGATGCATGTGTTTATTAGTATCATTTATTATGGTAAATAGTTCATAGACTGGCCTAAAATAAGTATTAACAACATCCATGAACTATTGACCAAGTTGATATCCACCTAAGAGTTTTACATGACTTAAAACTTAGTTTAATCTATTGTGTAGTAGTATTTATAGCACACTATGAATTAAACAAACTAATTCAAACTCAAAACACAAACTAACTATTAGGAAGGGATCATGAAATAAATAAGAATGATATAGACCTTACCAAATTCCTTACTTCATATCACCTCCTTCAAGGATGTTCTAATGGATGAATTGTTTGCATGTAGTCTCACATTTTTGGCAATGTGATGGCATGATTTTTGGATGTTGGATGCTTGATTAAATGGCTAATTTGACATGGATTGGGCATGATAATTATTTTTTAAGGATAATATTACCATGATGATGTTATGATCTCCTTAGATGGATCCAATGGAGGATGAATGTTGGCATATAGATTTGAAAGGGAAGATCAAGGGTTGAAATTTGAAGTTAAAGGGATGAGATCAATGGTCATGGATTATTCAAGGACTATTAAATTACTTAGAAGTATCTAGTTTAGAGACTTCTAGACTTGGAGGAGCTTATCCAATTCTATAGACTTATCCATTATCTTTAGGGATAATAGAGGGTTAGGTGGGGCTTAAAAAGGGATGTAGGGAAGGCTAGGGTGTAGGTTATTATGTGGGTAGGTGGGGTTATGGAAATTTAAAATTACCATAGAGTGGATAAATAGGATTAGATTAAGATAATAGGGATTTAAGAATAATTAATGAAGGAGTGGGATGGGATAATGTTAGTGAATGAAGGATAATAGAAGGGGGATATTAGATAAATGAATAGGAATTGGGGGGGGGGTAAATTAGTTGGATGAATTAGAATAAAATGGGATTATATTAATTAGTGATGACTAATAAGAATATTAGTGATGGTAATGAAACAAATGATTTTATGTGTATACATTTTACCTCTCTTTAAAATGGAATTACAAGTTGAGTGAAGTGGAAGGAGTAATGTTATTTAAAAAAACCATGTCATGGATGAATTTTAGTTGATGATATTAAGGGATATGATGCCACCTTGAGGTGACATGTAGGTAAGAATAAGATTAATCTCCACTTGAAAGAAGAAATGAGTGGTGGGATGCGATGGAGAGATGATGGGATGGGATGGAAAATGTGAGTTAGAAGATGAGGAAGATGAATTGGACATGAATAATGTGCTACAAATTGATGATGATGATTGATGTATAGAATTTAGGCAAATTCTCTCAATAAAATCAACATTTTATTCTCTATTCAACCAGTCACATACACTTGGAGAGGCTTTTTCTTGATTGTCCTTGCTTAGCTATAGATTCATTTGCTTTTCCACTCTTGCTAGATGGCCTCTTTGGGTTGTCCCTATTTATTTGGATATTTGAATTTATATTGATACTATTATACCTATAATTTAACTCTCAACTTGAGTCCATACCTCACTATAATCATTTTCTTCTTGGCAAACCAGTTCTTGTTCTTATCACTAGCTAACATTGGCAATGAGTTTCTTAGTTTTAAGAGTCATTTCTTGTTGTAGATGTTAAAGGTTCAATTTCACTACTTAATTGGTATCTTATTTTAATTTAAAATTTGTTCTAATACCTTTCAAACCATCCAACCCACTCTACTCATCCTTTCTAATTATCTAGTTTTCTACCACTTTACTAGGCATATAGCCCTTATGTAGGCAACTTTATATATATATATATATATATATATATATATATATATATATCAATCTAGGATTTATTTTGAAGGTATATCCACCTTTTAAAACTTAATTAATTCCCCTTGAAGTGTGACTAAATTCTCAAGTGTGTGTATATATATATATATATATATATATATATATATATATATATATATATATATCAATATAGGATCTATTTTGAAGGTATATCCACATTTTAAAGCTTAATTAATTCCCCTTGAAGTGTGACTAATTTCTCAAGTCCTAAAACCACATACAATTATTATTTCCTTTATTAAATACCCTTCTTTAAAACCTAATTAGGCCTCTCTTCTTGACACTATACTACAAGCCATACTACTCTCAACTTAAAACCACTTTAATATCTTTCACCATGTCAAAATAAACCAAAATAATTTTTTTTACCTTTTTTGGTAGATGGAAACTCTTGTTTCTAGCCAAACCCTAATCCTAGGGTTTATTAGGCCTACATAGGGCTAAGGGCCTTCAAAATTGGACATCTTGAGTTAAAGATGGTTTAAAAATATAAAATAACATCTATTAGATCTTTTATGATGTCTTATACCTTCCCAATGAAGTTTATTATCTTTTTCACCTCATTAAGTATTCAAAAATCACATAATACAATCAATTGTTTACGTATTTTCTAGCTATACAAGGGTTTATTATCTCCTCCTAGGACTCCCTCATTTTTGAGTCATATCAACCTCCTCTTGATTTACATCATGATTCTCAAGTAATATTTTAGGTACTTCACCTTCATATTTCCAAACCTTACATTCATCCATCAATGCCATGGTTTATAGGTACAAAATATCCTCATCTTTGGAATCAAATTAAAACATGCCATCATATAATACACTTGAAAACATTTATTATAAATAATTATATTTTTTTAAACATTATTCTAATTATTTAAATGGATATTCCTTCATTTCACTTTCTTAGTTTTCATGCATTATCTCTTTTACTTATTTTGTAGGCTTGTCAACTTGTTCTACCTTTATGCTTATTTTGTGTCCACTTGCAATATGACTCTCTTGTGCTCTTATCATGTTCTTTACCACCAATTTTCTTCCCTTTACCTTCTTGGTTTGTCACTTGCCTCTATTGTCATCACTCTCATGCCTCATGCCTTTGCTTTCTACCATGACAACTTGGTATTCTTTTCCATTTGTTCTTGTTTTCTACACTTGTGCTTGCTTTCCACTTGTATTCTTGATTTGTTTGACCTCTTTCTTATATTAACCTGATTGTTTATGACATTTAGGCCTTACATATCCATTCCAATGTTCACCTTTTTAAGGATGCAGTCTATCATTATTTTCCTCAACTTGCATATTAGCTTTGTCTTCTTCATATATGCAATCAAATTAAACATTCAAACACTCATTTACCTTCAATGGAAACTGATGTAAGATCATTTATTCTTTGATGTCTTCTTAGGTGACCTCCATGTCTTATTTTCATGATTATTCTCTTGATTCATATGCTATTCATGGAAATGCATCATAAAACTCCTCTTTCTCTTCATTTTCAACTTGTGGAATAATCTCAAACTTCAACACTTTGTCTTCTTCATGAAGTTATTTTTATTTATCATCTTCTTTCCATTTTATGGGTACTATTCTTGGCTCATTCTTCATCAAATTTGAGGCCTTATGCTTGGCCTTCATCAATTTTGTCTTCATACCTACAAACACAAACTCAAAATAAATGTTAGCATACAAAATGAGAGACTGTATAGTCTATTTGAATGTGCTTGACATGGACATTATCCATCTTCTCTTATTTTCTTCATCTCCATTATTTTGTGCTCTCCTTGGGACTTATTTCACCTTATTTTTATCTTTAATGAGAACCCTCTTCTCTATCTCTTTTCTTTTTTCTCACTTAGCAACATCTTCTTTTTCATGACTCTTTGGGCTGCCTTCTCTATCTTTTCTTCTCTTTCTTCAAGACACCTTCTTTGTGCCTTCTTCTTCTCACAAGTGACTATATGGGCCACTTTAATTTATTATTCATACTCTAGCCACTCTATCAGCTTCCTTGAATCTATATGTGCTTCACCATGAGCTCAATCTTCTCAAATCTTTTCCCCAGCTCTTTTCTTATCTGTTTTACTTCTTTGTATGTATCCATCTTCCCCATTTCACTTCACTTTATTGGCCTATTTAGACCTCCTCTTAGCAATTCCTTAAATATTTCCTCTTATACCTCTTATGGGCCTTTATTCTTCTAGATACCTCTCTTTCGGAGTCTCTTTCTTCTCTTCAAGATTCAATGCTCTCTTTTCCTCTTTATTTTCTAGTCTTTCCTTGACTAGCTATTTTCCTTATCAAAAGACTTTTGGGTATTTCTCTCATCACTCTATCTCTCTTGTCCTTCTATTTTATAACCTTATCAAATCATACCTAAAACATCCTCTTCTCCCTCAACACCCTAAAATTTACTCCTCATGCACATCTCCTAACATGTTATCTTTATCTCAAATCAACAAAATGGAAAGAATTAAAAACATAATTTTTACCCAAGCATATTGTTAGACAATTTTTGCATCACCATAAATTGGCCAAGTACAATATTTTTATCCATCTATCCCCTTCCCAAGGGATCCTTCATAAAATTCTTTCTCTTGTTTTAAGTTTTTGTCCAGCCTTTGAAAAAAGCCTTCTTTATCTCTCCCCAACCTTTGAATTCATTCTACCTTTTATCTTGGACAAAAAATCTGAAATAATCCTTCCTTGAGTCTTTCTCGAAGCAGCTCTTTGAATCTTTTCTTCCTCCTTCTCTTCTTCCAAGTTCCCTTCAAACTTATCCAAAGGGACACTTCATCTCCCAAGTTCCCTTAAAAAAAGTTCCAAAGGGTCACTTTCCTTCATGTTTTCCCTATGGAATTATTTTGAAGGCTTCTTTCTCTTTCCAAAGTGCCCTTCAGAAAAATTTGAAGGTCCTTCTCTCTCGTCCAAGTTCCCTTCAAACTTTTTTGAATGACACTTTTCTTCAAAGTTCCCTTTAGAAAATTTTTCTAAGGGACACTTCATCTCCTAAGTGCCTTTTAGAATTTTCCAAAGGGTTTCTTCCTCCTAAAGTACCCTTCAAAAAAATATCAAAGGAACTAATCGAAGCCAAGTCCCTTCAAAAAAAATTTGAATGGCCACTTTCTCTCTCCAAGTTCCCTTCAATATTTTTCCAAAGGTCACATTCTCAACCAAGTGCCATTTGGAAAAATCTAAAGGGTCACTTTTTGAAAGCCAAGACAAGTGAAAAACCCAAAGTAAAGACCCTCAGAAAGCTTGAAGACTTAAAGCAAAGACAAGTGCAAATTGAGTTTCCATCAAGGCTTATCTTCCAAGGGTTTTATGAGTAGAAGTAATTCAAGTTTATGAAAAAAAATTACTCATGGATGGTAAAAATTTGTTCTCCAAAGGTGAAGACTCAAACTTTATAAATCATGAGCAATTGCAATCTTGAAGAAAGCAAGTTGAAGCAATCAAAGAACCTGAATGGGTCTGCAAGTGAAAATCAGGTTTCCAAGGTTTCTTAACTTAATAAGCTTGGTCCAATGACATAGTACCACCATCATGATCAGGAAAATGAGAAGCTACCACATGGCATGAGCTAGAGTAGAGTCAGATTGTCAAGGATAGATGGAGGATGATCCATAGGCATTTGTGCACAATAGATCAATGACTCAAAATCACCAATCCGAGTCAATCCTTGAGGACCAATCAAAAAGGAAAGATAAATCCAAATATAATAATAAAAACTTATCTCCATGCCATTATGAATCATTATAAGCCAAGGAGAAGTAATTGGGTGCTAAAATAAATCTTCAATAGGTGGCTCCATTAGCATCAACCATTTTTGGTGCCATCTCCACATAGCTCTATTCTGTTAAGTAGCCATTGAAAAGCATCTCCAAGAGGGCAAGCCAATGGAATTTAAGAGGGTGACATGGATCAATAAAAATACCCTAATGAGAATCATTGGCAAAGTCAATTATAGTTGAAGATGGAGACTTTCAATAGAAATGATTCTTCTTGATGGCACCAAAAACCTCCTCTTCCCTCTCTTCTCTTTGCTATAAATATATCCCTTGGGCTAGTGTAAAAGCCATTGACAAAAGTATGATGAAGCCATTATAAATTATTTTGTCATTTCTTGACTTTGAGAAATCAAGCATAGGTCTTTTCATTTCAAGTTTTGAACAATTTATTGAGTTTATAAGAGACATAGAGTGACAACAAGTGATGGTTTCATCCTTGTGGCCTTTGTCCTTCACATTTTGAGTAGGATTTTTAGTCTAACAAGTCATGTAGAATGCATCCAAATGTATGATATTTTACATGTGTATAACCTTCTCTGAACTATACAAGTTGTATTTTAGTTTATTTACATTGTGTGATTTCATACGTCTCACCTCTACATTGAAACATTTATGTTAGAACTTTTAATATCTTAGCAATAGACTTGTATTTTACTGTATCATGCAATCATGTATGACATTCATGTCGAGTATAATTTTGGTGCATCACCATTTTTAGATCATATTTCCCTTATGCATTTCTAACCTTTTTCCATTCATCAAGCTAGTTTAAAAAGTGGTCATTTTGTAGACACACATATAAGGAGCTATCCCTTCAAACCTAGAGGTTCTTTTCTACCTATAGGCACACCCACATGCCTAGAAATATCCCAACATTGGCCAAATCTAAGAGAGAATCGAACACTCTCTTTTAGGGTTAAATATTTGGAGATAATAGTTATAGCACGCCTGATGGGACCAGGTCCAAATAGTGGGAAGATTATTGGTATGCCTTCTCTCTTATCAACTTTTGGAAGCATCCAATCGAACACCAATGGTGACTCCAAATAAATTTTTGGTTGTAATAAGCCTAGGTATCTATTGATGAATATTTTTATCAATCCTTATTTTTTCATGTGACTTGTGAAGTTGACATGGATGGCTATGGGGAGAATCCTTACCATACACCTCCCTATCATGACCCTTTCTACCCTTCTCAATAGTCCTACCAAGAATAACATCCTCCCTATGAGTCATGGCATCCCTATAGTCAACCTATTCCTTTTCCAAAGTAGTATGTTGTTATTGACCAACCATATGACTCATATTTACCTCAGCCTTGTCATGATGAGTCAAACAACACCATTATTTAGGAGGAAGAATATAGAGATTTCAAATCCTTACTTAAAGAGGTTAAACAACCCAACCACTTTGTCCAAGCTTACTACCCCTGTCATTCTCATAATATGTGTGCACTTATGCCAATATTTCTAGAATTAGAAAAGCATATGATTTTGCTAGGTAAATATAATGATGTATCTCTTGGTGGTTTTGTGGATTAGTTAAGGTTTTCAGTTTGGTTGTTAATGGACATGTGGTTGTATGTGGAAGAAGAGTAACTAATATGTCATTGGTGAAGGATTGTCTAGGGATAGAAAAGATTTTAAATGGTGGATTGATTAGTTAGAGAGATGGGAAACCCAAGAGGGTATGAAAAAATAGGAGGGTAAGGAACAAGTTGTAGATGTAATAGAATCTCCAAAAAGATATGGAGAGCCTCAAGAAGATGAGGAGAATGATGACAACTTGTATGAAGAAAATCTAATTCCTATTTCTCCTCCTATCTTACCTCTCCCTCAAGATCCCATTCAAGAATTTTCACCCATATCCATGTCCACCCTTGACCACCACTCTCCATCCTTAACCCATAGACCCATTTATCTCTCTTTTACCATCCCTCCCCTTGAAGAAGAGACTCCTTCAAGGGAAGCATAAAAATAAGAAACCATCGTAGAAACCCATCTTGGTGAATAAAATCATGACCTTGCCTCCTTGAGTGAATAATTTCATGTTGAAGACTCTTTTATTACTACCCATGAGGAGTGTGACCTAGACTTGGAAGGAGAGGTATTCAGATAAGACCCCATGTTTGATCTTTAGGTTGTAGAGGACCATCTCAAACATGAATTGAAGTGCATCATCAAGGAATATTGTCAAGGTACTCCTTAAGAGGTTTTAGTCTTGCAATAATCTCATTAGATAAAACTTAAAGACATAGTGCTTTGACTCTATACCTCTTTCTAATTTTGAATCACCCTTAGATGCATTGTAGTTTGAAGAATAATATATTGATGATTCCATATGTCAAGAAGAAAAGAGAGAAGAGGTAGTGATTTAGGATGTCAAGGAAGATAGAGATGATTGGCTAAGTAAATGGATCTCTTTCAGGAGCTTAAAATACTCTACCAATTTGAGGGATAAGTTCATGACAAGGTGAAAGAATGCTTTCCCATGAAAGACAATGACCAAGATTGGGCAGACTATGCAGAGCTCCTTAGTGAGATTAAAGATCTTATAGTTAATGAGAAGCCAAATCTCATTAAGAATCCCATGGAAACCAAGAATACAATCCTTTTTGCATCATCATTAGAGGTCAAAGTTGAAGAATATTATGAGGGTCTTGAAGTTGTTCATCTACAAGAAAAGTTTATTTCTATGGCTAACTTGTTTGGATCTACATGGTTCTTGTTAAACACCATGAAGAAGATGGAGGCATTGATGCCAAGGATTAACAAGTTGTAGTCACTCTATGTCATGAAGATAGAAAGGTTTCTAGATACCCCTTTGATCTAGGAGGAAGTGTTCATCTCAAGTATATTTTATAAATAATAGTTTAGGTGTGTTTATTTTAGTTTGTTGTTGTGTTCCCTAAGTGCTTTGTAGCACAGATGTGTTTTCCTTTGTTTTTTCTGGTGTGTGTCTCTACCTTATGTGTGTGATCAACCTAGCTATGTGTCCTTGGGCCAAATATTGTTTAGTTCCCTTTACAATGTGTATACATGACTCCATTCCTAATGGAAGGATTAAGATGACTAGTCTTAGGCATAGCAGGCATACCTCCCTTGAAAATCACCAAGATTGTTAGCTAATTTTTGTACCCTGAAAAATTGGCCAAGTATAATATTTTTATCCATTTGTCCCCTTCCCAAGGAATCCTTACTCAAATTCTTTCTCTCATTTCAAGTTTTTTTCCAACCTTTTTAGGAAGCCTTCTTTGTCTCTCCTTAGCCTTTGAATTCATTTGACATTTTATCTCAGAAAAAAATTCTGAAATAATCATTCCTTGAGTCTTTCTTGATTTTGTTCCTCTTTCTCTTCTTCCAACTGCCCTTCAAACTTATATGAAGGGCCACTTTGTCTCCCAAGTGACCTTCAAAAATGTTCTGAAGGGTCACTTTCCTTCATATTCTCCCTTTAAAATTGTTCTAAAGGCTTCTTTCTCTTTCCAAAGTACCCTTTGAAAAATTATGAAGGGCCTTTTCTCTCCTCTTAGTGCCCTTCAAATTTTTTGGAAGGGACACTTTTCTTCAAAGTTCCCTTTAAAAAATTTATGAAGGGACACTTCATCTCCCAAGTGCCCTTTGGAATTTTTCAAAGGGTCATTTACTCCCAAAGTGCCCTTCAATTTTTTTTTAAGGGACTAATCCAAGCCAATTGCCCTTTGAAAAAAATTTGAAGGGCCACTTTGTCTCTCCAAGTGCCCTTCAGGATTTTTCCGAAGGTCACTTTCTTTAGCCAAGTGCCCTTCATAAAAATCCAAAGGGTCAATTTATAAAATCCAAGACAAGTAAAAACCCAAAGTAAGGAGCCTTAGAAAGCCTGAAGACTTAAAGCAATGACAAGTGTAAATTGGATTTCCATTAGTGCTTGTCTTCCAAGGGTTTCATGAGTAGAAATAATGTAGGTTAACAAAACCAAATTACTCATGGATGGTGCAAACCAGGTTCTCCAAAGGTGAAGACTCAAACTTTATAAATTATGAGCAATGGAAACCTCAAAGCAAGTAAGTTGAATAAATTAGTGAACCCAAATGGATCTACAAGTGAAAATCAGGTTTCCAAGGATGCTTAACTTAATAAGATTGGTCCAATGACATAATACTACCATCATGATTAGGTAAATGAGAAGCTACCATGTGGTGTAATATAAAGTAGAGTCAACTTGTCAAATATAGATGGAGGATGACCCATAGGCATCCATGCCCAATATATCAATGACTCAAAATCACCAATCTGAGTCATTCCTTGAGGACCAATCAAAAAGGAAAGACACAGCCAAATAGAATAAAAGAACTTCTCTCCATACCATTATGCATCATGATAAGCCAAGGAGAAGTAGTAAGGCACTAAAATAAATCTCCAATAGGTGGCTTTATTATCAATAACCATTTTGGTGTCATCTCTACATATCTCTATTTTATTAAGTAATCATTGAAAATCATCTCCAAGAGGGCAAGTCAAGGGCATTCAAGAGGGTGACATCAAAATGCCCTAATGAGCATCATTGGTAAAGTTATTAATAGATGAAGATGGAGACTTATAATAGAAATGATTCCTATTTTTGGCACCAAATACCTCATATTCCCTCTCTTCTCTTTTCTATAAATACATCCCTTGGGCTAGTGTAAAATCCATCCACAAAATAACGGTGAAGCCCTACTAAATTATTTTATCATTTCTTATCTTTAAGAAATCATGCATAGGTCTATTCATTTCAAGTTATAAATAATTTCTTGAGTGTTTAAGAGACATAGAGTTACAAAAAATGAGGGTCTCATTCTTTTTCCCTCTATCCTTAACGTTTTGAGTAGGAGTTTTAGTCTAACAGGTCATGTAGAGTGCATCCAAATGTATGAGATTTTTCATGTGGATAACCTTTAATAAACTATATAGGTTATGTTTTTATTTCTTTACATTATGTGATTTCATATGTCTCACCTCTATATTTAAACATTTATTTTATAACTTTTCATATCTTGGAAATAGGATTGCATTCTACTATATCATGCAATCGTGTATGACATTCATGTGGAGTATAATTCTAGTGCATCACCATTTTTAGATCATATTTTCCTTATGAAATTCTAACCCTTTTATCTTCATAAAACTAGTTTAAATAGTGGTAATTTTTTAAATACAAATATAGGGATCTATCCATTCAAGCCTATAGGTTTATTTCCACCTATAGGCACACCCACATGCCTAGAAATGTCCCAACATTGCCCAAATTTGGGAGAGGACTGAACACTCTCTTCTAGGGTGAAATATTTGGAGACAAAACATAACATAATAGATATGATACCAAAATGATGTAGATAATTTTTGACAGGTCTCTCAATAACATCAACATTTGATTCTCTATTCAACCTTTCACATGCACTTGGTGAGGCTTATTCTTGATTGTCCTTGCTTAACTATAAATTCCTTCACTTTACCACTCTTTATAGATGGTATCATTTTTTTGTCTCTATTTAGTTATCTATTTTAGTAAATATTTATACTATTAAACCTATAATTTTACTCTCAACTTGAGTTCATACCTCATTGTAATCATTTTCTTCTTGACAAACTAGTTCTTGTTCTTATCACTATCTAGCAATGATAATGAGTTTCTTGGTTTCAATAGTAAATTATTGTTGTAGATGTT
The DNA here is from genome assembly GCA_037957365.1 of Torreya grandis. Taxonomy (NCBI): domain Eukaryota; kingdom Viridiplantae; phylum Streptophyta; class Pinopsida; order Cupressales; family Taxaceae; genus Torreya; species Torreya grandis. The sequence goes on along the minus strand of JARHVA010003472.1, from coordinate 807,365 downwards.
ATAGGTTCAATTTAAATAATTATTTGGTCTCTTATTTTCAATTCAAACTTGTTCTAATACCTTTCAAACCAACCACCCCACTGTTCTCCTTTCTCCTCCTTTCTAATTATCTAGCTTTCCACAACTTTAGTGGGCTTGTAGCCCTTATGTAGGTAACTTCTCTTTTTTTGATCAATATAGGCTCTATTTTCAAGGTATATCCAAATTTTAAATATTAATTCATTCCACTTGAATTTTGAGTAAATTTTGAAGTCCTGAAACCACCAACAACTATGATTTTCTTTGTTAAATACCCTTCTTTAAGACCTAATTAGGCGTCTCTTCTTGACACTATGATAGAATCCATACAAGTCATAATCCTCTCAAATTAAAACCACTTTAATATATTTCACCATGTCAAAATAAACCAAAATACAAATTCTTACTTGTTCTAGCTAATATAACCTCTTGTTTCAATCCAAACCCTAATCCTAGTATTTATTAGGCCTGCATAACGCTAAGGGCCTTCAAAATTAGATATACTGAGTTATAGATGGTTTCAAAAGCTCAAATAAATTATATTAAATATTTTATGATGTATTATAACTTTCTAATTATGTTTATTATCTTTTTCACCTCATTAAGTATTCAAACATAGCCTAATATAGTCAATTGTCTATGTATTTTCTAATTGTGCAGGGGTTTCCATTAGTTTTCTTTACCTTTTCACTCTTTCCATATCACCTGGGTTACTCCTATGACTTAAAAAATGTTCCCCATGTTGTATTTTGACTTATACCACATCTATATTATTTTCATCACCCTTTATTCAACTCTTTGTTCACTGATTATGAAGATCATACACCTATATATAGAGAATAGGGCCTGTGCCAACAGGGTATCTACTTTACTAAGTCTCATTTACTTAATTTTAATATTGTTCAGCCTCCAAAACCTCATTATACCATATCTCATAATCCCCTAAAATTCCTTCCAACTAAAAACAAATGCATTATTATAATACATATTAGTACACTCTTACTTGACCATGCATAACTAGGTGACCTTCAAGGTTGTTAGCTGAAGCAGGAGTATGAGTGTTTGTTTGAGGATATTTTAAAATGATTTAAGTATATGCCACCTTATTTACATAAGATAACACCAAACCAGATCATACTTTCAATTATTTGCATTAATCGATCCAATAAACCAATCTTTCACCATTTCGCAATCTAACAATTCACCCTAAATAGGGCATAAAATAGTTTGAAACCTTTAAGTTCTCAAATGATCACTGAGTCTATCACTCCCACATAGACCATACTAGATACTTGTTTAAACTACACACCAATGTGCATACTTTTATTAAGACTTTATAACTTTAAATATTCATAGTAAGCCTCATTAGCAATTTTATCACCCAATAGTATATAGACTCTTCCCATCCATTATACACTTTTAGATGTCCCTCATGACATATAAGGTTTTATTTTAATCATTTATAGATTTAAGTTCAAATATAAAACCTTGGTATTGTATTAAACTTCTCCAAATTCAAGTGTTTCTCATCTCAATGAGACTGTCAACTTTCTTTCAGGTTTATGCCCTATAATGTCTGCTAGATTGTCTAGACCTAAAAATATAAGGTCTATTCAATCCATATAAAATAAATATAACATTATTAACTCAAGAAATTTAATCATAAATAAGAAAATATTCTCATTTATTCATATTATCAATTTTGACTAAAAATTCAATCCATGAGAAGATTTATCAATCCTCATTGAGAGGTATATCAACTTCTTCCATTGCTCCCTATCTTCCTACTTCTTGGAGCTTCTTCTCCCTCTCTCAAACATTTTCTTATTCTGACATCTCTCTATAGAATGACAATATACTCTAATTTCAATGTAGACTTAGCTAGTTACAAAGCATAACTACCAAATTGGTAATCCAATGTAGGACTAGTGGGTGTCCATACAAGACATGACTTTCATCTTAGAGACTAGAAAAATATAACTTTTAATTCCCCTTTAGAATACATCTCTATACTTCTAAACCCATCTTGAATAATCAAGACATTTCAAACATACTAATGACCCTTCTAAGCACATTTAAATTTTTGAATTTTCAAAATAATGGTTTTGGAGGGAAACTCCAAACATTTTAAAAACTCAAAATATGACTTCTAGGGACCCCATATGACCTCATACAAATGAAATTGACCTTGAAAGGTCTCTTAACACACACTAACACCCAAAATTGACCAACCTTAGTCCACTAATGTCCAAAACTTAAAAATGGTGTTTCTTACCTTGATGCTCCTACATCATACTCCCCAAAAGGGAGAAAAACTTGAGCCTACATATTTATTCCTTGCTTTCCAATTGATATTTTTAGTTTATTTCATGCTTATCATGTTTTTGGTCCATTTTTATGGTTCCATTCTTCTTATCAAATGCTTGCTCTTCTTCTTCCTGGCTTTGTCTATTCTTTGTATCCATTGATCCTCTACTTCCATGAGGTACTCACACTATTTTATTTTTGTATTTAATAAACCTTCCACCTTTTTCAAATCATTTGTAACCTCTTCACATTTAGCTGCAACCAAATTGTATAAATTTTTCCTTCTCATGCTTGCTTCATGACTTGTTTCCTCATGGTTGTCACTTGATTCTTTATTCTATAGTGATATTTTTTCCTTATGATTTATAACATATTATTTATGAGACTATAATGACCTCTCATAAATATCATCCTTTTTCATTTTCTGATATATTCTCTCCTTTTCTACCCTTTCTTCAAACTTCTTATTTTTGGATGCCTTTTTCCTTCATCTTGCTCACTATACAAGAGCAATTTATTATTTTTTTCATCCTCACCATAGTACATCATGATTTAACCAATAATTAGCCTAATATATCCATTTTTACCAAATTAAAACTCATAATTTAATTTCTTGAATGATTGCCTTAATTTTTTGCTTCTTCATGCTCCATTTGCTTGTCAATTAGCTTAATTGTTTATCTCTTTATTTACACAACTCTTGGTGCCTATCATTGCTGATCCTTACTTCATGTTTCTTATAATTATTGATTGGATTTTACATATTTTACTTCATATATTTTCATCTTCTTTTATTTAATAAACATTTCTTCCAATATCTCTAACTCTTCTTGTAACTTACATTCATCTATATCTTCAAAATCTTCATCATACTTTGGTGTACAATGTTATTCATTATCTTGTGCATATTTATCTTTATCTCCTCCTTGGACTCCATAATTTTTTAGAGTAATATCATACTAATATTTATTTACATAATGCTTATCAAGCACACTTTGAGGTGATTCACCTTCATCTTGTCAAACCTTACATTCATCCATCAATGCCATGGTTTTTAGGTAGAAAAGATCTTCATCTTTGGAATAAAATTAAAAAATGAAATCACATTATAAAATTGAAAACATTTATTGGAAAAAATTATATTCCTTTACACATTATTTTAATTTTTAAAATGATTTTTCCTTTATTTCACTTGTTTGGTTTTCATTCATTATCTCTTTTGCTTGCTTTGTAGGCTTGTTAACTTCTTCGAACTTTATGGCTTTTTGGTGTCCACTTTCAACAAGACTATCTTGAGCTCTTATCATATTATTTACCACCCATTGTCTTCCCTTTAAATTTTTGGTTTACCACTTGCCTATATTTTCATCACTCTCATGCCTCATGACTTTGCTTTCTATCATGCCAACTTGGTATTATTTGCCATTTGTTCTTGGTTTCCACACTTGTGATTTATTTACACTTGTATTATTTTTTTGTTTGACCTTTTCTTGAGGTTATCCTCTTTCTTATCATCACATTATTGTTTAAGACATTTAGGCCACACATATCCAAGCCCATGTTCACCTTTTGAGGGCTACAATATATCATTATTTTCATTAACTTTCATATTAGATTTTCCTTCTTCATATATGCAATTAAATTTAACATTCAAACACTCATTTATCTCCAATGGAAACTCCTACAAGCTCATTTATTCTTTGACATCTTCTTGGGTGACCTCTATGTTTTCTTTGAATTCTTCTTCTCTTGTTTCAAATTCTATGCATGGTAATGCATCATCTAACTCCTCTTTATCTTCATTTTCATCTTGTGGAATGCTATCGAGATTCAACACTTTATCTTCTTCATGAAGTTCTTTTTCTTTATCATCTTCTTTCCATTTATGGGTACTATTCTTGGCTCATTCTTCATCAACTTTTATGCCTCATGTTTTTCATTCATAAATTTTTTCTTCATACCTACAAACAAAAACTCAAAATCAATATTAACATATAAAATGAGAGACCACATAGTCTCTTTGAATGTCTTTGGCATGGACATTGTCCATCTTCTCTTCTTTTCTTCATCTCCATTATTTTGTACTCTCCTTGGAAATTCTTTCACCTTCTTTTTCTCTTCAATAATAACCCTTTTATATATCTCTTTTTCTTTTTGCTCACTTGGTAACATATTTCTCATGCCTCTTTTGGTTACCTTCTCTATCTTCTTCTCTTTCTTCAAGACACCTTCCTTGTGCCTAATTTTTCTCATAAGTGACTCTATGGGACACTTTAATTTATTATTCATATTATAGCCACTCCATTTGTTGTCTTGAATCTCCATGAGCTTCACCATGAGCTAAATCTTCTCAAATATCTATCCCAAATCTTTTCTTATCTCTTTTACTTCTTTGTCTATATCCATCTTCCCCATTTCTCTTCACTTTTTTGGCCTATTTAGACCTCCTCCTAGTAATTAATTCAATATTTCATCTTATAACTCTTGTGGGCCTTTCCTCTTATTTATTCTTCTCTCTAGGATCTCTTCTCAATATTATTGACTCAATTTTGGAGTCGTTTTCTTCTCTTAGAGCTTCAATGCTCTCTTTTCCTCTTTCTTTTCTAGTCTTTCCTTGACTAGCTCATCATTCTCAAATGAATTTTGGGGTTTTTTCTCGTCAATATATATTTCTTATCATCCTCTATGCTGACATTATCATATCAGACCTCTAACATCCTCTTCTCCCTCAACACCCTGTAAGTTACTCGTCATGCACATCTCCTAGCATGCTATCTTTATCTCAAATCAATTAAATGGAAAGAATTTAAAACACAATTTTTACCCAATAATACCATAAGGTATCTTATAAAAAAATTATGTAGAGAATTTGGGACAAGTATCTCAATAGCATCAACATTTAATTCTCTATTTAACTAGTCACATGCACTTGGTAAGGCTTCTTCTTGATTGTCCTTGCTTAGCTATAGATTCCTTTGATTTTCCACTCTTTAAAGATGGTCTCCTTGGTTTGTACCTATTTATTTATATATTTTAGTAAATATTTATACTATTATACCTATAAATTAACTCTCAACTTGAGTTCATACCTCATTTCAATCATTTTCTTCTTCACAAACTAGTTCTTGTTCTTATCACTAGCTAGCATTGGCAACAAGTTTCTTGGTTTCAAGAGTCAATTATTTTTTCTATATTTTAAGGGTTTAGTTTCATTATTTATTTGGTATATTATTTTAATTTAAAAATATATATACTACCTTTCAAACCTTCCACCCAACTATGTTCCTCCTTTCTAATTATCTAGCTTTCTACCACTTTAGTGGGCTTATAGCCCTTATGTAGGCAAATTCTCTTTGTCTGATCAATATAGGATCTATTTTCAAGGTATATCCACATTAATAAGATTAATTCATTCCCATTTAAATGTGACTAAATTCTCAAGTCTTGAAACCACATATAACTATGATTTCATTTGTTAAATACCCTTCCTTAAGACCTAGATAGGCCTCTCTTTTTGACACTATGCTATAATACATACAATCCATAATCCTCTCAAATTATTATTTTTTAAATATCTTTCACCATATCAAAATAAACCAAAATACATTTTTTTACCTTTTTGGTTTGATGTAAACTCTTTTTTCAATCCAAACCCTAATCTTAGGGTTTACTAGGCCTACATAGAGCTAAGGGCCTTCAAAATTAGATATCTTAAGTTAAAAATGGTTTAAAAATCTCAAATAACTTATATTAGGTTTGTGATGATGTCTTATAACTTACCAATTAATTTTCTTGTCTTGTTCACCTTATTAATTATTCAAACATCACATAATACAATCAATAGTCTATATATTTTCTGATTGTGCAGGGGTTTCCATTAGTTTTCTTTACCTTTTCACTCTTTCCATCTCACCTAGGTTACTCTTATGACTTAAAAAAATTTATCCATTCTATAATTTGACTTATAGCACATATGTCTTCTTATCATCACCCTTTATTCAACTCTTTTCTCACTAACTATGAAGATCATACACCTATATATAGAGGACAAGGCTGATAGGGACCAAAAGGCTAGGGGATGAATATGGATGATAGGGATAATGGCCAAGATACCCTTGACCATAAAAACATGTCCAAGTGTTACCTATTTAGTCTAGGAATACCTTATGCTAATGTGGTTCTGACTCATGGATAAATGATAATTGATGGATGTAGATGTTGATGATGATGAAGATTAGTGATTAGAAAGTGATGATGATTGAGGATGATTAGACTTGTCAGTGATTTAAGGATATGATTCATATTATGAGATGAATATATATGTTATTCAAATGGAACAATAGGATTTTATTAGTGATACAGATAAGGATTATTAGATTATTAGATAAATAATTAGAGTATGAGTGATCAAGCCATCACAACTATCGTAAGACTCATCATATTCTAATGAATACATTCAATATGGCACTTGGTAGTTTGACCCATGATATAAACATGACCAAGAAGACATTTTTAAAACTTGCATGGGCAAGTGGAAACTCTACATCCTTGAGGGCACTTTTGGTATCTTCACAGAATCCCTATTCATTTCCCAATAGACAAAAAGAGACACAGTGTAAACAAAAAATAATACAAATAAGATATATACATGATTCAAAATAAACATCAAACAAATGGTAGATAAATAGTAGATAAATAATCTACAAACTATATATAAGTATCTACATGTAATGTCATAATGTCTTATCAAATGACATGATGAATGACTAGGTGATGGGTTAGATTAGGATAATCATGATGTGATGTGGATGGAGGACTAGGACTAGTATTTGGATAGGATGATGATGATTAAGATGAAGATGAGGTGTTTCCCCTAGTTTAGGATAAAAGTATAGATGACATGATAATGTCTTTAAATATTGATTTTTTCTTTAAATTAGATTGAAGAGTGGCCAAGGAAGGTGATTTATAAAAGTGATGACCAAGAATTACCAAAAAACAAGGCCCTATAATGATCCAATCTATCGAAGGAGAATAAGAGATGATGGGATCATATACCTTTCATACTAGCAAGAAGTGATTTGATGGGTGATATGTATGAAGAGGAAATGATAGGATAGTGATTGAATCAAGTACCTTCCATAATAGCAAAGGATAATTGGATGGGTTCCAAGTATGAAAAGGCCTTGATAAGAAGTGATGAGTGTCAGATTAAAGTCTTTGACAAGGTGATGTATGTTGATAAGACCTAGCCAATAAGATGAGATGAGAGATATGAAGGGATGGGTGACCACACTTGTCTAGTCTCAAAAAAAATGTGGCATCCAAATATGGGAAGATATGGATGGATATGGATCCAACTATGGGATTAGGCATAAGACAAGACATCATGTACTATTTTTGGCTTTTTCAAAAAAAAATATTTTTAAGGTTTTTAACATATTTCAATTTTTAGGTATTTTTTAGATATATATGTACATTATACAAACAAGGTTACTAGAAAAAGGGAATACCAATATTATCAATATGATGAAGATGGAAGGAGTGATAGATGGGATGACAAAAAGATGAGGTTTATGCTAAAAATGGGTGAATAATAAAGAATAATGGACTAGGGATTGCCAATGACCACATCCTAAAATAACCAAATGTTTATTATCCTGAGTGTCTATTGGAGGATATACCAATATGGTTTTGGGATAGTTCTCAAGACACCTTCTACTTCCTTACAAAGTTTAAGACAAGAGGGACATGATATAATGATGGTATGTGATGGTAGACATTGGGTAAGAATAATTTATAGAGGGGATGGGATGGATAGGGATGATATGGATGGGTTATAAACAAGATATGTATGGATTTTGCCCCCAAGTTTGGAATAAAAATATGGATAATTGATTATTTTACCATGACACTAGAAACTAGTTTTCATCATGGTACTTACCAAAGGTACATAAGACTAGTTTTCACCATTGGAAGTATGATTTTTTTTCACTTTTTGGATGACATCTCAATTTATTGGTGATGGGTGAGATACAAGATATTGATACTAGATAGATAGTTAACCAACATCATTTTTAGATAAAGATGATGTTATAACTTGTTATTGAATACATTGAGGTATATATGATCTAGTGTGGTTCTTGATGGTGATCCCTCTAGATATCTAGACCAAGTATCATCACTTCCCCTAGGAGAGATAATGTTTCTTGAGGAGGTGAGGTGATGTGAGGTATCGATTTGATTAGATGTTGATTTTTATGGATTATAGGATTTGGATAGGATGGTATGATGAGTGATGGAGGATTAGGACTAAAATAAATGATGTGATCAAATAAGGTGATGGGGGATTAGGACTAGCAGTCGCATATATCATTAGAGATGTTAGACATTCTACATTTGATTGGTGTCATGAAATAAAAGATTGTAAGAGATCAAAGACACTTTGACTTTTTGGCTCATATTTGATATAATTATTTAATGGATGATCAGCCTTATGATTATGAGCATTTGATTAGATTTGATTTTGACTAGCCCCTGGTACCTAATTTTGGGCTTCACCAAAGGATATTGATGTTTGACTTGATAGAGGATGATTAGTTTGGATTTGATAGTCCCCTAGTGCCTAATTTTGGGCTTCACTAAGAGAAGACATATTTGGATTAGGTTAAGGATTTTACTCTTTTCTATTATGACTGATGAGATCAAAGATGACTTGATTATTATTTATAACTTGTGGAATATAGTCTTGGACATTTGTACACATTAATTGGCTCATGATGTTTGTCCTTATGAAGGGAGGTGATTAAATGATCATAGATGGGTAGAAAATGGGTCATGATGGATGAAGATGTTGGTGAGGGCACGATGTAGTTAATGAGTGGTGATGGGGAAACATGTTCTTCATAGGGATTCTTAGGAGACCTAGTTTTGATATTAGATAAAATCTCCTTAATATCATCAAAATGATCACTAGGACTAGTTTTAGTAGACACATCCAAAGGAGGATCAAATTTACTCTAATAATATTTAATAGATAAATATTTTAAGAACTTTGTTGTGAATTCATCATCCTAATTGGGATCTAAAGGTATGCCTGGTGATGGAGTGGAGGCACCTGGATTAGAGGAATTCTCAAGAAGATAGGAATTATCAACATTGATGAGGGATGATGTTTCTAATGAAGAATTTGATTCATATTTTGGTGTTAAACATGATCCTACTGAAGATAAGACTTTTGATGTTGACTTACATGTAGACTTTGATATACAAGGTGTAATGCTTCTAATAGGAGATTGATTATCCATTATTGACCTCTCAATATGGGGTATTTGATGTGATGTATGAGAGGGAGATGAGGGATTAAGGATGAATTCATGAGAGATGGGAGGGATAGGAATATGAGGAATAAACTTGGTTTTAATGGAGGCTTTATGAATGATGGGGGGATTATGGAAGATAGATAGGATTCCTTGACCTTGGATTAGAAAGGGAAGGGAATCTTGGCATTCCTTTTTTTGATCAACTAGGGATGTAGAATCATCTTGTTCATCATCAATAATTATGTCACCATGATTGATGAGGTCTTAGACATAGTCTTATAAAGGTTGACATCAATTAATACTATGCCCCTAAGTTTGGTGATACACATAATATTGGTCATATTTATACTAGGAATGCTTAGGCATAGTTGGATCAAGATGTTGGATAGGTGGATAGACCATCATGTTGGTGGTAACTAGTTATTTGAAAAAGGATTCCAATGATATAAGAAGGGAAGTATAAAGACCCACTTCATGTTCTGACTTAGGTGTGGAAGTATTATACTTATGGTTAGATGGACTATTACTAACCAAAATTAGATTCCCTTTGCTAGTATATGAAGGGATAGATGACTAGTTAAGACTAATGGATGAGGGGGTTTGTGCTAAAAGATATGAAGGGGTGGATGATTTATTATGACTAGGAGATGGAGGATTGGTATGGGACTCAAATGAAGGGACTTAGTTGGGAAATGAAATTATTTGAATGGGATCAAATAATTTAGGAAGTGGTACACCCATCATAATGAGTCACAAAAGTATCTCATACTTATTGGTATATATATAATGGTTAGTGAAGGCAGGGTCTAATTTCATGGTGATGGTTGATAGATGATGAATGATGGAGGTATTATAAGGATTAGGGATGAGTTTTTGAATAAAATAGATCAAAATGACTAATCTAGGATTAAAGGTGATGGTTTGGATGAGATAGAATAATATATTAAAGATTATGATCAAATTTTAGATTGATAGTGCAATAGGTGCTAACAACCTATCAATGATGCCTAGTTGTCAACCTATCAAAAATATTGAGGGATTTTGATGGGTGCCTAAATTCAAACTATCAAGAGGACAATATGATGGGTGATAGTTATTAATAAGGAAAGATGAGTGGACTAGGGATTATTTATAGTTGATGGGTTTGCTAGATTGAGACTGACAAGGTGACAAGATGCTAACAAGATATTGACTAGGGTGTGAGATCTAACCAAAGGATGAATGATAGTAAATTAAGATGATAGGAGGATATGATTATAGGATGATACAATTATCTCAAGACATTAAACTAATTTTTCTCAAGATGCGATGGGATAGGAGATTAGGTGATAGCAAAATAGGATAAGGAAAAATATAGATAGGTGATGATTATAAAGGGGTAATGAAAGGTGGATATTTTAGACCTATATGTGGCCTTGAATAACTAACTAGGATAGGATAAGATGTGGTTAAATTAGATGGGTGGTGAAGACAAGGTAAAGATAAATGATGAGGGATAGAGTGGATTTAGGATAGGATATGAATGATGAGACAAGATGTGATTAGAATATGGTAGGGGAATGACAAATGATAAGTGACACTAGGATATGGTATTACTAACAGGACATAAAAGAAAAACAAAATATGTATAAGAGGGTAATATTAAGATATACAAGATGATGATTAGGATATGTGAGTGATAAGGATTGGTGGGTATGGTTAGACTAAGAGGAGATTAAGACAAAGATATAAAAAAGGAAAATACATGCAAGATGAGATGTTTGTGATGGGGGGAATGAGTGGTTCTAAGAAAATTATTTAGATAAAAGGATGTGTAAAGGATTAGTCTATATTATGGGATAATGAGACAAGGATGTACAAGATAGTAAGATGACAAGGATATGTACAAAAGGATGATGTGATAAGGATATAAAATATGGGTCCAAAGTGATATGTACAAAAATATAATGAGATAAAGATATGCAAGACTAAATGTAGGTGATGGGATAATGAGACAAGGTGATGATTAGGATTTATGGATGTAATGGACATAGGAAAAGATGTGGATGACAAGGTGTGACTAGCATATGCGATAAAGGTGAGTGAGATATGATGTGATTAAGATAGTGAATGAGATAAGACAATAGTAAAGGATATACAAATATAATAAATAGAATGGTCTGATGACTATGATGAGAAAGATAATGATTGAGTGATGAGGGGAGGATGACTAGGATAAGACGAGATGAAGAAATTATGAGAGGGGATAGGATAAATGGATGATGTCAAGGGTATGAAATATGATAGGTTGATATGTAAAAGAGTAAAATAGGTTAATGATTTATAAGATAAGATGTTCGGGGTGTGGGTGTGACTAATGCTAGGTGGATCTAGTCATAAGATGTGACTAGGAATATCTACATAATAATAAGTATATGTATAATAGGGTAAGATAATGATATACAAGATGATGGTTTGGAATAATGGTAGGGGGATATGATTAGACTAGGAAAGGATGAGGTGACTATGTGGAGACAAATAGTTAATGATGCAGACTTGGGTGAGGATGTAAGATGGATTGGAGTATATAGGTGATAAGGGTATGAATAAGGATGGATGGATGGGATTTGGGATATGATAGGGGAATAAAAGGATATATAAATATAATATGCACAATGGTATGATATCAAATATGTATTAGGTGATAGGTAAAAAAATGATTAGATAAAGATGTATAAGACAAGATGGGGGTGTGACTAATAAAGAATGGATATGACTAGACAAGATGGAAGATGGAATATGATAAAAACAATATGTATAATGATAAGATGATAAGGATGATGATTGGTATATATACAAAGGATGATGTGATAGAATGATGTGTAAAGGATATACAAGATTATATGTGTAAAGGATGATGGGACAAGTATATGTAGAATGATAGAAGGATGAAGAAAGGATATACAAGATAGGTTATGAAAATACCTAGATTAGTGTATAATATTGGGCTAAAAGGATGACTCAAATCATAAACAACATGGGTTTATCACAACATAAACCCAAGTAATTAATCCATAACCTATTATTATTAAACTCAAGGGTGTGTAACCTGATGTCTGTACCATCCAACAGCTTCATGAGTGAGGTTGTAGGCCGGTGACCTAATATGGTATCGAATGAACCCTATCAACCCCACTAACACATGATGGCTACTTTGGAGCTGGTATTGACCCATACAAAGGTATACCTATTATAGCCAAGGTCACCTACTCTAGGTATAGGTAAAAGGATTTGGGTGTGTTCCTGATATATGCAAAGGTACATTGGGGCCAAAGTCCATGTAGGGTACTATCTAATTCCTAGTTTAGAGAGTTAAATATTCCCCTTTATGGATGAATTGTATGGGGTCAACCACTTAGCCTTATGAAAATTTTCCCTGATTGTTATAATCTAATGGAATATGGAGTTTAGTCAATGTGTGGTGATGAAATACATGACACTAACCCATATAAACTAAGCCTATGCATGGGGATAAATTTCACATCACATTATCTCCTAGGGGGATTAACAAACAAGTAAACACATGATATAATTAATTAACTAATTGAATTACTATGTGTGAGTGGCATGATATGATAATTCACACACACACACACACACACACACACACACACACACACACACACACACACACACACACACACACACACACACACACACACACACACACACACACACACACACACACACACACACACACACACACACACACACACACACACACACACACACACACACACACACACACACACAAGTGATTATATAAAAGGAATGCTTTTTAAAAATTATTTATAAAAAAATGATTCAAAAGTGCCAAAATAGACCATTTGATCAGTAACCTACAAGCCCATGGGTTAGTAGTTTAATGAGGGCACTCAAAAAAATGGTCATGTAATACTATGACTGGGTAGTCAGACCCATTACTTATGAATGGTGATATTGTAACTAAGAGATGACCATGATGGTTACACTTAGAAAAATTTATAGAATATAGATATTTCCTCAATATGAAGCTTATTCTCAATTTATCATGCATGATCTAGAAACAAACATCAAACACAATGGGAGACAAAATGAAAAGATTTGCAAAAACATTATTAATAATATAATACCATAATTTATTAGGATAATATCATGATTCTAAAAATGTCAATATTTATGGGTTTATAAAAAAATAGTAAAGTGGTAAGGTTAGGTGTGCTTTGGTTTTTAGGTTATTCCTCCTTCCTTGTTAACTTTGCATATCACACAAACCAGATAAAAAATCATACAAGATTTTGATAAAAAATTTGCGGTTAGGTGATAGATATAAGTATAGATAAAAAACACCAAAATATTAAACAACTAACTATATCATAATAAAACCCCCCTTTAAAAATTCAAAACACCAAAGTAATATCCTATAAATCAAATATAGAGGTTAATCATTAGGAGATTTGTGACACATGTCAATATCATGACTCTCAGCCACAATCCTATGATTATCAGGATGATATCACTAGTGAGGGAGTCATGATATTGTTACTCGAGTATTGTCTAATAAACTTATTCCTGATCCCTTTGCCATCCTTAATTACTGCACATAGAGGGGGTTATATCCTTTAGAAAACATGCAAGAACCTACAAAAGGAGTACATAACGTGTCAGATCAAAATAACAATCAGTTGATGAAATAGATGATTTGGACTCGATAATATAATGACTATCATTAATGATATCATGAATTATAGGAAAAAATCATGACTAGGTAAGTCACGATATTGTCAAATTATGAGACTTGTAACACAAACTATTAGTAATTTACAAAATCATAACTAAGTTAAGGAAAATCATGAGTCACCTGACAATATCACTAATCATGAGTCATGAGATTGTTGAAGGGAAAAAAACTACGTAGTTAGATAGATGGTTAGTGGTCACTACAAATGGCTAAGGAAAAATCATGACTTATGGGGTCAATATCATGACTACACAAGATAAAAGCATGATTACCAGTGCAATCTATGACTACAACTTGTACATGAAAAAATTCAAAATTTCTAGGATTTCCTTGATTAAATTGACTCTGAAGGTTAGCAAAAATGTATCTAACAAGTAAAATTGATTAAATGGGGAACATGTCCCACCATGGTCACCAAAATGTAGTAGGATTTTGAGCACACTATGAATTAAACAAACTAATTGAAACTCAAAACACAAACTACCTATTAGGAAGGATTCATGAAATAAATAAGAATGATGAAAACCTTACCAAATTATTTACTTCATATCACCTCCTTTTGGGGTGTTCTAATGGATGAATTGATTTCATGTAGACTCAAATTTTTGGTAATGTGATGGCATGATTATTACATGTTGGATGCTTCATTCAATGGCTAATTTGACATGGATTGGGTATGAGAATTATTGTTAAAGAATTATATTAACATGATGATGATGTCATGAGCTCCTTATATGGCTCCAATAGAGGATGGAGGTTGGTTATATAGATTTGAGAGGGATGATCAAGGGTTGAAATTTGAATTTAAAGGGATGAGATCAATGGTCATGGACTATTCAAGACATATTAAATTCCTTAGAAGTCCCTATTTTAGAGACTTCTATAGTCTTGAAGGAGCTTCTCTAATTCTAGAGACTTCTCCATTAGCTTTAGGGATAATGGAGGGTTAGTTGGGGGTTAGATAGGGATTAGGCAAGTATTAGGGACATAAGGATGTAGGTAAGGATAGGGTGTAGGTTAGTAGGTGGGTAAGTGAAAATGGTAATTTAAAATTCCCATATAATGGATAGCTAGGATTAGATTAGGATAATAGGTATTTAAAAAGAATTAATGAAGGAGTGGGATGGGATAAGTTTAGTGAATGTAGAATAATATAAAATGGATATTACATAAATGATTAGGAAAGCGGGGTAAATTAGCAAGATGAATTATAATAAAATGAGATTAGCATAATTAGTGTTGATTGATAGGAATATTAGTGATGGTAATGAAGCAAACAATTTTAGGTGTATATATTTGTAATCCTCAGATCTTGTCTAGTCTTGAATGAATAAAATACAAATGCTCTTGATATATTTTCAAGTGATAATTTCCCTAAGATCACTCATGAAAAGGGAAAGAAACATTTTAAGATGATGAACTATGCATTTACTATGATTATTCTCAAATACTAAAAGGTAATATTGTAGCAATAATATCCATTAAAGTGGCCACTTTGATCAAGAAATATGAGAGATATGTCATATAGTTTCCTAAGTTCACTTATATTTGAGTTTTTGGATTTGAAGGTGTTCTTTTCAAACTATCAAGGTACCAGAGTGATAAAATATTTTTTATTGATATTTTCATATATTTAAGTGAATTACATGATAAATATAATATCCAACATGTTAGAGTAAATTATTTTCTTTTTGGTCTTGGTCATTTCATTTTCAAATCAGC
Source organism: Torreya grandis (assembly GCA_037957365.1). Classification (NCBI taxonomy): domain Eukaryota; kingdom Viridiplantae; phylum Streptophyta; class Pinopsida; order Cupressales; family Taxaceae; genus Torreya; species Torreya grandis. Next base: position 791,237 of record JARHVA010003472.1, on the reverse strand, counting down.
CAAATATACTTATAATATTGAAAAATTAATGGTGGATTTCCAAATGCATCTGCACATAAAAATACTTACTTTTGATAATATGGAATTCATGAGGGTGAATCTCATATTAAGTACTATCTATTTACACATTCCAAAAATTGAAGATTATTGTGAAGACTGTGAGGATGACTTTGAAGTTAGAAAGAGGGATTAGTTAAGGATGACCTTGGATAAGATGAAATATTTCATATTTGAGGATGATGACACATAAATGTTTTTTATAAAATCAATTATATAACATATCTCACATCAATACCTTAAATTAATTGTTTAATAATATAATCAATAGATATTGTGTAATACGCATAACCCATGTGAATGAGGCTAAGAGCTTGGTACAATAACAAAATAAAAGATCATGATTCTATAAGATCTTCAAAAGGTCAAGGGAATTTGATGGGATAATAATGGATCTCTTATTCCTTAACCACTTGATTCTCTATAACTAGAATATTATTTATAAAATATAGTTTAGTTGTGAGTGTAGGAGGAGATAAAGAATATCCTAACAAAGATAAGCTTCCCAATAAAACATATGAAGGTAACCCAAAAAAGTCATATCTTCCTTTCAAAAGGCCTCCCTCACATATTACTACAAATTTAAAATAAAATATTTATCCTTCACTACTAATTTATAATAATATTTAATAATTCTTGGCCTCTTATCTAGGTACTTTATTATTCTTTGTTACCTCATATCCCATTGATTTACCAATGATTTATCCATTGCAATATTTTCCTCACATTACCACTCCCCTTCATAAACCATATTAATATCTAGTTTCTCCTCCACATAATATTAATCCCACTCAACAATTTTTTTCTCAAAAATATTAACCTTAAAACAACTATTGTCCTACCAATACATCTTCTTCATTGTCTCCTTTCTTATCCACAAGTACTTAGTTGATTACATATTAAGGAGATACATCTTATTCATAGGTAAAATAGATAGTAATCAAGAATAAATCCTCATTAAAACCTCCATATATTAATTTTAATGTTATTTCCAACCTTATGTTAGTTACCTAAAAAAGAGAAAAGCAAAAACTAATTTAAGGTTGATTATTGATTTTTATCAAGAGCATAATTTGAGGAATTTTTTTTCAATACAAAATGACATTGGATGATTACAACATTATAAATATGATATTAGAGAATACATTCTTGAAGATAACATCCATAACTTCAAAATTATTTCAATAAATTTTATTCAAATGACAGAAGAGGAAATGAATATGTAAAAGCAATTGTATTAAAAGGTACATATGTTTTTAACATACATCAAGCAAAATTTGTGTATGGGAGAGTTGTAAAAAACTAATAACTATATCTAAACCATTTTATCCCATAATAATTTCACTAACATAAACTCTTGTAGTAAAAAATGATAAATAAATTTTTGATAAAATATACAATTACATCAACAATTGTAAATTTATGGAATCATGGGTCAAAAAAATTCTCGTTAATGCCATGAGATTTCTTATTAAAATCAAAGTTTATGACTTGATTGACTCTACACAAGAGAAGATTAGTTATTAAATTATACTTTCCAAGAAATAATTTGGTATATGGAAATTATTTATTAGATATTTTCATGATAAGGCTATGGTGGATGAAAATCATTTGATTTATGAATGCATTTTTACAAGTCAGAAGATAAATATTCTTGCATGTGGTCTCATTTTGTAGATAACACGATTTGTACTTTAGATGGAGCACTAGAAGATATTCAAATTCATGGAAAAACCTCTAATAAAATGAAATATTAAGCTTGTCTAAATTTTTGGGTTTCTCATTATGACTTATTGAGTTAATATGAATCAAAGGTATATATAGATACGAAGTTGAATGAACAATTCAAGAAGATTGTAAAATAATAATTGTTAAGACTGACACATTCAACATGGAATACATGAGTAAATTTAGAGATATGAATTTCACTCTTAAGTATATCACTAATATCCTTCCAAATATCTTCAAAGGTATTGAATAATAAAATAATTCATCCTATTATTGGCTTACTCATTAAGTACACACCATTTTTCCCATCTGATAAAGAGTTAAGCAAGTTGTTCACAAATTTAGAATACATAAGGTCAAGTCTTTAGAAACAATAAAACCAAATCAATTTGTATCTATGTATTAGAATTATAAAAAATAAAAAATTATTCTCTCTATTTATTCTACATGATTTTCTCTCTCTAAATTTCACATGTCTTTATTGTAATTTATTCAAATGATTATAAAGGTTGTGTTTCACTTTTTGAATCCATAATCGAAAAAGTAAAAGTAAAATAGAAAACTTACCACTGATATGTTGATATAAGATATTTATATGATGTTTATACCATACTAACCTATAAATATGGGTGTAATTCATTATATAGACACTTTCTGACACTAAAAATAATTTTGTGCAAGTTTGAAAGAAAGATGTTGTCTATGTGTAATTGTATATACTAAAACCAAATATTTATATCATCTCAGTCTCATAAATTTAAAAAATATCAATCAAGGATATACCTTTTATTTTTTTACCTCCCTCTACTAAAATGATGGCAATCACAATCTCACTATGCCTAAAATAACCAATAAAACACCTACTAGAGCTAAATCAACCAACCACACAAGCACACTATTGTACCATATTCATCTTTGTTTTCATATCAATCATACGAATAGTCATTTTATAAGTCTAAAGCATTCAAAGAGTTCCCCATGAAATATATTTGTAAAGTTATAAACTAGATCATTACATATATCATAATATAGTATATTTCACCGTTGTGCACACACTTTCTCACACATAGGGGTAAATACATGTATTAGTCCCTCCTTGTATTATTAGATATGTATGTAACTCCCATTTTTAGAGGAGTATTTTAGGTTATCTCAACACCATGATCCCACTAACCCATTTTTAGTAAATCCATTCTAAGTGTGAAGAAGGATAGAGATATATTGTTTGATAAATTATCAAAGAGTGATAGCATATATCCTATATCTAAGTAAATCATCATAAATTTGACATAAAATAAATCACAATGAAGTTGGTCACATCTAGATCTAGTCATTATTTCATGTCTGACACCTATGTCATAGTTAGACACTAGCATTGATGGTAGTGTCTAGATGTGATGGTAGAGTCCATGGATATATAAATAAAATTTATAAAATATGATGATTGATATATAATACTAATCCTACATAGCTTACACATGTTTATACTCTATTTCTACCTCTACATAGTAAACTTAACTAATTATCAATTCTCCTTGTTATTAAAATCGACTGAACATCTTTCAAATCAAGTGCTTTCTATATTCAACATATCTCAGTATTATAATTAAGAATATTCAATTATGTTAGTTTGTAATTAATTATCCTATTATAGATTAGTTTATCACTTTTGTGCTTAAACTATTCTATATTCATAACCCTATACTCCACCATATAAATTTAGGGTTGAACATTTGGTGAACCTAACCTTTGGTATCCAACCCCTAGATTGGCCTATGGGTTTTTATTTTATGATTTGTAATATCTATAAATTGTTGTTTCAAATTTTGATTTTCTTCTTTTTAATCAATAGAAAATGTTAATCTAAAAAATTGTCTTTAAATTAAAGAAAAGGAGGAACTATTCAATAATCTCAATATCAACAAGGCCTTAATGGATGAATTTTTGTATGTTAGAAGAGATGTGATCAATAAACATGCTAAGGATAAGGTATCCTCACCTAGTGATGGTGAATGCTTAGGTGATAATAAAATTAATTTCAATCATGTTTATTTCCCATTAATAAAATCATATATTCCTATATCTAGTGTGGACATGGGTTATGTGTTTACACCATTATTCCCCTAAATAAATTCTACTATTGCTACATCGTCCTTGAGAACTATTATCACTTCAACCTAACTACCAATTTCAATGCCTATATCTACTAAAACCATGTGTAATCCCCTTTGATTACTTCTAAAACTTCAAACCCTATTAATCAAAACGTGAAAGATCTGAGACTAACTATAAAACTTTTACAAGCTAAGATTACCAAAACTAAGCAAACTTTTAGGAAATCACCTTAAGATTTTGATTCACAAAATTTGTTAAATAATCCTTTTGCACTTGAAAACTATTTATAACCTTTTCCAAATGGTATCATTACACCCAAATTCACATTTTATGATGGCAAAGGTTATCCTAAACATCATCTCCAATATTTCTATGTGGCATGTGTTTATTGTAGAGTAAAAAATACTCTACGTTTCATTCTGATTTTCAGCAGCGCATGATCTAGATCATTGTCCCCACACACTTTGGTTCGAGATGGTGAAGTTTACATTTAGAGCTTGGGCTTGATGTTCTTTTTGCCTCATTTTTATCTAAGTGTCAAAGTCAAGTGGAAGCTGCCAAGTGTCATTTTCTGAGGCACTTTTCATAATTTTAATAAGGCTATGGAACATGCCACATGTCCCATAGTAACTTAGTAGAGCTTAACAAGTGTCAAAATCCATGTCTCATATGCATTTCAAAGTTTTCTTTCAATAAGCTAATTATTAGGATCAGGTGGAGGGTGCCAAGTGGCAATCACAAAAGGTTTCAATTTGCTTTTCTAAAAGTGACAGAAATGCCACATATCCCAGTTGAAGAGAACAAAAGCCACCATGTGTTGAGATATGAATTATCTTCATTTTGTTTCACAGATAGAGCAAAGACTATGGTGGGTCTCAGGTTTTGTTTCTAAAGCAAGTGGAAGCTGCCAAGTGTCACTATCTGTGTAAATATGAAATGAGGCCTAATTGTTTCTATAATATAAATAGAGTAAAGTGGAGACCAGCACGTGTCACCTTTCATAGGTTAGTCAAAAGGTAGCTAAAAGTAGTGGAGATCACCACATATCCCTAGTTAAGTAATGTGGAGATTGCCACGTGTCCTTTATTGAGGCAAGTAAAAATTGCCACCTACCCCTATGCCTTTTAAATGTTGCTCGGGCAAGAAATGCTATGGGTCTTATTTTTTGTTTAAGTTGTTAAAGTTTCAAAGAAGTGGATTTCAATAGGTGTCAAAGGCAAAATACTCCTGAGCAAAGACATAAAAAGAGTATAAGTTAAGTGAAAAGTGCCGTGTGTCTTAGGTAAGTGTTGTGGAATATGCCAAGTGTCATTTTCCAGTGCATCCTAAATGAAGAGAAGGTTTTTAAGAGGTTTTCAAGGAATTGTCCAAGTGTCCTCTTCCATTTAATAGAAGGGAGCATCCTGTGATCTATTTCAGCCGATGAACTACCAAAAGATACAACATTCTAGAATCTAAGAAATATCTTTTGTTAAACACTTCCAGTTTGGTTAAATCTCAGTTGGGCCATTAGATTGGGAACACACAGACAATTCAGAGTGAATCCAAGGCTATAAATAAGGGTGCAAAGATCACCATGACCATCATGAGATACTTAGAGAGAATTTTTTGAGATAATTATTGTCAAGAGTTTAGACTTTCTAGAGCTATGATTAGGAATATCATTTTCCTTTGTTCTATTTTCTTAAGTTGGAAAATTTATGTAACTGTGCATGTTTTTGTGCCTCTTATGTGACTAGAGAATTAATAAGAAGATTTAATCTTGTGCCTTTGTTGATATTTTCTGTGTCATTGCAAAAGTAGTCTAAGCTGTGTTGTCAAGGTTTTTAGGCTTTCTAGAGCTGTGATTAGGAATATCATTTGCCTTTGTTCTATTTTCTTGAGTTGGAAAGTTTATATAACTATGCATGTTTCTATGCCTCTTATGTGACTAGAGACTAATAAGAAGATTGAATCTTGTGCCTTTGTTGATATTTTCTATGTCACTACAAAAGTAGTCTAAGTTGTGAGCCTCTGTTTCTATTATTTTCATCTTTTGCATTGATCATGCCTTGTTTGCTCTTAAATGTAATTGAATCTTACATATAGTCTCACTGTGCTCAGGATTAAGGTTGAATTACATTCAGGTGCATCACCATAGTTAGATTTTCTTTCTTGCATTTGTGTTTCTATTAAAATTCCTATCCCTTTTCCTAGTATACACTTGATATAAAGAAGAGACTAGCTTCTTAAAAATCTGGAGGTTGTTTCAAGTTGCAAGTCCCACATCTTGAAACTTCCCATTGTTGGTGTTAGAAATAAGCACAATTTTAACCATCAACAATTTTTGGCATGCCCGGTGGGATCAAATCTTGAAGTTTCTTTCAAGATCATATGAACAAAAGAGCTACAAGGAGTTAGAGCTGTGGACCAATAACCAGATCTTAGTCTACTGTAAATCTAAGTATTCTTTTTCCTCCTTTGGTAACTATTCCAAGAAGAAGAGTCAACCAGTTTATATCAATACCAAGAGCAAATATGGGAGCCCATATAACCCCAAGAAATTATGCAAGTTAGAACATTGGTAGTCCTTTTATTCTCCCAATACCACTAGCCACTTGGGACCCTATCCAAGTCAATGACTTGAAAGCTCTACCGAAATTTAATGGGAAAGATTTTAAAACACCTGAAAAACATCTGCAAGATGTATCAGATGTCTGTGTTATACATGTTATCACATAGAAAAATGTGGCCATAAGATTATTAGCAACTTCTTTTAAAGGGAAAGCTCTAGAATGGTACTGGTCCTTGACTCCAAATACCATCTCTACATGGGATCAGCTCTGAGATATTTTCTTTGAAAGGTTTGAAGAGAAGGGTGATAAGTCTTCTTTATTACAGCAATTGATTACCATCCAAAGGGCACCACAAGAAGCAATGACTGATTTCAATTCCAAATTTGAAAAGACTTGGGAAAGAATCCCTACTACATCTAGACCATTACCAGGTATGGCTATAGTTTTATATCTTAAGGCTTTAAATTCAGACATATCTGTTATGATTCAGTCACTTGGAGGTCAAACTCTGCCAGAGGCTTATGACTATGCAGTCAGAGCTGAAAATAATTTGATAGATGCTAAAAAGTTGTCTCCAAGGCCTCCCATGCCCATGTTTCCAAATATTTCCTTGCCATTACCTCAAAAAGCCCCTAAATCCATAACCCCACCTATGTCTATGTACACATATCCTCAACCACCTACTAAAGAAATTGTCCCTACCCAGTCATTTGAGCTAGATGATATCAAGATTATCTTAAGGACATTTTCTAATGAGCTGATTAATATGAAAAGACAATAGAATACTTATACTAAAGCCCAATATCAAGTCTATCAAGAAAATAGATTTCCATCATAGCCAAACCAATATTAGGGTCCCCAAAGGCAAAATAACCCTTAGCTAGCAAACTAATTAGTTGCAGTCCCTACACCCTCACAGACTATTCCTCCCAATTCAAATAGGGAGATTGTTCTAGGGAAAAATAATTATGCAAATGGTACCAACACCTGTTGTTTCCATTGAAATAATGCTCATACACCTATAGATTGTCCCATGGGTAATCTACAACAAAAGGTGGTAGAGCAAAGAAGAATGGATGGATAGTTTGCAAGTTCCAGTGACAATCAAGCCTACTAGTCTTTTGGTATGCAAAATTTAGTCTTAATGGCTCAGATGCAAGGGATGTCTTTACAATAAAAAGAAGAAATAGCCCTAGAATATGCTTTTTTCTCATGGGTTGAAGATGAAGAATCAGTATTCTTGAATGAAGCTTCTGCTTCTAAGAAACTAGTGGTGCAATCAGACTACTATACTAGATCAAAGAGAAGAATGCTGGAATAGCCTGAAGTTGTAAAAAATGAAGTTATGAAAAATACTCCATTTCAAGGTCATAAAAACATAGCAGTTAGACAAGAAGTGCTTCAGCTAGTGCAGAATCAAGTAGTTCCTAGACAAATTCAAGAAAAGGCAAGGTATCCTTATTTTCCAAGAATTCAAACTTTGGGACCAATGAATGTGGTGGATCAGCTGAAGATGAGTCTAGCACAAGTATCAATTTGGGAAATATTATCTATTCTTGAAAAAATGACACTATTACAAGAAGCTCTTCAAGTCCAAGCAGTGCCTAAATGTATTGTTATTAAAGGACCTGCTAAAAAAGAAAAGCTCAAAGACACAGTTTATCTGCAGACAATAGTCCTAGTGAACAATGTACCAGAGGTAAGTAAATCCAAATCAGATCCCTTCTATTTAACTATGATAGTTGGCAAGAAATTGATACATAATGTAATGACAAATTTAGAGGCTAGTACTATAGTAATGCCAAATCAAATAGCAGATGCTTTAAAGATAAAATATGAGCCACTCACTAAAGTAGTTATGTAGCTAGATGGCAAATCAGTGCAAATAATAGGGAGAATTGAACAATTCCCATTACAATTATATACTTTTCCAAATATACTTATAAATCAAGATATAGTAGTTATAGATATACCTCCTATATTTGGCCTATGTTTATCAAGAGATTTTATAGCCAAGATAGGAGGAGATATGTCTCTTGACTAGTCTCACTTAATTCTAAGAACTAAATATGGTTCAAAGATGAAAATTATATCTAAACCACTATCAAAGGATCACAACACCAATGAACCAATATCAAAATTAGAGGTAGATCATGCAACTGGACTAAGCATGATCAAGAAAAAGAAAATAACGGGTTGTTAGCTATGATGCAAAGTAACCCATATGGAAATTATGACTCTACTGGTCTAGGCACTTATGTTATTTTTGATGAAGACCATGAAATCCCAAATGTTATAAGGAAATAAATTCCAACTACTCAAGAATCCAAAAAGGATTCAAAAATTTGGACTTTAAATTTTGATGGGGCTAGAAGTAAAAATGGTGCTGGAGCAGGAATTTGTCTTACTGCTCCAAATGGTGAAAAAAAATTAAGGGCTATCCATTTTCAATTTACTTGTACTAATAATGATTTCGAGTATAAATCTTTAGTACATGGGCTCCTGTTAGCCAAGAAAAAGGGAATAAAAAATCTAATAGTAAAAGGAGATTCAAAACTAGTAGTAAAGCAAATTAGAGAAAAGGCAATAACAAAGAATGTAAGGATGAAATCCTATAAGCACAAAATTTGGGACTTAATAGAAGAGTTTGAAGCTTTTAATATTGAAGTAGTTCCTAGGATTCAAAATTTTGAAGCTGATAGGATGGCACAGATTGGTTTGCAGTTTGATCTAGCAACTGGCCTATTAGTTAACAATGAGTCAGTAAAGGTTATAGTAAGGTAACTATCTCAGATAATGATGAGAATTGGCAAGTATTTGAGAATGATTTTCAAGTACTCTCATTCTTGCAACAATCAAGGGAATTTGCTGATCAATTGAAACCAAAGATTGAAGAGGCATATGGGGATCAAATTATATAATTAAATAATAATAAGCTTCCCAAAGGTTTAATCACTTTAGAGAACCTTTTTGATCTAGAAGATGTAAGTCTGGAGAAGAAAAGGTTCCAAGAAAACATAGCAAATTATTCTGAAATAGAGGTGAGTGAAGGGAAAAAATTAAAAGTTGGAAATTTTGCAACTCAAGTAGAAAAGGAAAGGCTATTTGAATTATGCAAAAAATATGATAGAGTCATAGCCTAGAGCTATGAAGACCTTCATGGATATAATAGAGACATTATTCAACACACAATAAAACTAACTAAAGGATCTAAGCCTATCAGACAGAAACAAAGGCCAGTGAATCCAAGAATTGAGCCTCTAATGATGGACGAGTTGCAAAAACTTTTAGATTCTAAAATAATTTTTTTGATCAAGCACTCAACTTGGGTATCAAATCTAGTACCAGTTAGAAAAAAGAATGGTGATATAAGACTTTGTGTAGATTTCAAAGATCTAAACAAAGCATCTTTGAAGGATCACTATCCCTTGCCCTCCATGGAATAGATTTTATAGATTGTGGCTAGATCCAAGAGGTTTTCTTTGTTAGATGGTTTCTCTGGATATAATCAGATTTGGTTGGCTAATGAAGACCAATACAAGACTGATTTTACTACCAAATGGGGAACATTTGCATATGCTAAAATTCCATTTGGCCTGTCAAATGCTAGAGCCACTTTTCAAAGAGCTATGAATGTAGCATTTGGGAAACTTTTAAATAAAATCATCTTGATTTATCTTGATGATCTTACTATTTTTTCAAAGAATGTTGTTGATCATTTTGATCATTTAGAAGCCGTGTTTACAAAATGTCAAGAATTTGGAATATCTTTGAATCCTAAGAAATGTATCTTTGTTGTCCCTCAAGGCAAATTATTAGGACATATAGTATCTAAAGAAGGAATATCCATAGACCCAAAAAGAGTGGTAGCTATAATGAAATTACCTCTTCTAGTAAATAAGAAATCAATTAAATATTTCTTGGGAAAGATAAATTTTGTCAGTCGGTTCATATCTGACTTTGCAGGCTTAGTTAGACTAGTGACACTCCTACTGAAAAAAGACCTAATTTTCAAGTGGACTATGGAAGGAAGGCAAGCCTTTGAAGATGTCAAGAAAGCTATCTCAATAGCTCCAGTACTTAGAAACCCAAACTTTTCTAAGCCTTTTGTATTGTATGTATATGGAGGAGAGCTCAGTATTGCTAATGTCCTAACATAGAAGGATGATACACAGGAGGGAGAGCATCCAATAGCCTTTTTCTCAAGGACTCTTAGGGAATATGAAACTAGATATAACTTTTTGGAAAAAAAAGCATATGCTATAGTAAAATCCCTCAAAAAGTTCACGCATATAATATCTGAAAGCAAAATTCTGATACTTGTAGCCCATCCAAGTGTCAGAGAATACATCATGGAGGGTGAAATTACTAAAAAAAGAGAAAACTAGATAACTAAGATCCTTGAATATGATGTAAAAGTCAAACCCACTAAATTAGTCAAAGGTAGGGGTTTGTACCAATATATGACTCAAGAGCTTGAAAAGATGATACCTGAAGAGACAAATTTAGGAATAGAAGAAGAAATTATATTGAGAATACAAGAAGTTGATCAGGAATCCTAGGTTACAAGCAGGATTCATTTTATGAAAAATGGGATTTACCCAAGAGAAATCCCTCAAAATAAGAGAAGATACTATAGGATGTAAGGAGTTCATTTTGTTTTAATTGAACAAGTTATTTTCAAAAGAAATTCTAATGGCAAATTGTTAAGATGTTTAGAAAAAGATGAGCTTAAGAAAATACTACATGAAATCATCATGGAGTATCAGGTGGACATTTTTTTGCAAAGAACACAGCTATAAAGATAAGTGAGGTAGGTTAATTTTTGCCTACTTTATTTATATATTGTTATCATCTGGTTAAAAAATGTCAATCTTGTCAATATTATGTGGGGATGAGAAGAAACGTAGCAATGCCTCTTAGTCCTATAATTGTGGATGAACCTTTTTCTCAATGGGGTCTTGACTTCATTGGAATTATAAATCTAGTGTCTAGTATGGGTCACAAGTGGATCTTAATAGCCACAGATTATTTCACCAGATGGATCAAGGTAGTGCCACTCAAGGAAGCAACAGAAAATGTGATCCTAGATTTTCGAGGGAGCATCACTACCTATTTTGGGGCTCCTTGCACCATAATTTTAGATAATGCTAAATCATTTTTAGGGTCTAAAGTATCTAAATTTACATTAAGGCATGGAATATATCTAAAAACTTCCTCTAATTATTACCCTTAGGGTAATGGTTTGGTAGAATCGACTAATAAGAACTTGATTAGACTCATCAAAAGAATAGGGGATGATCATCAAAAAGAGTGGTATAAAGTGCTTAATTTATCACTATGGGCTGATAGAATCATGCCTAAACAAGTGATCAAAATGTCTCCATATGAATTTGTATATGGAAAATTTGCTGTAATTCCCCTAAGCTTGGAGATTCCTACTCTCCAGCTGCTCAAACAGATTGAAATTGAAGAAAATGGCCCCAGGCAGGTCAGACTCACGAAACTTCTAGAAGTTCAAGAAAAGAGGAATGAATCACATGATTCAATGATAAAGCATTAGAAAATAATTAAAGACTATTTTGATAAAAGGACTTCAAATCCCCATTTCAAAATAGGCTCAATTTTTTTGAAATGGGATGCAAGAGCTGCCAAACTAGGTCAACACACTAAGTCTGAAGCATTATGGGTTGGCCATTATAAAATTCATGCATGTAAACAAAAAAATTCATTTGAGATAGAAATTATGGAAGGTGAACTTGAAGAGACTCTTGTGAATTGAATCTATTTTAAACATTTTAGTTAAACTATGTTTTTAGTAATTTTTTATCATGTGGGAGTTGTAGATTCTTTTAGAGCAGGCTCAAAATTCCTTGGGGTTGCCAATAATTGTAGAGTAAAAAATACTCTACATTTCATTCTAATTTTTAGTAGCACATGATCCAGATCACTATCCCTGCACACTTTGGTTCAAGATGGTGAAGTTTACATTTAGAGCTTGGGCTTGATGTTCTTTTTGCCTCATTTTTCTCTAAGTGTTGAAGTCAAGTAGAAGCTGCCAAGTGTCATTTTGTGAGGCACTTTTCATAGTTTCAATAAGGCTATGGAACATGCCATGTGTCCCATAGTAACTTAGTGTAGCTTAACAAGTGTCGGCATCTATGTCTCATATGTGTTTCAAAGGTTTCTTTCAATAAGCTAAGTATCAGGATCAGGCAGAGGGTGCCAAGTGGCAATCGCAGAAGGTTTCAATTTACTTTTCTAAAAGTGATGAAAGATGCCACATATCCCAGCTGAAGAGAGAAAAAGCCACCATGTGTCTAGATTTGAATTATATTCATTTTGTTTCACAAATATAGCAAAGTCTGTGGTGGGTCTCAGGTTTTGTTTTTGAAGCAAGTGGAAACTACCAAGTGTCACTGTCTACGTAAATATGAAATGAAGACTGATTGTTTTTATAATATAAATAGAGTAAAGGGGAGACCAGCATGTGTCACCTTCCATAAGTTTCTTAAAAGTTAGCTAAAATTAGCAGAGATCACCACATATCCCTAGTTAAGTAAAGCAGAGATTGCCACGTGTCCTTTGTTGAGGCAAGCAAAAATCGGCACATGTCCCTATGCCTTTTAAAAGTTACTCGAGCGAGAAATGATATGGATCTTATTTTTTGTTTAAGTTGTTAGAGTTTTGAAGAAGTATATTGTGACAGGTGTCAAAGGTGGAACACTCCTGAGCAAAGACACAAAAGGAGTATAAGTTAAGTAGAAAGTGCCATCTGTCTTAGGTAAGTGCTGTGAAACATGCCAAGTGTAATTTTCCAGTGCATCCTAAATGAAGAGAAGGTTTTGAAGAGGTATTCAAGGAATTGGCCAAGTGTCCTATTCTGCTTAATAGAAGGGAGCATCCTGTGATCTATTTCAGCCAATGAACTACCAAAAGACAAAGCATTTCAGAATCTAAGAAATATCTTCTATTATACACTTCCAGTTTGGTTAAATTTTAGTTGGGCTGTTAGATTGGGAACACACATATAATTTGGAGTGAATCCAAGGCTATAAGTAAGGGTGCAAAGATCACTAGGATCATCATTAGATACTTAGAGATAATTTTTTGATAGAATTATTGTCAAGAGTTTAGACTTTCTAGAGCTGTGATTAGGAATATCATTTGCCTTTATTCTATTTTCTTATGTTGGAAAGTTTATGTAACTGTGCATGTTTTTGTGCCTCTTATGTGAACAGAGAATTAATAAGAAGATTTAATCATGTGCCTTTGTTGATATTTTTTGTGTCATTGCAAAAGTAGTCTAAGCTGTGTTGTTAAGGGTTTTAGGCTTTCTAGAGCTGTGATTAGGAATATCATTTGCCTTTGTTCTATTTTCTTGAGTTGGAAAGTTTATATAACTGTGCATGTTTCTATTCCTCTTATGTGACTGGAGAATTAATAAAAAGATTGAATCTTGTGCCTTTGTTTATTTTTCTGTGTCACTTCAAAAGTATTCTAAGCTGTGAGCCTCTGTTTCTATTGTTTTCATCTTTTACATTGATCATGCCTTGTTTTCTCTTAAATGTAATTGAATCTTACATATAGTCTCATTGTGCTTAGGATTAAGGTCAAATTACATTTAGGCACATTTCCATAGTTATATTTTCTTTCTTGCATTTGTGTTTCTATTAAAATTCCTATCCCTTTTCCTAGTATACACTTGATATAAAGAAAAGACCAGCTTCTTAAAAATCTAGAGGTTGTTTCAAGTCGCAAGTCCCACATCTTGAAACTTCCCGTTGTTGGTGTTAGAAACAAATGCAATTTTAACCATCAACATTTATTATGCCTCAAATGATAAACTTTTGACCAAATTATTTCTAAGGACCCTAAATGAATATGTTTTATGATGGTTCTATGATTTACAATTCAATCAATACATGACTTCAAACCTATAGTTTATTAGTTTCTATCAAAATCACTTAAGATATGTAATATAATAAAATTGTAAAGATCAAATAAGGAACCAATGAACCTATCAATTAATATGTTTTGAGATATAAAACAATGTTGGCAAAAATGACAAATCCAATGGTAGATAAAGAACTTCAATACACATTTAGCAAAAGTTTACTTTACCCATTAAATAAGTCCATTGTTTTTAAAAAGTTTAAATATTTTTAAGACTTATGACATATTGTTTTATATTGTGAAATGAAACTTATTTCCTTAAAAAGCTTAAATATGTATAAAACACACTAACTACATACAATACCAAGTTTCGTATCAAACAAAGCTACAGGGTGAAACCTATAGAACCTAAATACAAAACAACCAAAAGGGTTAAAATAGTGTCACAACAACCTAATTAAATTATATTATATAATGTAATGAAGATAAAATTTACATGATTACATGAGTCTACAACTTATTTGCTTCATAATTTTGTAGAATGTCATGTCATATTTCTCCCTCCTCCCATAGAGGTTGATATAAGTCAACTTCTACCTAAAGTGTATGATGTTAATGGATTTTTTGACTATCACCAAGGACCTAAAAATTATAAAAATAGTTATTATACCTTGAAGCATAAGACCTAAGACCTCATTGATGACCAAAATATTACCTTTGATGATCCTCTAAAGGATTTAGGTTTAAAACCTGGTGACCACTAGAATCCAAAATTATTTAACAATATTTTTCAATATCATTATAAGATAGATATAGAAGTGAAAATGACATACAATGCACATCCTCCTTGATCACATTATAAGCACCCATTTGATGGGATTAGTGGTACTTATATACATATATTAATACATATGGTTCATATACCTTCTATTACATTTGTTGATGATGAAATAGTGGATGTTGACTCAAATATACATTCATCATTCATTTGAGCATAACTTGACCATCATACTATAAATAGTGTTATGATTTATAAAAGTGCTAGTGAAAATGTATTACTATGATGTTACTTATACATTTTTTATATACACATTATGACTTATACTTTTCAACCAAAATAGTTAGAGCATTTTATGGGGAATCATAACACATTATTGGTGAGAATAATTTACCTTTGTAAGTTGGTCTAACACATATCATTACCAACTTATTAGTTATACTTATATACAAGAATATTTTATATAATATTAGGATGGCATTGTATACATAAAATCCAAGTAATACCTTCCATAGTGCATCAAAGTATTAAATACATTCATACCAATAGGGTGGTTACAGTTTCTAAATTTCCATATGAACACCCACTTGAACAAGATAATTTTTTTCTATGAAAACTAATTATCAAGCCTAATAATATTAAAATTATATGAAAGGGTAAGAAACATGAAAGCCCCTTTCCTAGGTGTCCCACACTTGAGAGGTATTTTCATTAGAGATAAATAGTGGATTCCACATAATCTTCATATAATCCTACACAACATAATCAAATAACTAGAGTAACTAAACATGTTTTAATTATAACTACTCTAAATAAACTATTAAACACTCAAATATGGGTTACATGAACCCATACTCATATTGTTTCTTCAAGACTATAAAGTCATATTATACATATGTAGGGTACCACAACTTCTAAAGATCTAGATATGACACATGTACATGGTCCTTGGAAGTACAAACAATTTGATGTACCATATTTTGAGTTTGGAACTACCTATGTGAATCCCTTAAATGGGATCATAGGATAAAATTTTCTTTCCAAAATTTGTCAAAAATAAAAATATTCCAAAAATACAAAAAAAATTCAAATATTCAATAAAATATAAAAATATTTAAATAATTTTTTTTTTCAAAATTACCATATTTTATTAGCTTATTAACATCTATTTTGTTTGATTCATTTTAGTATGTATAGCATATCAAATCATTCTTATATACACATATGTTTCACACATCTTTGACTTTGATACAAGTATACCCAAGCACATAATCTATTCACTTCTAGATGTTGGATCTCTTCTCTACTTGCATCATATAGTACATTGGGGGAATATACTATCTATGATCATGATTGATACTAGATACATATCCTATATGATAATTTATACATTATCATGTTTAAACTTATATAATAGTGATTATACATGTTTATATCCATGTGATTTAATGTTTAATGGAGTTATGGAATGTAAAACATGTAGGTTGTTAAAGTGTTGGATGATAAATTAGGAAATAAATTTAGTAATATCAAAAACCACTAATTTGTATAATAATTGATTTTTTTAATTTATTTATAAATAAAAATAAATTACAAAAGAGATACTTATCTATAAAATTGACTAAGATGAAAAATTAGAGGGATGAAACCTAGTACAAGAACTATGTAAGGTGTCATAAATAGTAATTAAGATTCAAAAACCTTCTTAGACAATAACACAACCATATAAATAGTAGTGCACAACACTAGTATCCTCTATGGCACACTAGTTTCCTTTTGGAAATAGGGATAGTGAGGTTTTTGTTTTACATTAACCTTATTTTGAGAAGTTTATGCCTATGTGAATGAATTTTGGTTCACTATTTATTCCCTCTTTTGATTGATTCCAATGTGAAAATCTAGGATTTCATGTTTGTTAGGGTATTTGAGGAGCACAAGTAGAAAAAGAGTGGTGTTATCAAGGTAGGCTAGATGTGACCTCAACACCTAATGTGTTGAGCATTGCCTACATACCAATACCTTGAAAGGGGATCAATCTCAATGTGGTTCTTAAAATCTAAGTGCTAGTGCAAATGTAAATGAATGTTAATATGGCTATTTTGAGTTTGATTTGAGACTAGAAATTTGAGTAGTATGAGCTCTAGGATGATGTAAATGGGTGAATTTATAAGTAGGGTAGAATAGGGATCAACGACCTATAATTTCATAACTATTTATATGTTTGTGTATGAGTATTTGCATCTGATTTCCATCTAGGTGATAAATGAATGAAAGTGGTCTCTATATAGCATTATAGTGCTTATTAATATGTGAAATAGGTCTAGGCTAATCATGAGTTTGGTTTTAGGAACTAAAAGATATATGTTTGGAAAGTAAAGAGAAAGGGGACATTAACACTACCCTTTGGTTTATAGAACAATGCACTATAGTCTGAAAGATCATGCTAGTGTCTAAGTGGTAAGAATGGGTAAAAATGATACCTAGGTGCCTAGGGGGTGGCTTAATACTACTTTTAGTATATATATTAATGAGTTGGACTTATAAAAAATCTATAAAATTATCAAGAGAGGTCCTAAGATAAGTATAGGTGTAAGATAGGAATATGGTGGTCTCAAGTGACACTCATTACACTAGAATGACATTTTATATTACTAAATTTTCCCCAAAATTTATTATATAAATGCATAAAATTGAAATGAATGGAATAAAGGAAACAAGTGTACCTCGTCTTACCTATGAGGTGAAGCCCATAA
Source organism: Torreya grandis (assembly GCA_037957365.1). Taxonomy (NCBI): domain Eukaryota; kingdom Viridiplantae; phylum Streptophyta; class Pinopsida; order Cupressales; family Taxaceae; genus Torreya; species Torreya grandis. The sequence continues at coordinate 773,355 of JARHVA010003472.1, read as the reverse complement.
ATCTAGATCTAATTTTTGAAAGTATACTCTATTACATGCCCTACAAATGAAACATGAATGATTTAGTCGTTAATAAATATCAAAAGTAAAAAAAAAAGATGAGTAAATATATTAGAGAGATAAAAATTATTAATACATCTTATTGGGTATGTAAATTAATGTTAAAACCTCATGACATCCTATGTCAAGGGTGTCATCATTACCCCTTCATTTAACCAATATTTGTTGGTGTCAATTCTTACCAGGGCTAGTGTCCAAGGCTATATGTAGTAAGGTACTTATTAATTTTAGCTAATAGTTTTATTTGGGGGTTTTTAGTGTTTTACTATCCTAATTGTCTATCTTAAGAATCTAAACTAATACTGAAAAGAAACACTCTTGCATGAAATGTAAACACACTAAAATATTGAATTGAATATTCTAAAAAAAAATCACATAATGTTGTGAAGTAAATACAATACAACCAAATATCAAACACACACTTATAAACGAAGTTATAAAATGAAGTTTACTAGAATTAAATAAATGATAAATGTTTATTCAAATCTAAAAGTAAATATATTAACATCCATTCTATCTTTCAAGTTATAAGTCTAATCACACAGAGCATATATATCAATTCCAATTGAAACAAGTAAGAAATAAAATTATAAATACCAAAAATAACATCTTTTGTCTCCTTGGGGAGTGGGCCCTTTCTCACCTTTGGATTCAATATTGAATTAACTTAGTCTTAAAATGTTATCTTAACACAAAATAAAAGATTAATTTGTTGCAAGGTCTTCGTTTATTCAAAATTAAAAAAACTTACAATATTTATGCCTCTATATATGTAGATCTAGTATGGATCTACCATTTTATTATATGAAAAGGAAACTAACTATCCTAGAAACTAGGTAACAACTCAACTAACTTAGAACAAGAAGATATTTAGAGAGATTGGTTGATATAGTCAAAAATAGAGAAAAGTGTTGCAATAAGATCAACATAGAATCAAAAATATCCACATGAGATTGTAACTACTACATCTAGCTATATCTAACCACCAAATATTTAAATGTATTATATCCATATCTTCTAACTTTTAGTGTTACAACCTGTAACAACAAATTTTATAAATGGAAGGCTATACATATATAGGAATCTATATATAGATATGTATAGAAATATAAATTATCAACAGGACTCTTAGATCATCATGGAATAGGTGAAAAATCTTATGGAATGATTTGGAACATGTTGCAGCCAAAAATGAAGTGAATTATGAAAATCAAGAGTACAACTATCATAAACCATAATCAACTATTATAATTCATAGCTAAATAACATAATCTATATCTAACTATTTTAATCCATATATGACTAATAGAATATGTATCTATGCTTCAAATGATTAGTTATTGGTCATGGCAAATACTTATCTTCATGAGATCTTAGAAAAAATATTATTTATATGATATCATACTTGTACATATAAAAATATGAAGCTTAAACATGCAAATGGTTAGAACATCATGAAAAGAATGCTAACTTAGACTCACATGAGATTATAGAGGTAAAAGAATCCATTTTCTACCTTAGGCTAGTTATAAATCCTAAGACTACATGCAATGTTCAATTCAAATGACATGTTTAAGGATATGAAGGATAATATACCATGACAATAATGAGTCATAGTGTGGACTCATCATTTCCCCACACATTCCCTTTTAGAAGTCCCATTAAAAACTAACTCTCCCTATACTCATAATTATGGACCCTTTGATCCATCTTGAGTCTGAGACCATATATGGAATACAAATCTTGAAATATTATTTTATGGTGAGGAGTAAATCCCATATCTCTATTTAAAAAATGAATATAAATAACAAATTGTTCATTAGATTGTGGTGATGTATTATGTCATAGATACATAGGGGAGAGTAATAAAAGAGGCCTAAATCTCATCCCTTTCAATAGTTTTTGTCCTTCTCCTTGAATTACATCAATAATTATCTAAGTGATGAACTTAGCCCTTATAAGATTCCATCTGATAGTGGTAGGGGATAAAACTTCCCTTCCTAAAGTGATTGGTAACATATTCCAACATTATTTTTAGGAAATCACCACTTGGTTAAAGAGATGCTAAAAAAACAATTCAAAATTGATGTTACCATCTTGTAGAATAAAAATATAATGATCATGTATCTTAGACTGTTGATAAAAACTTTGATTTTTTTCAATATCTATTGTGCATAAGTAAATTGAGGTCTAATGCATAGACCAACTTACCTTGTAGTATTTATATGATCATCATATATTTATTTCCATGCTATATGATTCCTATATGTATAAATAAAATCCCTCAACTGTAATTCTCCAATAAAAAAATTCACTAAGAAATTATTTGTATTCCCCAAAATGATATCACAGAGATAGAATTCACATAACAAATCTTGTCTATCAGGGGTGTTGTTCTAAAAAATTGTCAAGAATTCATTACTTGTATTCATTTTATGGGGCAAACCACAAGAAATCTAGAGTAACTACCATCTAAAAAAATTGTTCATACAAGAATAGACTGTATGAAGGGAAAGGACTCCTAAAAGCTAACAACTTTTCACCATGTTGATAGGTGAACTAAAGGGTTTATCTAACTTGTTCTTCCTTCTATTATGTCTATGCCAAGTCTTCTTGTGAGTGTTTTTTCCTATTTCCCAAGAAGTTTGTTTTGCCTCTTCAACTCTCCAATCTCAGAAAAAACTTGATCCCAATGGTTTTTAACATTAGGATAGGACAAAGTGGTTTGGTAATCATATTTTATCATGACTTTATAAGGCACATTAGAATTTCTTTAAGATATTTGAACTTTCAATTTAGCATTTCCTTGTTCATATTTTATAAGATCTATTCTCAAAGAGATATTATCTTCTTTAAGTTTTTTAGTATAGTTACATAAATTGATAATTTCATTTTTTTATTCATCTAATTTCTTCAAGGACTGAATTTCTATGCTTTCTATTTATTTTAATAGACTAGAAATGACAAAATCCTTACTCTATGTTGAGGAGATCAAATCAATAATGTCTTTTGCATTTTTCTTGACTATGGCCTCTAGGTGAGATAATGCCAAATCATGATACAATTCCACATCATTTACTTCTTTATAAGGTTGATCTTCTTCATTGGTCATTGGATATTTACCTTTGTCAATTAATTTCTATGTGAAGGTAGTAGGAATAATATAAGGAATAATCTTTGAAAAATCATCTTGTGGAAAATGTGTTTCTAATTCCTCTTTGTCATATGCACCACTAGGATTGGTAGTGGTTTCCCACTGTAGACTATCAAGAGTGTTTTTATCCATTGTTTCATCATCATCAATATCTAAAATCAATTTTCTCCTTCTATTCTAAGGGAGAGAAATAATCTATGCATGTGAGGCTTCTTGAGGTAAAGGAAGTAAAATAAGGTCTCTTGATGATTCACCTTTAATGATTTGAAAAGGTTTCTATGTAGGGGTAATTTAAGAAGATTGCTTAGGTTTCCTAGTGGAAGACCTAAGCCTTTATTTTTTGCTTCACTCAGATGGTAAAATTATAATGATAAGACTTAGGGGTTTAAGTTAATTATCCCTAACTATGTATTATGTACTTCAAGTTGACTAAAGAGTAATTACTTTAGATGAGGAAATCCTAGGTGGATCCCTAGAGCTTGAGACATAGGGGTCTTAAGGTATTTTCTTAGCATGTTTGGGATATTTCCTCTTTTTCCCTTCATGGAAAGCATTCTAGGCTTCTAATACTTGTTCTTAATATAAAAAATGGTGTTGGATGATCAATTGAATTAGTCCATGGTGGTGAATAGTAGATGGGTTATTAGAGTATTTCATAGCCATGAATTGAATGGATCCTAATAATAACTAGGGTAAATTGATTTGATGACGGGGTTGTTGCATTACATACCTTAGATGAATCAAGTTTTTAGTGAGTTATCTAGAATTATAAATGAGGTGGTGAGAATTACAAGAAGATCCTCCTTCAGTCATCTCATCTATATCTTTAATAAAAAAGGAGACCTAGTGTTACTATATGTTCAAGATGTTAAAGGTTAAATCAAAGGTATCATTAGTGATTCTTTTCCTAAACCTTGGAGCTATGTATCTTTCTATATTATCAAATAACTAACTTGTGAGGATCAATGTAGTGTTTAAAGTCTATCTTTAAATGGAGAATGAAATCTATAAAAATGGATTCATCAAAACCCTAGAATTTTAGGAGAAACTCAAGCCACCCTACCATTGTAAACACTATGGCACTTTTGGACTAAAGCTTGACTGAGGTAACCATGAGGTGGGGTTTCTTGATTTGTTCTTGCATTGTTTGAGATGGATAATGGAAGAGTGCATGACCAGGTAGAGAGACCTGGGATTTGACCATGGCATCACTCATGGAATGAGGTAGGAGGTGTTTTTAAAATTGATGATTATTTATGTTAAATGGAAATGAATGGGTATACTAGTGGAATTAGGTTAAGAAAACTAGTGTATTGGTGTTTGTGGGGGAAAAATTCCATATATTTAGGTTTTTGATAAATCACCATATATGTGACTTGTTTTTGGAAATTTAATGTTTGTATGGGTTTAGTAAGGGTAGGGTAGAAGGCTTAGATATGTTTGGGGTAGGATGAGCATGATTTTGCTAGGGTTTGGGAAGGGTAGGGTTTAAATATTTGCTATCAGTGATCACACTCAATAACCATCAATAATAGATCGATCATTGATGATAGAGCCAAAGAAAAAAGATTTTCAAGGGGACCATCAATGGTTGGTCTAACTATCAATGGTTAACCTCATAATGGAAAAACACAATTTGTTTGTAAAGGTAGATAATAATGATAAAAGAGGGCCACCAAATTTAATGACATAAACATGCTATCTAGCTACTGTATAGGAGCTCAGATATTATGAGGCAATATTGCTAGATTTGTTGCCCATGCCATGAGATTTGTAGAGTTCATAGATAGTTTGGGGGTGGAGCCATGCTAGCTACCCATAGGCAGTGAACTACTACATTGGGTTAGATAGGGGTCCCACGGGGACCACTTTTAGGTATAGGTAAAAATGGGGCCAATGGTAGCAGTGTTGGTGGTTCAAGTGTTCAAGGGGCTTGATTGACATATGATATTAATTTTATGTATATGATTTATTTATTCTAGCCTACATGCTAATGTATCTAGATGTATATTTTAAGAGAGAGTTGACATTGTCACATATATTATTATTTGACTATCAAATGTATATGTTATATGACATTCGATGTTTTATGTGATGCTCATGTTTGTAATTTATGGTTATGGATGCTCATGGTTTTTGGATATTTGAATTAGTATCTTAGGGATGTGATATATAGAAAGGTAGATTATGATTTTTTAATTATATGCATGGTTAGATAGGACATGTTATGGATGGATATATATTATCACTGATGTTTATGGTTATGTGTGTTGATTGGTGAATGTTATATATGTTATGATGTTTTGATTCTTGGTTTATGGTGTAATAACATATTCAAAAGTTTACAAAATGTGATGGATAGGTGTATGTTTTTGGCTATCGACTATATGTTTACATTATGCCTACGGTGGATAGATGATGTTACTTATTGACATAGTTCATGATGTTTGTGCTTTTGGTATATTATTTGTTGTTTATTGTTATAGGCTTACATATACTAGTAAAAGATGTGAAAAATAACATGATGTATTTTAATTGGTAAAGACTGACAAGAAACCCAAAATTATATTGGCTTAGTGAACCTAAGCCTCTCAAATGTTTCACATTTTTATGCCTAGGTTGATAGATATGGATCCTAATAACATTGTTTCAAGTGAGCTCATAGTCCCATGCATATGATATGTGTAGGTAGAAGGAGTGAAACTATAACCATTAGTGAGATTAGTATGCCTTTTTTATAGGTGTCTAAAGAGGGGGCATAAACAAGTCTATGTCCATATATAAAGTGTCGACTCATCAATATGGGAAGTCTACTAAGTAGAGCCGATTGTAGTTTTCCCAATGTTATTGCTATGAAGGAGAGCCAATTATGGCTTTAAAACAAAATTTTTTCCTTTTTAATTACTTTGGACTTTTACTTGGGGTTCAAGGAAGCTAATTAATGCAGGAAGCTTCTAAGAAATTTCTAGCTTTAACGAACATTTTATCCATCCATCCTTCAAGGGAGTGATCTGGATTTATATGGTTAGCTCAAATGCTTTTGATAGTTATACTTCAAGGGAGAAGTCCACCTTATGTTTTGAAATTTTAGAATGAGTTTCCAATAGTTATACTTTAAGGGAGAGGTCTATGGATCTTAAGGATGACTCGTAGTTTGTTTTTTCTATTTGATATTGTAGATGATATTGATTGAGGTTGATTGACATAGATATATTCATACATGATCAATGGATTACCTTTATGAAGGCAAAAATAAGCTGACATGGGGTGCCAGTAGGTGAAAATTAGGTATAGGGAACAAAGACCATAGGAACTAATCTCAAAGAGATGGAAGTACTATGAGAATCATGCCATAGATAGAGCCATGGTATCTATAGTTCAAGATTTAGATATAGTTGTGATGGATAATCACATTATTTAGTTTTAATTGATTGTCCCTAAAATGAGGGAAGTGATTATGGTTGCAAGGGATGAGCTTAATTTAGGTCAATGATAATTTTTATCCCTAGTTAACATTAAAAGGGATGCATATGTGAAGCTTTGAGAGGATCTGGTTCTAGTTTGCCTTCAATAGAGGACAAATGATAATCCCCTGATCCATACTTATGGTTAATGATGTAGGGTCTAAGTAAATTTGCACCTTTTGCTTTTCTCCATATTATTGATATGTTGGTTTTCCTTGAGGAAAAGATCTCTAATGCTGAATTCTCAAAATTTTAGGTGTTTGTTATAGGTTTATTTGATTCATTCTTGATAGACATGAAGATGGGAAAGGGTGACTAAATGATGCTCACTAAGTAGCCCAAGTTGGGGTAAATGTTCTTAATGGTAATTATTCTTCAAAATAAGTTCATGTAATGATATGTAAAGAGAAGGTATTTGGATTTCAATAGGCAAGATGGCCTCAGCTCTAAAGATGAGAGAAAAGGGCGTAGCATTAGTAGGGGTTTGGATGCTAGTATGATATGCCCATAGGGTAAAGGGGATGTGCAAGTGCCAATCCTACCTTGAGGTATTAACCATTTTGGTAATCATGTTATTAAGGGTTTTATTAGAGGATTTAGCTTGTCCATTTGCTTGTGGATGATAAGGTGATGAAAATATGAGTTTAATATAAAATACGTCACAAATGCCCTAAACTTGTTTGTTTTTGAAAGATTTACCATTGACAATGATGAAATTATGGGGAATACCAAAATAGAAGATGATAGGGTGATGAATTTGAAAATAGTTTTAGCTTTCATCAAGATAAGGGGAATACATTCCACCCATTTGGTAAAATATTCAGTTGTGGTAATGATAGAATGATGTTATTGTGAAGAGTGGGGGTTGATTTTTCTAATTAGGTCTAGAACCCATTGTGAGAAAGGCCAAATTTTTTTGGATATACAAAGGATACTACTACATGCATGATGTAAATTGACATTTTTTTGACACTTGAAACAACTTTTCACATAATCACAATAGTCTTGGTTGAGGGTGGGCTAGTAATAGCCTAGGAAGAGGATGCACTTGGCCACAACGAGGCCACTAAAGTGACCCCAAAAAATACCATCATGTGTCTATTTGATGGCATAAGAGGATTTTGGACTATGGATGAAATGGAAAAGGAGGTGATCTAAGCCTCATTTATATAGGATTCCTCCCATAATGGTATAATAGGAGGTGTTCTAAATAAACACCTGATGGGCATTCTTGGAGAGTTAAGAGGGAGTTATGTTAATATGAAGGTAGTCAAAGGTTTCCTAGTACCAAAGGTTCGGTAGGATCTCCTCCACACTAAATATGGTTGGATTTTTTATCTTGGTGTAGGAGGGCTTGGTTAGGTGATAGATAATGATCGATAGTTTGGAGTTTGAGGGTGATGATGGGATCTGAGAGGCAAGTGAAGCCATGGTATCAGCACATTTATTGGTAGATCATGGGGTGGTTTGAATATGGTAATGTTTGAATTAGGTTAGATGCTCTATAACTATTTATTTGTATAGTTGTAAAACCTCATTCTTACATTGGTAATGTTGGAAATATTGTCATTGATGTCAAAGGTCTAGCATTGGTGATAAAGGCCCCATTACATTTAATGATATTTTTTATGTTCATATCTTGACTAATGTGTCTTAATATTTATTTAATATTAAAAAATATATTTTTGGTTTCATATATGTCAAAAGAGGGCTGATGGAGAATTCAAAGAGTAATGGGGTAAAGATAAAAGAGGAATGGGATGCATTTTCTCATGAAGAGTCATCTTGAGGAATTCCAAGAGTCACCATGTGAAGATAAAAGAGGGTATGGTAAATTTTCCATGAAGGGAAAATTTAAGGAATAAAAAAAATCACCAAGATAAAGATAAAAGAGTAAAAGATGCATTTAATTATGAAGGGTCACCATATGACTTTTCAAATGCAAGGATATGAAGGGTCATGCACGTTTGGTGCCATTTTCCATAAGGATTGAAGGGTCACAAAGGGTGAATGCAAAATGTCATTTGGAAAGCTATAAATAAAGGCTTGACAATCCATTTGTTATATGAAAGAGAGTGCATGGTTTATATTTGTTTTTGAAGAGAGAAAAGTAAGAGATATTGTAGAGTTTTATCATTTATTAAGTAAGCAACATTGAGAGATAGTTGTGTTTTATACATAATACAAGTTGGTGCTCTTATGGGTTTGTGCTCATAAATATATGAGAGGGGTTGGTGCTCCTATGGGTGGGTGCTCATGAATTATTTCTATGTTGGTACTCATGAAAGGGGTTGGTTCTCCTACAAGTTGGTGCTTGAGAACTTTGTAATTTGAGTTGGTACTCATTCATATACTTGAGATTTTTCTCCATAGTTTTTCCCACTTTGTGTTTCCATGTAAAAATATGCTCTCTCTCTCTCTCTCTCTCTCTCTCTCTCTCTCTCTCTCTCTCTCTCTCTCTCTCTCTCTCTCTCTCTCTCTCTCTCTCTCATGTAGTGCATATTATTGCTTCAATTTTATTACATATCTTGAACGTGTGATTATGTGGTTAAAGAAAATAAATTAGATTAAGTAAAAGATATATAATATAATGATTCACCCACCCCCTCTTAGTATATTTCATGCTTAATAATTGGTATCAGAGTAGGTTCTTTGTAAATGGGTTTTACAGCTTGAAGGTAGATCAAGAAAGCATGATGGCTAGATCATATGAAGGTTTTTATATAAATAAGGCACCTTTATTTGATGGGATAAATTATGTTTTTTGGAGAATAAGGATGAAGACTTATTTTATGTCCCTTAGATTTAACATTTAGCAAGCAATGGTGGAGGAATATGAAGAGCCACAGACACTTGTAACTACTCTGGTAGAAAAGAAGGGAAGTGAAAATAATGCTATTTTATGTGGTTTATGTTAATTAGAGTTTGTTAAAGTTATGCAATGTAAATCTATTCATGAAACTTGGGTAAAATTTGAGAATATTTACAAAGGTGATGGAAAGGTTTAGCAAGCTAAGTTTCAACCTTTCAGAAGATAGTTTGAGAGTTTGAAGATGGAAGAAGAATAAAATATAACAAGTTATCTTTTACGAGTTGATAAAATAGTTAATCAAATTAAGGGTTTTGGAGAAAATTTAGAAGAATCAATTGTGGTTCAAAAAGTTTAGGGATCTCTACCATTGAGATATGATGCAAAATTTTCATCAGTTGAAGAGATGAAGAATTTAACCAAGCTAAAGATGGATGAGCTACATGGTATTCTTACAGCATATGAGATGCAGACCGAACAAGATAAACCCTCAAAGAGAGAAGTTACTTTCAAGACATCAAAGAAAGAGAAATATAAGATTCAAGAATCAAATGATAGTTTTAGTGATGATGAAGATGACAATGGATCTCTATTCATTCACAAGCTGAACAAGGGCATAGGTAAATATCAAGGAAAATTACCTTTTAAATGTTTTAGTTATGGAAAGATTGGAGATTTTGTAGTTGAGTCCCCACATAAGGGTAATGGTGACAATGAGGAAGGAAATTATACATATAAGAAGAATTTCAAATAAAAATTCAAGAAGGGATTCGAGAACTTGAGTTTTTATTCTAAAGATCCTAGCTAAGTCAAAGATAGTGGAGTCAGTGATTTAGAAGAAGAAGAGATTCTATTCATGGCCATACATGAAGATGCCTCCACAAGTAAAATTATAGATGATCAAGATGAAGAACATGATAAAGATAAAGTGAATTTGGAAGGAGGACTCATTTATGCCTTAGAATAGTTAAAAGCTCTTGATAAGAAGAATCAAAGATTAAAGCTTTAGATCAAGAAAAATGAAAAAGAGTCAAAAGAAATAATTGAAGATCTGTAAGCACACTTTGAAGAAGCCAAGAAGAATGAATAATATCTAACAACATAGTTTCAAAAAGTAATTAAATAATGTGAAAGGTATGTAATTGAAATTTCTTCTTTAAAATTAGATCTTGAGAAAACAAATAAAGCAATCAATGATAGAGCAGCCAATGATTCAAAATTTGAAAATATCACTAATATGATGAATAAGATATTATAAAATCAAAGATCAATGTTAGATAAGATAGGTATAAATTTTGAAAAAGAGAAAGGGGAAACCACTACTTTCACAGACAAGGAAAAAAAGAAAGAGCTATGTTGAATCTCTTACAAAAGAAGAAATAAAAAGGGAAGAAATTAAGAATACAGAGGACATCTCAAACAAAGAAGGATGGAAAGAATAGAGATAAAAAAAAGGCAATCAAGTCAGAGATACACAAATACATCCTATTTTTATGGTTACTATTTTTATTATAATGGATATGGTCATAAGAAAATAGAATGTCAAAAAAAGGCTAACAATTTTAGAAATAAAGAGAAGGAAAGTCATGCAGAGTCAAACAAAAGCCACAACTATTTTGCTCCTCTATCAGGATTTAATGAAGAGGCCATAATATGTTACAAGTGAAAAAACTTTAGATACATATGTTAGAACTATAGAAGTGTGTTTAAGTCAGTCAAGAAGGACCAGCGTTGCAAGGCTCCATTCATCAAGAAGAAAGTTTAGACAAGTTCATGGCAGAATAAACAACTTAAAAAATCTATGTTGGTACAGATAGCTTTGCATGCAAGAAATGAAGAAAAGCCATGGTTCATTGATAGTGGATATTTGAGAAACATGATAGGAGATAAGATTAATTTTATAACCTTAAAGAAGATCAATGGTGGCACAGTGAAATTTGGAGACAATACTATTGCTAGAATTGCTAAAAAAGGTACACTAAGTTTGGATAATGGTAGAACTAAACTAAAAATGTTTTATATATAGAAGGTCTTAAGAATAATATTTTGAGTGTAAGTCAAATGTGTGATCAAGGGCACACACTAATGTCTTATGTAGAAGGTTATGAAATTAGGAGAAAAGATTCAGATGTGTTGGTTGCAGATGCTTAGAGAATAGGTAATAATTTATATATGTTATCAGACATCAAAGGTCAAAGATTTATTCAAGTTAAATTGAATAAATTTGGATATGGAATAGGAGAATGGGACACATAAATTTATAAAATATTGTCAAAATCAACAAGAAGCAAGTAGTCAAAAATCTTCCAAAGATTACAAAGTCATCTAACATGCTTTGTGAACCTTGTCAGCATGGAAAGTAGGCTAGAAGGTGGTTAAAAACAAAAGAGTACTTAACCACTCAGATGTTAGATCTTGTTCACATTGATATATATGGAACTATGATAACTCAAAGTACTCAAGGTGAGAAATATTTCATGTTGATTATTTATGATTTTTCACGTATGACTTGGGTAATGTTTTTAAAGAAAAAATCAAAAGCTATTAAACATTTCAAAGTATTAGTTGAGAATGAAACAACATGGAGATTAAGTGTCTAAGATCAGATCAAAGAGGAGAATTCATATTAGATTAGTTTATTAAGTTTTGTGAATCCCATGGAATAAATAGACATTATCCAGTAACCATAACTCCACAACAAAATGGAGTAGTTGAATAGAGAAATATAACAATTTAGGAGATGGCAAGGACAATGTTAAATGAATCCAAGATACCAAATAAATATTAGAGAGGTAGTTGCTACAATATTGCATATTTAGAATAGAGGATTATTGAGATTCAATAGTGACAAGACTCATTATGAGTTATGGAAAGACAAACTAGTAACAGTTGATTATTTTAGAGTTTTTAGTGGCAGATGCTTCATGAAGAAATTCGATGAAAAACTTGGTAAGTTTGAATCTAAAATAGATAAAGTTATATTTCTTGTTTATTTTTTCAATAGTAAATATTATAAAAAAATAACCAAGAAAATTATTGAAAGTACAAGTGCCAGGATAGAAGAAGATGGAACAAAAAGAATCAATGATCGAGTAGATATTCCTGAAATCATTAAAGAGGCATATTTTGAAGAATCAGATGAATATGAGAAGGATAAAAAGGACATCAAAATGCCATCCAAATATGTTAAAAAAATTCATAATGAAAGTGACATCATCAAGGATATAAATGAAGGAATTCACACCAGAAGAATGATGGTAAGTGAATATGAGCAATTTAATTTTTCTTTGATATCCAAAATTTAACCTAGAACTTTTTCAAAAGCTAGACATGATAAGTTCTAGTTTAAGGCAATGGATGAAGAATTAAATCAAATATATAATAATGATACTTGGGAATTAGTGCCTAAACCAAAAGATCAAAATGTGATAGGAATAAAATGGGTTTATAGAGATAACTTGAATGAAAATGGAGAAGTGATTAGGAATAAAGAAAGATTAGTATGTAAAAGATATGCTCAGATTGAGGGAATAGATTTTGAATAAAATTTCTCACCACTAGCAAGGATAGAGGCTATTAAAATGTTTCTTGTATATGTAGTGTTTAAAAATTTCAAAGTGTTTTAGATGGATGTCAAATCTACCTTCCTAAATGAGAATCTAGAAGAAGAGGTCTACATTGAGCAACATGAGGGATTTATTCTCTAAAATACTAGTAACCATGTATGTAGATTGAAGAAAGCACTATATGGATTGAAACAAGCTCCAAGAGCTTGGTATGAAAGACTTGATAAGTACCTATAGGATTAAGGTTTCAAGAAAGGATTTGCTAATAGTAATCTCTACATTGAAACAGAAGGTGAGCATCAATTGATTGTTGTGGTATATGTTAATGACATCATTTTAAAAGGAAACATTGAAAAAATGACAAAAGAATTTTTTGATAATATGAAAAAATAATTTGAGATGTCTATGCTTGGAGAATTATAATTTTTCTTATGATTTCATATATTTTAGTCAGATAAGAGAAATTTCATATCTCAAAGTAAATATGCCAAGGAAATGTTGAAAAAAATTGGTTTTGAGGATTGTGCACTAGTTGGCACACCAATGTGTATAGGAAATAAGGTGAGCAAGGATGAAGATTCACTTGTTGGAAATCAATCTTTATATATATATATATATATATATATATATATATATATATATATATATATGATTGGTAGCCTTTTATATTTGAAAACATTGAGGCTAGACATCATGTATGTAGTAGGTATGGTTGCAAGATATTAGTCAGCTCTAAAAGATAGTCATGTTTAGTTGGTGAAGAGAATATTTAGATATATCAAGGGGACATTAGATTATGGATTGTGGTATCCCACAGGTAGATATTTCACTTTAGTTACTTATATAGATTCAGATTGGGTAGGTTGCTTGGATGATAGAAAAATTACAAGTGGAGGAGATTTATTCCTTAGTGATAGCTTAGTATCATGGATAAGAAAAAATTAAAATTTAGTATCACTTTCTACAGCTAAAACAAAATATATTATAGCATTATCATGTTGTACTCAAGTGCTTTGAATGAAGAAAACTTTGGAAGATATCAAGGTAAAATATGATGAACATATTTCTATTTTCTATGACAACAATAGTGCTATTAATATTTCAAATAATCTAGTGATGCATTCAAGAACAAAACATATTCCCATTAGATATCACTTCTTGAGAGAGTAGGTTGAAAATCAATAGATTAAGATGAAATATATTAATACTACAGAGTTGATTGCAGATATTTTCACAAAGGCACTACTAAAAGACACATTTTTGTATATATGGGAGAAGTTGGGAGTAATTTATTTTACTTCCTCCCATTGAGGGTTTGGCATCAACTGAGTGGGAGCTAAGTGTTAGCTCCAAGAAGTCCCTTTTCCATTAATGTCAAAGGGGGAGAAGAATATAAATAGGTATAGGTATAGGTATACGTGCAAAAATAGGTATAAGGAATAGGTATATGTTGCTATAGTAAGGAGGATCTACTATATGTTTTTTAGATGGAAGTATGTGTAGGTTTTAGGATGTGGCAATTTTAGTTTGAGGTTGGCATCAATGACAAAGGGGGAGATTGTTGGAAATATTATCATTATGTCAAAGGTCTAGCATTGGTGATAAAGGCCCCATTGCATTTAATGATGTTTTTTATGTTCATAACTTGGTTAATGTGTGTTAATATTTATTTAATATAAAGATATATATTTTTGGTTGCATATAAGTCAAAATAGGGCCCATGTAGAATTCAAAGAGTCATGGGGTAAAGACAAAAGAGAAATGGGATGCATTTTCTCATGAAGAGTCATCTTGAGGAATTCCAAGAGTCACCATGTGAAGATAAAAGAGGGTATGGTACATTCTTCCATGAAGGGACACTTTGAGAAATACAAAAAGTCACCAAGATAAAGATAAAAGAGGAAAGGATGCATTTACTTATGAACGGTCACCATATGAATTTTCAAATGCAAGGATACAAAGGGTCATACAAGTTTGGCACCATTTTCCATGAGGATTGAAGGGTCACAAAGGCTGAATGCTAAAGGTCATTTGGAAAGCTATAAATAAAGGCCTGATAAACCATTTACTATATGAAAGAGAGTGCATGGTTTGTATTTGTTTTTGAAGAGAGAAAAATAATATATATTGTAGAGTTCTATCATTTGTTGAGTAATCAACATTGAGAGATAGTTGTGTTTTATACACAACAGGGGTTGGTACTCCTATGGGTTGGTGCTCACAAATATTTGAGAGGGGTTGGTACTCCTATGGGTGGGTGCTCACGAATCATTGTTTTGTTGGTGCTCAACAAAGGGGTTGTTGCTCTTGCAATTTAGTTCTTACAAACTTTGTAATTTGAGTTAGTGCTCATTCATATACTTGAGATTTCTCTTCATGGTTTTTACCACTTTGGGTTTCCATGTAAAATTTCTCTCTCTCTCTCTCTCTCTCTCTCTCTCTCTCTCTCTCTCTCTCTCTCTCTCTCTCTCTCTCTCTCTCTCTCTCTCTCTCTCTCTAGTGTGGTACATATTATTGTTTCAATTTTATTGCATATGTTAAATGTGTGATTAAGTGTTTAAATAAAAAAAATCATATTAAGTAATAGATATATAATATACTAATATACCCCCCCTCAGTATATTTTGTGCTTAAAAATGTTGGTAACTTGGTTGACCACAAGTTGGGAGTCACCAAAGATATTGATTATTTTGACTCTTAAGGCTAAAATAGTTTGGAGACCTATTACTAGGGATTCATATTTATCCATGTTGTTTTTGCATTCAAATCCAAGTTTAAAGGATAAAAGAAGAGTTTCATTGATAAGGGGGATAAGGACAATACTAGCTCCCCCATCACACTAACATTTGGAACCATAAAAAAACATAGATACTTTATTGGTGAAATTTGCTTGAGATAAGTTTGTGATGGACTCATCTGTAAATGCAATAGGGTGAGACTGGTTGTATTTTAGGGGTACTTTAGCAAATTCATTAGTAATAACCTACCCCTTGATCAATTTTGTTGGAGAAACTCAAGGTCAAATTCAACTAAAATCATGAACCACTTAGCCATACATTGGTTTTGGTATGGTTTAGAGTGCATGTATTTGAGGGGGTTAGTATTGTTAATGAAAAAATTATTGTGGTTAAGGAAGTAGTGGCAAATTTTGGTGGCCATGAAGACTAAGGCTAAACATAGTTTTTTGATATGTGTGTATCGAGTCTCGTATTTGACTAGTGTATGAATAATGTAACAGATGGCTTGCTATTTGTGTTATTCATCTTGATGGGCAAGTATTGACCCTAGGGAGTGGTATACGGTAGAGATATAAAGGTATAAATGTTTATAATCCTTAGGAGGTGTAAGGATAGGTGGGGATAGTAGGTACTCTTTGAGTGCATCAAAGGCCTTTTGACAATAGATGTTATACCTGAAAGAGACATCCTTTTCCAAGAGGTGGTAGAAGGGTTGACATTGATTGGATAATTGGGAGATGAAGTGATGAATGGATTGAAGTTTACCTTGTAAGCTATGAGTTGTTTAATATTGGTTAGAGGTAGCATATTGAGGATGGCTTTAATTTTGGCTAGATCGACTTTGATTCTTTAAAGGAAGCTAACAAGTGTGCTTGATAAGACCCCAATAATGCATTTCTTGGGATTGAGGTGGATGTGATAATGGATAAGTGTCATGTCCCCTTTTTTATTGGACATCATCAGACTTGATGATCAACCTATTATGCAACCCTCGTAGGCTGAGAGGATGGATAGAGGGTCTTGATGGAACTTGGCATGGCTTTGATTAGCAAAATCTCTATAGTTGGCTTTCATTCAGGCTCTTTCAAACATATTTGCTTGAGCTCCTATTATTTAGAGATATTTGACATGTAGTGGAACACCCTTGTTTTGATATGGTCATGTGCAAAATCACTCCCTGATTCACCAGCTTTAGTCGGTTCGAGGATCCGACATGTATTGAGGGAGATATTAATATTTGATTGATTTAATCAAATATTAATTATTTGGTCTAATTTTAATTAATTATTAATTATTAATTATTAATTATTTGGTCTAATTTTAAGACCCTAATTCTAATTTAAGAATTGGTCTATATTTAAGACCTTAATTCTAATTTAAGAAACCCTAAGTCTAATTTAAGGGAATCTAATTTTAGCAAGCACACCTTTGGAGGGATATAAGAGTTTCTCATGGGAGAGAGTTTATATTCATGATTTGATTATTGATTTTTATATTGAATAATTCTTTTGTGAAGACTGAGCCAAGGGTTCCAGGATTCCATTTGCATTGGAGAACATCAACTCTTCAGTGTGTGTGATTCAGAGGCTGTGAAATATCCGCTGATCTATTGCCAATTTGAGAGATAGCTTCATACAGAAGTTATCACAGAGGTTTACAGATTTGAGAGTTAACTTCATACAAAAGTTGTCACAGAGCTTTTCAGATATTTATTTCATTATGTTTTTTTATTCAAATATTGCATAGATAAAGATCTTTTGTATTAGAGCCATTCCAGATTTGTAAAAGATCAGGTTTTGAGACGATATTTGTATTCATTTATATGCGTGCCAAAGATTCATTATTGTAATCATTTTGAAGAATAATAAGATCACTGATTTGCCAGTTAAGAGATTTACTGTGGTTTATTTGTCTATTTGGAAATTATTTCAGCAAAATTGTATCTTTGTTCAGCTTTATTCAGAGCTTTTATGTTTCTATATTCCCTATCTGAAGGGGATATTATAGTGGTATCAGAGCTTTGCTTGGAAAAAAGGAGCCCCTAAAAAGGGACATTATAGTGGTATCAGAGCTTTTATTCTGCCATCCTGTTGGGTAGATTGGAGATTGAATCAAGTTCAGTTCAAAGATTAAATAATTTTTGCATCCCCCGATAAGCCAATTGAATCATTAACCAAATTAAAGGATTTATAGGGATATATATAATTTCATAGAAGTACAGCCGGCACCTACATACAAGGCATGGACTTTGCTAAGGGTGCCATACATATTAACTCTGATATCTACCACACTAAATTACCAGCCAGTGGCATACGGATGATGTACAGATGGCAGCACGTAGAGGGTGTCATGCCAAAAATGGGGCAGATCGTGGAATATGGATAGTCCCAACACAACTACACAGGGTGGCTCAGCCTAGGCACCCAATGTCAACACCTGAAGATAGAAAATTCATATCAAAATCGCACCGTACGGCCTTTACCGATGGAAATATATGGATAGTTTGCTGATAGTGTATGGGCAGTGGTTAGGACGTCACTTACATCCTAGGTCTTTTGTCAACAACAACAGTGGATTTTATTTGATTGTTAATGTTTTGTCAAAAAATTTCAATGCCAAAAGGCAAAGGAAGAAGTGATTGAGGGAGGAGGTCAATTTAAGAGCAGAAAGGGAAGAGAAAGTGGAAAGGCAGCAAGGAAACGTTGGAGGGAGAGCATTGAGAAGAAGTTGGGCACTTGCAGCAAAGAAGGATAGCAATCAAAGTTCTGATCCTTTCTTTTCATTATCTCAGCCAAGATCAACACTGTCACCATTCATTTTTCTTGGCACCATTCAGTATTAAGCAGATTCACATTCCATTTCAATCCAAGTTTTCAATGGGTTCAAGGTAGAAAATATATCCACACATGATAGCAGCAAAAGCTTTTAAAATTAGCTAATTTTTAGTTATTATTTTTTAAGTCACTATTTTATTTAAGTGAGTTATTTTTTTTCTTGAGTACACATAAGGGAATCGGATAGTAAATCATGTGTACTTCAAGTACTCAAAAATAGTGGGACAAGGATATGGAGAAGCTGAAGCAAAGTTTGAAATAGTTGGATGAAACCCAGAGGAGGATGAATGAAATTATTTCATACCCTACATTCAAAGACAAATCCACACAGTATATGATAGCGAAGGATGAGTGGGAGTTATTAACTCCACAAGCTCAGGGGAGGTTGTCTTTTGATTGCTTTGTTAAGCTGAGGAGAGAGCACTACAGATCAATTAGATGGTATAGCAGCATGTCCCATGATTGGTATGAGATAGGAGATAGTGAAGATGAGGATGAGTCTGATGCTTGCACTCAGAGTGTAGAGGTGTACTCAGAGGTTAGTACACTGAGTGTTGATGATCTCTTAGTTATAATAGAGATTGTAGAAGAGTCCCAGGATCTGGTTATTACAGATGACACTCAGGAGAATGCAGTGGACCATTTTGAGGACTTAGTTTCACCTACAGTTTCTTTTAGTATAGAAGAGTTAGTCAGTGATGCTACAGCTTTTGATACTCTGGATGTTGATATGAGCTATGGAGTTGATTCACAGAGTATGGATGGTAGTATTACAGTGGTCAGTGATTCTGAGTCTATTCTTTTGGACCATGCATCAGAGGAGGATTGTAAGAGACAATCTAGCCAGTGCCACCATGTGTCTAGTCAGCTGAGAGTTAGTGAGTGAGACATTGCTACTCATCAGTTGTTAGCTCAATGCTGCTCATCAGTTGTTAGCAATTTCTAGATGGGGTTCTCCTACTAGCATTGAGCAGGGAGGTAATTATTTGTCCTTGATAGATATCCACTCTTTATGGGAGGCTATTCAGATTTTGAGACAAGATTATATGCAGTTAGTAGCCGATAGAGATTATCTTATGGAGTGGGACAACACAGCGTATGATGCATTATTGGTCAAGGAAGATAAGGTGAGTGAACTTACTCAGCATCTCGAGGTGACTTTTGAGATTCTTGAGAGTACGTAGTTGGCTTATGAGGAGTCACGATTTCATTTGGCTGAGATAACCATAGAGTTAGAGCATTTACGGTCTTCACCAGCCCTAGACCCAGCTCATTTGTATATTGAGGTGGTTGGTGGTGAGTACATTCTTGCAGTTGTTGCTAAGGAGCATGTTGTTGAGGCTAACACACATGTTCAAGATTTGGGAATACCTGATTCTGATGAGTTTGAGATACCAGTGGAGTTGAGTCTCTAGATTGATTCTTCTCACACATTTGACAGTGTGGTACCATTCGCTATGCCACCTTTACAGAGGGATCAGTTATGGGATGGATTGGCACCATCTTTTGTAGATGGAATTGGCAGTTGGAGTTGTCCATTCTACTTGGGTTATCTTACTTTGAGAGTTTGTTTCTCATGTGTTCTTGACTATGGCAGTTGTGCTTTTAGAGTTTGGTTGTGTTGCATTCGCCAGTTTGATTATGGGTCCCTCTTTGTTCTACTTCTGATGATGTTGCAGGTACTTGCATTGATTTACAGCTATGCAGAGCATAACTACATTTGGGATCCAAGTGGATCGAGTGGTTCATTATTCTAAGATTGCTTGGGGACAAGAAATTTTAGGAGGGGCAAATTGTCATGTCCCCTTTTTTAGTGGACATCGTCAGACCTAATGATCAGCCTATTATGCGACCCTCGTAGGCTGAGAGGATGGATAGAGGGTCTTGATGGAACTTGGCATGGCTTTGATTAGTAGAATCTCTATAGTTGGCTTTCATTCAGGCTCTTTTGGACATATTTTCCAAATCTCCTATCATTTAGGGATATTTGACATGCAGTGGAGCACCCTTGTTTTGATATGGTCATGTGCAGAATCACTCCCTGATTCACCAGCTTCAATCGGTTTGAGGATCTGACATGTATTGAGGGAGATATTAATATTTGATTGATTTAATCAAATATTAATTATTTGGTCTAATTTTAATTAATTATTAATTATTAATTATTTGGTCTAATTTTAAGACCCTAATTCTAATTTAAGAATTGGTCTAAATTTAAGACCCTAATTCTAATTTAAGAAACCCTAAGTCTAATTTAAGGGAATCTAATTTTAGCAAGCACACCTTTGGAGGGGTTTAAGAGTTTCTCATGGGAGAGAGTTTGTATTCATGATTTGATTATTGATTTTGATATTGAATAATTCTTTTGTGAAGACTGAGCCAAGGGTTCCAGGATTCCATTTGCATTGGAGAACGTCAACTCTTCAGTGTGTGCGATTTAGAGGCTATGAAATATCAGCTGATCTATTGCCGATTTGAGAGATAGCTTCATACAAAAGTTATCACATAGGTTTACAGATTTGAGAGGTAACTTCATACAGAAGTTGTCACAGAGCTTTTTAGATATTTATTTCATTATGTTTTTTTATTCAGATATTACATAGATAAAGATCTTTTGTATTAGAGCTGTTCCAGATTTGCAAAAGATTAGGTTTTGAGATGATATTTGTATTCGTTTATATGTGTGAACACTGATTTGACAGTTAAGAGATTTACTATGGTTTATTTGTTTATTTGGAAATTATTTTGGCAAAATTGTATTTTTGTTCAGCTTTGTTCAGAGCTTTTGTGTTTCTATATTCCCTGTCTGAAGGGGATATTACAGTGGTATCAGAGCTTTGCTTGGAAAAAAGGAGACCCTAGAAAGGGACATTACAATAAGTCACTCAAAGATAATCTTAAGGATGGCTAAATGGTCTTTACAAAACTTGGACTTCCCAAAAAGGTCATCCATATAGTTTTTGATGATTGTATGGATAAGGTCATGTAAAATATATGTCATGGCCCATTGGTAAGTTGTGTCAACATTCTTAAAGTTGAAGGGAATGACCTTATAATATAAATTCCCCCATTAGGTGATGAAGGTAGTTTTGTGTTGATCTTTAAGGGTAATTAGGATCTGATTATAACATGAAAAGTCATCCATTAGTGACAACATCTCATGGTCTGCTGTAAGATAAACAAGTTGGTCAATGCTAGGCAGAGGAAAGTCATCCTTTGGGAAAGCAAAGATGAGGTCATAAAATTACACATAGATATGTAGTCCCACTATGCCTTTATTGATAGGTACAATGCTTAATACCCATTGGGACTAGTCTATGGGTTGAGTAAAGTTAACCAAAAAGGAGACATTGAAGTGCTTCTTTGACAAGGAGGGATATGTGAGGATGCATTTAGAAATGTTTCTATTTAACAAGTTTGGTGTCATTATTGGTGATGATGTTATGGGTGGCAATGGTTGGGTCAATACCAAGAATTTGGCATAAGACCAAGTGAATATGATGATATGTTCATGGAGGAAGGTTGAGTAGTCTTGTAGTTCTTTAGGGGTGAGATTTTGGCCAAGTTTGATGATGTGGGGGTTATTTGAAGTTCCTATGTCAATGTCTATGGTAGATTCATTCAATATTATTGAGTTTTTTAGAGGTAAAGATTTTTGGATGGAGGAATTAATGTACCAAGGTAGGTGAGAATATCATCATCATCTTGACACTAAATAGTGTTAAAGCTAGGAGAGTCTTCTCCCATGAGTTTAGGATGGGTTAATGGGATGGATATGGATGTCCCCTCATATTGATAATTCAAGGGGCCAAGGGTAATCATGTTGATGAAAAAAAATTGGGTGGGATGATGTCCTCATCTTCAGTCATAGGTGGAGGGGATGTTGGTGATGAAGGGAGTTCTTCTTCAATAATGGTAGGGGTAGCTTGTTTGGCCTTCTTCTTATTGGGTAGAATGAGGCTAAGGCCATGTTTCTCATAAGGATTATAGGTCTCAATCAAATTCAACATGTGTGGGCCATGCTCATACCATCCTAAACCAAAACCCTTCTAGGCACACCTATGAACATATAGTTTGGTGAAGTTTAGATTGTCTAAGAGAAGTTAGAGATAAATTGTTAAGGTGAAGGGTGGGTGATGGAAATGTTAAGTGGATTATTGATTCCCCCATAGATAAAATGAGTTTTATAGTTAGGAGGTCTTAGAGGGACAATGGCTCCAATGTTGTGGTCATAACCTGGGTAGTTGTTAAGTTTCCCATATTCTTGGGGAGTAAGGAAGGCATCCAGGGTGAGGACAAGATATAATCTAAGGGTAAGGCATTAGAAGGTAGGATCTAAGGGATCAATGCTAGGTATTTGGTCAACAAAAATAGATGAACTAATAGATGCTTCCATCATAGGGGAAAAAATAGTTTTGGCTTCTATGGGTAGTGGCTTTTGTGGTGCTTTAGATGGAGGTAAGAGAACATCATTAGGTTAGTAAGTCATGTTATCTATTGAAAAAGGGATAGGGTCAGCTTGTATGGTAACCAATTGACATTTGTGTTCAAAATTAACATAATGATGGAGGGTAGAAGGTACACAAGCCATGGAATGGATCCAATGTCTCCCTAGTAAAACATTGTATTAGAATTTACCTTCGATCACATAGAAAAGTTCAGTGAGCATGTGAGGACCTAGAAGATTTTGAAGGACAACAGTGTTCAGCATAGTGTCATTAAAGGATCTGAAGATGGATGAAGTTTTAGACATGACATTGTCTAGTAGCTTGAGTTAGTCATAAGCATGGGAAGATATGATATTGATACTAGCTCCCCCATTGATCATAACATGTTTAATGTAGGTTTAGTTGAAATGGGCAATGATAAAGAGAGGTGAATCTAGGTCTTTAGGGTGGATGGAAGGTATCTATGATTCTTTGAAGGTGACAAGGCTGGAGATTCGGAGAGCATCGATGACGGACTCTATAATCTGGGAGTCTCCTAGTCAAAACTCAATGGCCTACATAGCCTCTATCATGGCTTGGTGATAGTGAGGTGAGGTGTAAATGAGCTCATAGAGGCTCATCTTAGTTGGATTTTAGTGAAGTTGATTAATAATGACCCTCCTAATGGATTTAGAAGGATTATCATCAAATTTTCATAATATGGTTGCTTTGGGTAGAGTTAAGGATGTAGAGGGTTAGATCAAGTTTGGTTTAGGATGAGTAGGTGGGTATGTCCATGGAATGGACATCTTGGATTTCCATTTATCCCTTTGTTGTGATTTAATTTCTATGTTGATGGTATTGATAGAGGAGAATGATATGATGGGAGGTTGGGTAGGTTCTCTATCCTTTTGAGTTGAGAATGAAGGATGTAGTACGTGTTGGTAGATGGCTAGTGGGTGCCTTGGTAGAGGGGTCAAGGGAAGCTCTTCTAGGAAGAGAACATCCTTTTTATAGAGATCATGGATAATGGTATGGAGAGATTTATAGTTCTCAATATCATGTCTAGGTGTCTTATGATAGGAATAGATTTAATAGTCATTATACCAAGCTAGTTTTAAACCAAGAAGGTCAAAGGGTCTGATAAGAGGTAAGGTGAGGTGTGAAAATTGTAACAACCTTTAATAAATGGTTGAATAAGAATTATTGAAAGGTGGAAAAGGCCTAGGGGTTGTGTTTTTGGTTGGTAAGTGGGGTGTTTTCATGAGAGAGGTTTTGGTAGGAGAAATCTTGGGTAAGGTGATGTTTCTAGGTAATGGCTTTAGTTTGGTCATGTTAGTGGTTGGAGGGTTTGATTTTGATAGTTTCGCCATTGATAGTTTAGAAAAAACTAGTGTATCAAAAAATAACTAGGATAGCATAACAAGTGGTGGTTGACAACATATGTTAAAAGGGATTTGAATTTTATGTAGAGTTTGTTGGGTAAATATTTTGTCGACTAGCTAATTGGAGTTTAAAATAGTTCCTATCACCACAGCATAGGGAGATTGGTCATCCAGATGTGCATGTTTACTACATCACAAGGGGACAAATCTCTCCTCTCATCAAGGGGAGGTTCCTTATTAAATATGCAGTGGCTATATATATATATATATATATATATATATATATATATATATATATAAGTAAAAAGTAAGACACAAGGGTAGGATAAACCATCCATCTCTCTTTTTTTAGAGATGATGCTGATAAACAAGGAAGAAATCTTGGGTGATGGGGAAGGTGCTTCTCTTCTTTCAAAAGCAACTTTCAGCCAAGAGCCAGATTCCTTTTTAAATAGTATAAATCTTGATGCAATGACATAAGGCACTTCTCTTCTTTCAGAAGTGATTGTTCTTACAAACAACAAGAATCTTTCTAGTAAGTAACTGGTAACAAAAGGTGCAGAGTAACCAGTAGCTTTAAATGTAGTGCAAAGTCTCCACCTCGACTACCCAAGAGTGAAATATGAAGAACAATGGGGGCACAAAGTCATCCCAAGGTCCTTTACATAGAAACATAAAATAAACACACACTGAAGACAACTATGACAACATAAAGTCTGAAAGTAGTTGGCTTCAGGACACCTTCCTTATCACCTCCACTAGTCCTACTTGTTAAATCAAATAAATAAGAATGCTTTCAGAAGATATACATAAGAACAATATCCAAAAGTATCACAAGCTATAACAACACAAAGTCTACAAGTAACTTGCTTTCTCATTCAATCAAAGAAATATGAGCTACAATCTGAGCTCAAAGTCTTAGTAATGCCTTTCAATTTAGGTAGAGTTTTGCTTTTGGTAAGGGGAAGATCTCCATTATAAAAAATGAGAGATTATAATATATAGTGCTCCAAGAAAGACTTGGGCACTTGTTTTCATGAAAAAGGCCCATGCTATAGTCAACGTATTCAATGTGCCTTTAGTTTTGTCTATAGCGACCATGCTGGGAACAACACATTACCTCAACTATGGCGTGTCCATTCATCTAATGTCTCTTCCTTGGTATGGACTGTTTAGTCCTTTCTCTGATGTCTGTGTAACTATCCAATTCACCATTACTTCATAGAAGAAACATAGGCTTGCATCCTTGATTTGGTGCACGTAGAAGTCTACTTGATCCACTATTTCACCTACTAGAAATAACTCTTTTGAAGATATTTTTGGTCCTTTGATCTCACTCCTCTCTTCACTACTAAAGCACATCTTTGCTCTCTAGTTCAACCGTTGCTTTAATTGAACTTGCCTTTGGAATCGTCCATGTTGCTTCTTTGTCCTTTATATCCCATCTTGTCTAAGTCTTTGGGGGGTCCTTTCTACATCTTTGACAAGTGGCAAATAAGCTGTTATGAAACTCATTGGAAACTTACAAAAAATGGGATCCATGACACGTCTTGCCTGAGCAACTTCAAAAGGGGAACATGGATGCAAACACTTGTCACATTTCACTGAGTCATAACAGGACACATGATGTATTTTGCTTAACTCACATAAGCTTTAGAAACCTTTCGAGAGTCCTATGAAAGATGACACATGGCAGCTTCTGCTCTACTTTATAATGGACATGTGGTGGCTTCCACTACACTTTATCTTTTAACATCGGGTGCTTTTCCACAGGCTTTCTTCTTCAGTCGAGCTTTTCCTTCACTTTCTTCAAGCTCTCTTCCCGATTGAATTCCTTCAGCCAAAATGTCTAAAGGAATTCCTTCAAACAATTTGTCTGAAGGACTCTACTTTGCCTTTTGCCTTGTTCATTTTTCCAAAGGAGTTCACTTTGTCTATTTTTTCTCACTACCCTCCGCAAGGGTTCTTGGCCTTGGTTCACCACCCTTCGCAAGGGAACTTATTCCTTTGGCTTTGGGGCAGCCCCTTGAACCTACCAATTGAACCAACTTTGGTTTAATGGTTCAATCGGTTCATTCTTCATTATTAGGCTAAGTCTTTTTGATCTTTTACACCAAACACATTGAACCAATTAGTCATTGAACCCATTAAACTGATTGAGCATTGAACCCATTAAATTGATGAACCAAAATGGTTCAAGGTTTAATGGTTCAATGATTCAAGCTTTTGAGACTCGTTAAGTGCTCCAGGCTGCGGATCCTTTAAATGGTTGAACTTTGAACCTTTGACATATGCACATAGTCCTTTGAACCTTTGAACTTGTGATTCCCTTTACTAAAAAAGATTTGAAAAATGAGGAATTTGTAAGCCCTTGAATAAATTTTGAGAAGAGAAGAGAGGAATATTTGCCCTGTAGGCCCAAAATAGCTCATATTTTATCCCAAAAATAAGAAGTCATTTTTTGGACGACAACAGTTGGCTCCTATTAGGGAACTTCCTTTAGTTTGGAAACTTGAAACACAACTGAGGGGAGTAGAAAATAGAATCTCCAGTGCCTTAAAGTGTGACATTGGGCTACGGAGTCATGCTACTAAAAAAGAAAGGCTCCAAAAGAAACAAATGAACAAAACAAAGTAGAAACATAAACTATACAAATATACATATGTACAAGTGAACTTATCTGATACTTCAAGAATTAAAGTACTTAAAATGCTGCTTATCATGGGACAAAGAAAAGTGGATGCCATCCTGATAAACTAGTAGGAAACCATTTTGTGCTTAGAAATGGTAGTGGGCATATGGAGCTCTCCACCAAGAAACCAATTTTTTGCGTCTTCCTCTTAGCCATTTCTTCTTCTTTCCCCATGGCGGGATGTGGTCTTCCCTCTAAAAATCATAGCTCCTTGTTCTCCCTATGAAGATTTATTTTTGATGACTTTGGAATACAGTAGTATGGTCCACCACTATAGCTTGTTGTTCTGCTAGTTCAGTCTAGCACTTATTTTGATTGTCAGCATCACACCCTTAACACATTGTCATCTCAGCATCTCCTTTGGTGTGAAGGATTTTGACCTCTTCATCCTGAGAATTCTTCAATCTAAGAAACATAGATCTACATCTAGTTATGGAAGAATTGCTGCCATAAGATTCTAGGATCCAAGCATCATCAGAAGCTGATCTTTCATTAGATTTCTCTTCATTGGAGACGGAAGATCCTTCTCAATTTATACTGTGCCCTACTAATTCTTCTGATGCCTTATTTGGTTCAAATCTTGGATTGATAGCTGTGGGAATTTCATTGGCTAAGACATGAGCATCCTTTGTGGTCAAGAATTAATTACCTTTACCTAAAGGCTCAAACAAAATTTGAGTAGTAGGGGCTAACGTTTGGGTAACCACAACCTTTGCCTCAGATAGGTCTGCACCTAGTTCTCCACCAATGTTTAGTTTCTCAAGATTGGATTGCAAGGATTCAAACTCAGTGATTTGAATTATGGATTTCTTGACATGATCAACTATGTCAAATGACTGAGATGGACTTGGAAGAGAGGATGGGAGTTCATCCTTTTGGTTTTTGGGAAGGGGAGGACTGGTTTATGAATTTGAAGTAAAAGGTGTAGAGATGTTTGATGTACTTACTTCTTTGGCAATCATCAGGTCCTTTGAATGGAAAGGGAGAGGGGGTTCTCTGCTCAGCAATTGAAATTACTAGTTAGGGTCACTCCTTTATCTTTTCTTTGTCAGCCTGTTGGGCTGACTGATTCTCAGACTAGGCGAATACTGCATTTGATCCTTCGACTGCTTCACCTTCACTCCTAGGTTCATCCTAGTAATTTAGGAAACCAATATGGGAGTTGCCATCTCATTATTCTTAATCCTCCCTAAAGAGATTAGTACCATTTTCTTACTCAAACTCAGGTTGGAAATAGGAAACATGTTCTATTTCCAAATATCCAACTGCTGAGTTGGTTAGAGTTGCTTCAAGGGCAAGGTTCCTCTGTGGGGGAGAAGACGATTTGGTTGCCCTTGACTTCTGGTAGCATTACCTTGATATGGTTGATTAGGTAATGTCCTCCTTGGTGAATTTCTATAGAGAGGAGCAAAAGACATACCTTGTGCCATTTGCCTTTTCAAGGCTAGCAATTCATTTGCCAGATTTTGTACCATTGGGTCAGTGGTGACTGTGGGTGAGTATTTAAAAGATGAAGAGGGTTTAGTTCTATTAAAATCTCTCCTTATCTTTCCTACCAAGATAAGGTCATCTTATATCTTAGTAGCCAAGTCTTGAGCAGCCTCAAGGTCTATGTGCCTAGCCTATCTCAACAAAAAACTCACTTCAGGTAGTTGTGAGTTGATGAAGAAACACATGAGATTATGAGGTGTTAGCTAGGTGATCATGGGAATCTTGTGCCTCAGCTTGTTGAACTTGGAAATAAAATCCCTCATAGGCTCTTGAGGTCCTTCTTCATTTGAGTGAGTTGGGCTAGCAAAGCATGTGCATCCTCTACAGGCTTGAACCTGGCTTCAAACTTGGCTTTGAGTGTATCCCAGTCAGTCACTGATCTAGCCCGCAGATGGTAGAACCAGTCTACAATAGTGCCTTGTAATGTCTCAACAAATAGCCTGACCACTATGTCTTCAAAATCCACCCCTATTACACCATAGGCTATGCTAAAAGCTGCAATGTGTTAATCAAGATGAACCTTCCCATCACCAAAGAATTTGGGGAAATTCTTTCTTAAACTATGTGGAAGTTCATGCAGAGGTGGAGTCAAGTTGAGTGGGCCAAAAGATTACCCCAGGGGCCTCTAACTACCATGATTTAATTATGATAAATATGGATACTAGATTTGGGTGGAGGACTAGATTATAGAACAAAAAAGGGAAAAGAACTGGCCCTACTTCTGCTTGAGGCTTGAGGCTTCAAATTGCACACAGTTTTCTAGTAGCTCTGGTTTTGTAGACCAGATAAAATAATGGAGGTGGATGAAAATTGTAAGGCTATAATGATAATGGGTAAGACATGGAATGGCATCACTAGAGTCTATATAATAGATAAGGGAAGGAACTACTTCAATCTAAAACTTGAGGCTTTAGACTGCATGTTCATCCCTAGCGAAGTCGTCACAAATTGTTGGGTGAATATTTTGTCGACCAGCTAACTGGCATTCAAAATAGTTCCTATTACCACAACATAGGGAGATTGGTCATCTAGATGTGCAGGTTTACTACCTCATAAGGGGACAAATCTCTCCTCTCATCAAGAGGAGGTTACCTATTAAATATGTGGTGGTTATATACTATATATATAAGCAAAAATTAAGACACAGGGGTAGGATAAACCATCCATCTCTCTTTTTTTAGATATGATGCTGATAAACAAAGAAAAAATCCTAGGTGATGGGGAAGGTAATTCTCTTATTTTAGAAGCAACTTTTAGCCAAGAGCTAGATTCCTTCCTAAATAGTAGAAATCCTGATGCAATGACAGATGGCACTTCCTTTCTTTTAGAAGTGCTTCTTCTTGCAAACAACAGGAATCTTTCTGGTAAGTAACTGGTAACCAAAGGTGCAGAGTAACTAGCAACTTGAAATGTAGTGCAAAGTCTCCGCCTCAATTGCCCAAGAGTGAAATATGAATAATAATGGGGGCACAAAGTTGTCCCAAAGTCATTTACATAGAAACAAAAAATAAACACACACTAAAGACAACTATGACAGCATAAAGTCTTAAAGTAGTTGGCTTCAGGACACCTTCCTTATCACCTCCACTAGTCCTACTTGTTAAATCAAATAAATAAGAATACTTTCAAAAGACAGACATAAGAACAATCTCCAAAAGTAGCACAAGCTATAACAGCACAAAGTCTGTAAGTAACTTGCTTTCTCATTTAATCAAAGAAATATGAATTACAATTTGAGCTCAAAGTCTCAGTAATGCCTTTTAATTCAGGCAAAGTTTTGCTTCTAGTAAGGGGAAGATTTCCCTTATAACAAATGAGAGATTACAATATATAGCACTCCAAGAAAGACTTGGGTGCTTTTTTTCATGAAAAAGGCCCATGCTACAGTAAACATCTTCAATGCACCTTCAATTTTGTCTAGAGGGACCATGCTGGGAACAACACATTGCCTCAACTATGGTGTGTCCATTCATCTAATGTCTCTTCCTTGGTATGGACTGTTTGGTCCTTTTTTTGATGTTTACATAGTTGTCCAATTCACCATTACTTCATGGAATAAAAATAGGCTTGCATCCTTGATTTGGTGTGCTCAAAATTCTACTTGATCCACTATTTCACCTACTAGAAATAACTCTTTTGAAGATAATTCTAGTCCTTTGGTCTCACTCCTCTCTTCACTACTTAAGCACTTCTTTGCTCTCTGGTTGAACCATCACTTTAATTGAACTTGCCATTGGAATCATCCATGTTTCTTCTTTGTCCTTTATAGCCCATCTTTTCTAAGTCTTTGTGGGGTCCTTTTTATGTCTTTGACAAGTGGCAAGTTCTACTATTACGAAACTCATTAGAAACTTATGAAAAATGGGATCCATGACACGTCTTGCCTAAGAAACTTCAAAAGGGGAACATAGATGCAAACACTTGTCATGTTCCACTGAGTCATAACAGGACACGTGACGTATTCTACTTAACTTACAGAAGCTTTAGAAACCTTTTGAGAGTCCTACATAAGATGACACGTGGTGGCTTCCACTCTACTTTATAATGGACACATAGCAGCTTCTGCTATACTTTGTCTTTTTCCATTAGGTGCTTTTCCAAGGGCTTTCCTCTTTAGTTGGGCTTTTCCTTTGCTTTCTCCTAGCTCTCTTCCTGGGTAAATTACTTTGAACAAAATGTCTGAAGGAATTCCTTTAGATAATTTTTCTAAAGGAATTCCTTCAGACAATTTGTCTGAAGGACTCTACTTTGCCTTTTACCTTGATCATTTTTCTAAAGGAGTTCACTTTGTCTATTTTTTCTCACTGCCCTCCGCAAGGGTTCTTGGCCTTGGTTCACCACCATCCACAAGGGCACTTATTCCTTTGGCTTTGGGGCAGCCCCTTGAACCTACCAATTGAACCAACTTTGGTTCAAGGATTCAATGGTTTAATTGGTTCATTATTTGTTATTTGGCTAAGTCTTTTTGATCTTTTGCACCAAGCACGTTGAACCAATTAGTTGTTGAACCCATTAAAATGATTGAATGTTGAACCCATTAAACTGATGAACCAAAATGGTTCAAGGTTCAGTGATTCAATGGTTCAAGCTTTTTAACCTTGTTAAGTGCTTGAGGCTGTGGATCCTTTAAACAGTTGAACTTTGAACCTTTGACATATGTGTATAGCCCTTTGAACCTATGATTTCCTTTACTGAAAAAGGTTTTAAAAATGAGGAATTTGTAAGCCCCCAAATAAATTTTGAGAAGGAAAGAGAGAAATTTTGGCCTTGTAGGCCCAAAATAGCTCATATGTTGTCCCAAAAATAAGAAAATTAGAGATTCTAGGTTTGATCCCCAGTGGAGTCGCCAAAAATTGTTGGGTGAATATTTTGTCGACCAGGTAACTGGCATTTAAAATAGTTCCTATCACCACAAAATAGGGAGATTGGTCATCCAAATGTGTAGGTTTACTACATCACAAGGGGACAAATCTCTCCTCTCATCAAGGGGAGGTTCCCTATTAAATTTTTGGTGGCTATATACTATATATAAGTAGAAAGTAAGACACAGGGATAGGATAAACCATCCATCTCTCTTTTTTTAGAGATGATGCTGATAAACAAGGAAGAAATACTAGGTGATGGGGAAGGTACTTCTCTTCTTTCAGAAGCAACTTTTAGCGAAGAGCTAGATTCCTTCCTAAATAGTAGAAATCCTAATGTAATGATAAAAGGCACTTCTCTTCTTTCAGAAGTGCTTGTTCTTGCAAACAACAGGTATCTTTCTAGTAAGTAACTAGTATCCAAAGGTGTAGAGTAACCAACAGCTTGAAATGTAGTGCAAAGTCTCCACCTCGACTACCCAAGAGTGAAATACGAAGAACAATGAGGGCATAAAGTCATCCCAAGGTCCTTTACATAGAAACAAAAAATAAACACACACTGAAGACAACTATGACAGTACAAAATCTGAAAGTAGTTGGCTTTGCGACACCTTCCTTATCACCTCCACTAGTCTTGCTTGTTAAATCAAATAAATAAGAATGCTTTTAGAAGACAGACATAAGAACAATCACCAGAAGTAGCACAAACTATAATAGCACAATGTTTGCAAGTAACTTGCTTTCTCATTCAATCAAAGAAATATGAATTACAATCTGAGCTCAAAGTCTTAGTAATGCCTTTCAATTTATTTGGGTAGAGTTTTTCTTCTAGTAAGGGGAAGATCTCCCTTGTAACAGATGAGAGATTATAATATATAATACTCTAAGAAAGACTTGGGCACTTGTTTTCATGAAAAGGCCCATGCTGTAGTCAACGTCTTCAATGCACCTTTAGTTCTGTCTGGAGGGACCATGTTGGGAATAGTGCATTGCCTCAACTATGGCATGTCCATTCATCTAATGTCTCTTCCTTGGTATGGATTGTCTGTGCAACTATCTAATTTGCCATTACTTCATGAAAGAAAAACAAGCTTGCATCCTTGATTTAGTGCGCTCAAAAGTCTACTTGATCAACTGTTTCACCTACTAGAAATAACTCTTTTGAAGATATTTCTAGTCCTTTGGTCTTTCTCCTCTCTTCACTACTTAAGCACTTCTTTGCTCTCTAGTTGAACCATCTCTTTAACTAAACTTGCCTTTGGAATCATCCATGTTGCTTCTTTGTCCTTTATAGCCCTTCTTGTCTGAGTCTTTGGGGGGTCCTTTCTGTGTCTTTGACAAGTCGTAAGTTTCATTGTTATGAAACTCATTGGAAACTTACAAAAAATGGGATCCATGACATGTCTTGCCCTAGTAACTTCAAAAGGGGAATGCAGATGCAAACAATTGTCACGTTCTACTGAGTCATAATAAGACACATGACGTATTTGCTTAACTTATAGAAGCTTTAGAAACCTTTTGAGATTCCTACAGAAGATGACACGTGGTGGCTTCTACTCTGATTTATAATGGACACGTGGTGACTTCTATTGCACTTTGTCTTTTTCCATTAGGTGCTTTTCCATGGACTTTCCTCTTCAGTCAGGCTTTTCCTTTACTTTCTTTGGGCTCTCTTCCCTAGTGAATTCCTTCAGACAAAATGTTCAAAGGAATTCCTTCAGACAATTTGTCTGAAGGACTCTACTTTGCCTTTTGCCTTGCACATTTTTCTTAAGGAGTTCACTTTGTCTATTCTTGCTCGCTACCCTTTGCAAGGCTTCTTGGCCTTGGTTCACCACCCTCCACAAGGGCACTTGTTCCTTTGGCTTTGGGATATCCCTTTAAACCTAGCAATTGAACCAACTGATTGAACCAACTTTGGTTCAATGGTTCAATCAATTCATTCTTCATTATTTGGCTAAGTCTTTTTGATCTTTTACACCAAGCATGTTAAACCAATTGGTCATTGAACCTGTTAAACTAATTGAACATTGAACCCATTGAACCGATGAACCAAAATGGTTCAAGGTTCAATGGTTCAATGGTTCAAGCTTTTGAGACTCGTTAAGTGTTCGGGGCCGTGGATCCTTTAAACGGTTGAACTTTGAACCTTTGACATATGCGCATAGCCCTTTGAACCTTTAAACCTGTGATTCCCTTTACTAAAAAAGCTTTGAAAAATGAGGAATTTGTAAGGCCCTAAATAAATTTTGAGAAGGGAAGAGAGGAATTCTTTTTGATCTTTTACACCAAGCATGTTGAACCAATTGGTCATTGAACCTGTTAAACTAATTAAACGTTGAACCCATTGAATCGATGAACCAAAATGGTTCAAGGTTTAATGGTTCAATGGTTCAAGCTTTTGAGACTCATTAAGTTTTTGGGGCCGTGGATCCTTTAAATGGTTGAACTTTGAACCTTTGACATATGCGCATAGCCCTTTGAACCTTTGAACCTGTGATTCCATTTACTAAAAAAGCTTTGAAAAATGAGGAATTTGTAAGCCCCCAAATAAATTTTGAGAAGGGAAGAGAGGAATTTTGGCCCTGCAAGCCCAAAATAGCTCATATGTTGTCCCAAAAATAATAAGTCATTATTTAGGGGACAACAGAGTTGATGGATGAGGACCCAAGATAGAGGGTAGGGTGAAAGAAGGAAAAACCCTAGGCATGTGGCTACTTGGTGATTTTGCTCTTTTGGTTGGTTGGGGTCAAGGTTTGGGTGGAACTTTAGATGGGGTCAAATCTACTTTAAGATATGGGTGGACCAAACTTCATATGGGGAAGGTACCATGATTTTTAATAGTTTTGTGTTGTGGTTTGCTTATTTGAGGCATGATTGCCTCAGTTGGTCAGGAATGTGAGGGGTTGGTAGATGTTTTGATTAGTTTGAGAGGTGGTGGAAAGATGATATATTCGTCGGTTAAAGGTGTGATAGAAAGTTTGATTTTGTTGATGTAAGGGAGTCCTAAATATTACCAAAAGGTATCTTGATCCATATCTAGTTTCAGGGAAATTTATAATTTCTACACTAATGTGGAAAAAGGTTTGTGTATTGGTTTTGCTTCATGGGTAACGAATGTAAGAGATATAATTACAAGTTAGGGATGTTTGTTGATAGGTTGGTTGACTTTGAGAGGTGAGGGAAGTGAGGTTGAGATAAATGACTCATCGTTGGTAGGTATTAATAGGAATTCTTCTCCTTTAGGAAAAATATCCATAGGAGTATATTTTTTGTTGGGTAGCTATAGGAGGTGGCAAATCAAGGATGTTTAGTTCATCAAATATGAATATTAGGATGAAATGTGATGATTCCAAGGCTTTTATAATCATGGCTAGGGAAAAAAGAACCTCCTCAAATTGAATCTCTGATAGAGGGTAAGATGACTCTTCCACCTCTATAAGTGAAGTGAGGGAAGAGTGGGTAGATTGGATGGTTGGGTGCTTATGTGTAGGTGTATCATGGACCATGTTGACCATATGGGCATCATGAGATCATTTGGCTTGTGTGTCCTCATATTTTATAGTGGTATGGTTGGGAAAGGGATTTTTAAAGGTGTTTAAGGCTTAATTTTGAGGGTCATTTGGGTTATCTAATGTGATTTCCCCTTGTCAATGAGGCTTTAAAAATGATTCTTGAAAGTATTGCATCGATTGATGTCATGTTCGATCACTTGATGAAAAACACAAAGGTCATTTTCATTATACCTATTAGGTACTAGATGAGAATAATAAAACTATGGGGGAGGTTTGATGAATGGAATCTATAAAAGATTAGCTTTTAGTAACTTTTCCAACACCAAGGCATAAGATTCTCCAAGTGGAGTAAACTGTTTGTGGGTGCTTCAATTTGAGTTATGTGAGCTCTATTTAGAGGGATTAGGAAAGTTTTTTTGATTGAAATTAGGTAGTATGGAAGCCTTAAGGATGAATACATTCATATTTCCCTTATTATTAGCCTCAGAGTTAGCTTGATTGACTACTTTGGACGAGGAGGCTTCATTGGTCTTGAAAGTAGAGTTCTTGTTTTGTAAATTCAATTTACCCTCATCTATAACCTGGTTCCCTAATTTGCATACCATGGTAAAATATTCATCAAAAGTTATGATGCTTTCGAAACATAATGCATAAGAGATGTGTTTGGCACAAGCATGGGAAAAAAGTTTGATCAATTCAAGCTAACACAAGGAGAATGATAATTGGTTGATCAAGCTTTTCCCATGAGCCACAAAATTTGCTATAGACTCATCCTCAAATTGGTAAATGGAATAAATATTAGTGATAGAGACTTTTTTGGATATGTTGATTGAAAAGTCATCCAATAAGGTCTGAGCTAATTGGTTAAAGGAGAATATGAAATGTTTAGTAATGGCACTATACTAGTCCAACACTGGGCCAAAAAGAGACATAGGAAATGTGTGCAAAAGTAGGGCATCAT
This sequence comes from Torreya grandis, assembly GCA_037957365.1. NCBI lineage: Eukaryota > Viridiplantae > Streptophyta > Pinopsida > Cupressales > Taxaceae > Torreya > Torreya grandis. The sequence continues at coordinate 736,897 of JARHVA010003472.1, read as the reverse complement.
CATAGACAATCATGTAACAAGAATGCATAAATTCCCTTAAGTGTTTTTAGGGGTCTTCTTTGCTATTAAACTTTGTGAATTTTGGAATCTCCCATTGGGTTGAATAAGGTCTGATAGGGAAAGAAGGGTGAATGGGCTCATTACAGACTTGGTCATAAGATAAAATGTTATTTGTTCCCAAAAGGGATGACTCAAGACTTACCATTTTTTCCATGATTATTTTCATTAGTTCCATTTGATGTGGTGCACTTGAGGGGTTATAAGGCATATATTATGGTTGGGGAATATATTTATGATTGACAGGTTATTCAGTGATGTCCCCATATTAATAAAAAGTTATGGGAGGTTGGGTAGATGACATATATGGATAGGTGGCTGCCGATGGTTGAGTAGTAGGTATATACCCTTGTGTTTTAGTGGTATACCCAAGGTTAGATGATGTAGGTAATTTTTGGGATGTTGAGGTAGGTTGAGCTATGGTTGGATTGGTAATCAGGTAGGTGGTCATGACCTTTGTGTTGATGGGTGGTATGGTAGAAAGGATAGGTACACCTAAGCTTGGTAAGGAAGTATTAACTAATGGGCTAGGTTTGAAATGATGGGTTGATGGTTGGGTTATTCCTAAGGTAGAGGAGTCATTAGTGGGGGTGTATGGTGTAAGGGTAATTGTTGGCTAGATAGGTTAGTTCTTAGCCATAACATCAAAGGGGTTGGTAGATGAATATGTTTTAGTGGTTAAAGTTTGGGGGGTGACCATGGAAATAGGGATACCCTCCATAAAGTGGGATGGAATTATATAAAGAGGATCTTGAGGTGGAGTTGAAATTGGGATATGGTGAGAAAAGGTGTTAAGATAGTGTTGAAGAACCACTGGAAGGTGTTAAGTTAGTTTTAATATTTATTTTATCTTATGCCTTAGTTTATGAGAATGTGTGATATAAGTTGGCTTGCAAATCAGGTACTATATAAGCAGTCTATGGATAGTTTTAGGTTAGTTTTGGTGCTCAAAATAATATATATTTTAATCAATACATGACCTGGTATTGGGGCCTACCCCCTCACTTCACATTCCCAAAGTGATAAGGGTGTCAGGTGCTTAGCCAATATATATTGATATTTAGAGCTTATACTCAACTAGAGAGATAAATTGGTTCTCCTCTTGGTAATAACCTCCAAGTATGATTGACGAGAATGGGTAAGGTAACCATTAGGTGATGAAATACTAGTAAAACCTTGTCTCAAGTGAGTTATGATGTTTGAATGATTATGTGGTCTGGTTGTGTAACATAAGTGTGCTACGATTAATCTTGATGTTGTTAATTAAGCTAAGATAGAAAAAAGTAGGCAATCAATGGATGCAATATATTTTAGACCTAATTGAAATTTAGATTTCAATTATGAGCATAGATAGAGAAAGAGGCATACAAATGTAAATAAAAACAAAACCTAAGTAGAGACATGGGTCCCATTGAGTGTGCTAGAATGTTTCACTCAAATTTTGCTATTATTCAGAAGAAGGTAGTAAAATTAGAAATATGGGTTGTGGTATAAATACTTGATAAAGGTACATGCATTAGATCAGAACATTATGGAGAGATCCTCTTTGGTTAGGGAGGATGACTTACATGTAAGAAAATACTAATGCAAATTCATGGGAAAGAGAAGTAACTAGGTGGATTGCCTAACACTAGCTAGATCTCAGAAGCAAGAGCTTACTTACAAGATGTTAATCCACTATTTTATAATAATTAAGTTAATAAAACTAAAATAAAGTACTTGCATCAATGATCAAAAGATATTGAAACTGATAATAAAAATTGATAACAAGAATTGCTTGATAAAGAGATATGCTAGAATAATCACATTAGTGATAAACTAATCAGTGCTAGTGCTAATGGGTCAAGGTATGGCTTAGAAAATCTAATAGTGGCTTATTGGTCAAAAAGATAGAAAAGTGAATTATGTTAGGAAAAATAAGTGAAATAAGATTTATTTCTTTTCCTTCCATAGGTAACCGTAAATGATTAGGTGGATCTTTAGCAGTTAGGCTTGACCATCAATGGTTATGTTGACCATCGATGATTGACTGTGACAAAACTACGTTTGATCTACAGTAGATTGATGAAACTCATAGGTGAATTTTGGGAGTTGAGAAAAGGCTAAATTAGTTTTGAAATGGAAATAAAACACATGAATAGTAATAAATAAGGTCTTGTTTAACCAAAAGTGGGTTGGATGAGTAGTTGGTGTTGTTGATCTATAGGTGAGATTTGGCTTAATTTTGGTTGAGTAATAGTGGTTGAAATCTTTATTGAGAGGTGATATCAAGTTGAAACTTAATGAAATGGATTGATAATGTAGATAACATTGGTTGACCTATAAAATAAAACTTTGAGTACTTGAGATCTGGATAATAATTGTAGATGGATTTTTTCTTATAGCTCTCTCCTTTTTATAGGCAAGTGCCAAAGGGTTTATGAGGGAGTGTAACTGGGGATTCTAGATATAATTTTTCCATGAAATACCTCACAAGGAGATTTGGATGAGTTATATTTAGAAAAGTTAGTTGGTAGTTTGCATGTTGTTTGCATGTAGAAGGCTAGGTGATGGATCTTGACCATCAATGGTTGGGATAACCATCGATAGTTAGGCTGACCATTGATGGTTGAGGTTGGACATCAAAATATCCATTTTTAATCCTAGTCAAGCTAACTGATGAAAAGAGGCCTAGGTAAGGAAAAAGGCTTTTAGGGGTCTACTAAGGTTCATGACACTTGGAAATGCATGTGCCAAATTCTAGTGTCTATAAAAGGATAAGAATATTTTAGAATAAACCTTCCTTGTGATTCTATTTGCCTAGTCATATACCTATATTTGACAAGAGAGTTTTTTTTTTTTTTTTTTTTTGTGTTTTCACTATTAGCCTGATTGTTTACCTTACTAACACTTTTAAAGATGTCCCTAACAATGGATCTAAAAATGATGGGTGTCATCATTACCCCTTAATTTAACCAATCTATGTTGGTGTCAATTATTACTAGGGCCAGTGTCTAAGGTTGTCTACAATAATGTACTTATTGGTTTTAGCTAATAGTGTTGTTTGGGTTTTTTTTGGTGTTGTACTAGCTTAAATGTCTATTCCTAACAATCTAAACTAATGCTAAAAAGAAACACTCTTACATCAAATGTAAACACACCAAACTACTAAATTGAATATTTTAAAAGTAATCACACAATGTTGTGAAGTAAACACACTAAAACTATATCTCAAACCCACACTTCTAAATTAAGTTACAAAATGAAAGTTACTATAATTAAAGAAATGATAAATGCTTATTCAATTCTGAAAGTAAACACATTAAAATCTATGTTATCCTATAGGTTACATGTCTAATCACATAGAACATATATATTAATTATAATTGAAATAAGTAAGAAATAAACTTATAAATACCAAAAGTAACATCTCATGTCTCCTTGGGGACTGGGCCCTTGCTCACCCTTGGATTTAGGGTTAAATCAACTTAGTCTTAAAATGTTATATTAACACATAGAATGAAAGAGTCATCTACTATGAGGTCTTCTTGTATTCAAAATAACAAAACTTACAATATCTATGTCTCTCTATATGTAGATCCAACATGGATCTACCCTTTTATTAAATGCAAAAGAAACTATTGTAGAAATCAGCTAAGAACAAGAAGATATTCAAAAAAATTGGTTGATATAGTCAAAAATAAATAAAATCATTGAAATAATATCGACATGAAATTAGAAATATTTTTTGTGATTGTAATTGCTATTTCTAGATATATCTAACCACCAAATCTTTACATACAATATATCCATATTTTTTGACTTCTAGAGTTGCAGCCTGTAACAATAACTTCCATAAATAAAAGGCTATTGAAAAATAGGAATCTATATATAGACATGTATATAAATAAAAATTATCAAAAGGAGTTTTAGATCTTCATGGAATAGGTGAAAAATATTCTTGAATGATTTATAACAGGTTATGGCCAAATCTAAATCAAAATATGAAAATCAAGAGCATAAATATCATAATTCATAGCTAGATATTGTAATCTATAACTGACTAATAGAATCTATAGCTAACTATTGTAATCAATAGCTGACTGATAAAATCCATAGCTATGCTTCAAATGATCAGCTCTTGGTCATGATGTGTCCTTATCTTCATGAGATATTATTAAAAATCTTATTTAGATGATAACACACACACACACACACACACACACACACACACACACACACACACACACACACACACACACACACACACACACACACACACACACACACACACACACACACACACACACACACACACACATCAAAATATAAAGACTAAACATGAAAATAGTTAGAACATCATCAAATAATGCTAAATTAGACCCACATGAACTTATAGAGATAAAATCATCCATTTTATACCTCAAGGTATTTAGAAATCCTAAGACTACATGTAATACTCAATTCAAATGACATGTTTAAGGCTATGAAGGATGATATACCATGGAAGCAATGAGTCATAATGTGGAGTCATCACTATATGTGTAGCTAGTGATCAAACATTGAATAGCTTAGATTGAGCTAATGACTTGTTCAATCCTCATGTTTAAGTGAATCAAGCACTTAAGATGGCCTTAACTATATCACTTCCCACCCTTGTTCAATGAATCATATTTTATGAATAACTTGGATTGGATTGATGTCTTATCCAACCCTCTTATATATGTGACTAAAGAACTCAAGTATTTTATGAATCCATCATTACATACCCATGTGTATTAGATACATCTAAAACTAAAATAATGTAATGTAATTTAATTTTTTTGATGTAACTAAAACTGTGTAGGATGGCTATAGGGTCACTTGGAAACTATGAAATGTAAAATGGATCATAAGTCACTTGGGCACTCAATAATGTAGCTCAAGGGCCACTAAGGAATTCCAACCACTATAGATGGAATAAACCATATGCATGGTGTAAACTTGGTGTAAAACTAGTGAAAATAATGTCTAAAGTAACAAAGTGGAGAATGACGTAGATCTAGCATTCCATCTGAGAGTATTAGTGTCAAACTAAACATATAGGAATAATATTCCATGTAAATTCCCACAAATGTAATATCTATGTATATGGATTCTAGACTGAGTCATAATAATATGTGTTTGAGAATTTGAAAATAAAACAGGAGTGATCATGTCATGAATGGTGACCCCAATCTGAGCAATCTTATGTAATCTATGTAAAAATTGAGTATAAACTAAACCTATCTAATAATATGTGATTGGGACTGCACAAATCTGAATTATAATTATTGTACCTTTTTGACAATTCCATAATTTTTGTTTATTGGGATACTAGATAGTGAATGGTACGCTAGTCAATAGTGAATTGTGTTAGTGTCCTTTGTGTTTTACTATTAACCAAAAGTGTTTTTTCTAAGTAAAAATAATCTTGATCTATATTTGACTATTTTTCACCATGGTTTCCTGAGTCTAGTCTCTATATTATATGTCTACATACTAAAAAATATGATCTAAGTGTAATGGGATCACCTAATCTCTGAAAAACCCCTATGAATGCACCCTTTTTTGAGTGGATTTGTTGAACCTATACATTAATTATCTTCAAAAGATAAGTTATGCATCATGTGTGTTATAATAAAAATATATGATATCCATGTGATAAACTAATATATTATTTATACGTAACATCATAATGTAAAATAGTCTGAGCATAAGTTGGTAATATATGATGTATGTTAGATCTATCATTCACATGGTTGTCAAGATAGATAAAATAATTTAAGCATGTATATGAACATAAAATCTGATTATAATCTAATTGAACTACCTAGGGGATGGGTCTTAATGTCTATCAAGGCACATAAGTAGGAAGGGGAGATGCATGAGTTCCCTCATTGTATCACAACTAGATGTTAATTTAACAAGAAAGAGACAAGTGTCATGAACATGATGCATACATAAAATCATACCTATAAACACATGAAGCACACAAATTACTCCAAGGGGCCATAATACAAGGGATATGGGTACATATCTCTAAATTTAAGAAAGAAATACATATAAGGACATATTCAAATGTTCACATATGCAAAGAGTAATAAAGGTTGGCTTGGATCCACATGGAAGGACATGGTCAAATTTATTCATACACAAGCATTGAATCACACACAAGGACATGGGCACATGTCCAAAGCATACATATAATAAAATAAGTGGCTTAGAACTATCAAAAGCTTACATAAAATGTCCTCAATTAAGTGTAGAAGCAAAGAGACACAATCAAATCTAAACTAGTAGAGATAGAAATGAAGGTATGAATAACCATGTGGTACAATTCCATATAAGAGTAAATATGTACATTATCTAAGTCTATAGTAATAGTAGTTGGCAAAAAATTAGTGTAGTATAGAATTATATAACCTGACAAATCATAAGTTGTGTAGTATAATGCCCTAAATGGGTGAATGTATCTATGTTGAATCTATGTATCTGTGTATGTGCCCTTAATGAGTAGATAGTATCAAATCTAGATCTATGTATAGGACCTAAGTCTTATTGTAATCTATGAACACTTGAAGAGAATAAGTGAAGCATGTATGCAAGATAAAACTAACTATACTAGCATAAATAACATATGTATTACTTAGAAAATAAAAGGAATGTAAAAATGAAAAGTCATATAATATAAAATTTGTATTTTATAAGAAAATATTTAAATGTTTTTGAATCTATGATATTATTTTTGTATTATCTGAGTATAATCTATGTACAAACAACTTGAAAATCAAACTATATATAAGGAGCAAGGTAAGATCATCTATGTACAAATAAATTGGAATTAAATAAGGTTATGCACAAATGAAATGTAGTGAATCTAAATATTTAAGAGTGAATCGATAGGATGTGGATAGTCAAATTGTGGATATAGTGGGAAATCATCCAATTTTCGATATTGAATCTATCCAAACTCAAATAAATCATCATCATTGTGTCCATCATACCATTTTATCTACAAAAGTATATCTTTATCCTTGGAATTAGTCTAGATTATTTGCATTCAATTAACAAGTTACTCTACTATGTAAGAAACCTCCCATATGGTCTCAGGGTAAACCACATTAGACCATTGGATGTCTATATTAAACCTATGATTCTAATCAAGGTCATCATGTAAGATGCAAACTCTATGTCCCTCATGAATGAAAGTCAAAGATATGTCTATCTAACCAACTATAACATTCATTGCTTGTAACCATGTACTACCAAATGTAACTTGTATATGAGTATATGTGCTCATGATGAAGAGTAGTGTGTTAACCACCTTAAGTTGACATGTAACTAGGATTATGATGTGTCCTAAGGAGTCCTAATAATGTATAGGATGTTGTAGGTCAGTATTTTGATGTCTTATATATTGTAATAATAATAATATAAAAGTGTTGGGATTAGAATCCACATCTATAGCAACATGAGGCATGTATGGTCCTTGATGAAACCCCAAATAGTTAAGGGATGATTTCATTAATGTTAGTTTCAATTAAGAATCCATTATAGTGTTTTTACTAGTGTAGGTAGAGGTTATGTAATTAGGATAGTGACCCAAGCCTTGAATTTTTTACATTTATGTTGTAATGCTGAGCATGTATCTTTATCATATTTGGTAATCCTATGAAAATGAAAAAAGGGTTTATCATCATGTTGTGACAATCTACTAATGGGTATGTGGGGAATTTTGGGTAGTGTTGTTAATCATTTATCAAGTAATATCTATAAAATATGGTATGAACTATCTTGTGTAATTCTTGCCTAAATCTAGATAATTAAGTCAATTTCCATAGATAACCATATGTATTGAGTGTATAGAAGAATCTACCTCTATCTACAAGTGAGTTTTTGAGCATGTATCTATGAAAATATGAACTAGTGGTGATGCCTATGTAGGTAAATGAATGAGTGCCTTGAAATCATATTTTTACTCTCCATGGCCTATTTGTGTGAATCTTAATATACACAAATAATCATTAATGTTAGTGGGTGTTGTATTATCCTATGTGGTGGTCTCAAAATCTATATTTGAGTTTATGATGTATACTTCCTCTGAGTTAACAAGTAATTGTAATTGTAATATGTGAATTTAATTAGCCATTATGGGAAAGGATAAATGTTCTATAGGAGGATCATTCTCCACCATGGGTGAAGATAATGGTGTTTTATAAGTATCATTATCCAACATGGGTGGAAATAATGGTACTGTAGGAGGATTTTGAACTTGTGTGATAATAGTAGTGCTAGATTCCCTTATCTTATATGAATGCATATATTATATAGGAATTATAAGAGGTGGGGAATATATGATAAAAATAGGTATCCCATATGAATATATACTTTGGGTAGTAGTCTTAGTGTCTTTATAATAACAAAATGCTTGGTTATTAGCTAGACAAATGTATAGATATCCATCATGTAAAAACATTACACATATCTGTAAGGTAGAGGGTAAAACCTCTATGGAATGCATCCATGGTATCCTAATTAATAAATTTTAGTCCAAATGACTAGTCATTACCTAAAACTGTGTGGATAGGGTTTTGGGACCAACCTTGATTTTTTATGTAATAAAACACAATGCCTATTGAGGAATGTCATCAAAACCTCACATGTTATTATATGTATTTTGAATGGATTATTTATCAACCCCCATAGTTTGTATAAATTTTAGGTTACATATGTTAAGGCCTAAATCACCATCAATTATAACTCTTTTAGTAGTGGTGGTTTTAATTTTTGCATGAATGAAGAGTGGTAGATTCTGATCGATAACTATCTATGAGGTTAAATATTTATTTCCAAAATATATAACATCCTCAATGTCCTTTATAGTGTTCATGACATATGAAAAATAAGTTATTTCTATATCTTGAGGAAAAGATGTATGATTGAGTATTTTAAAAAGAATATCTTTGAAGATGGTTGCCTTTTTAAGTAATTCTAATATACAAATCTTATCTAGTTAATTTCTCAACTGATCCATAATATCATATGCTTTATGTTGATCCCTAAATCCTATTATATTATTTTGGGAATGAGGAGGGATGGTGGGATTATTTTATTCCTATATAGGCTAAGGAGGAATCTGATTCTATCTAGTAATAACTCACTACAAGATCTACTATTTTCCATGGGCAAGTAGTAGAGGTGGGATAGGAGTGAAGGTATTCAATTGGTATAGGTGGAGGAGGAATAAAATGAGTTATTTGATCTCGATGCCATCATGTAGTCATTAGAGGTAACTAAAAATTATCCATGCAAAAATTCTCTCCATAAAAGGGGAGCTCAAGAAGAGGTGGACTAATGCATGTAATACCCTAAATTCTAATGTGATCCATGAGAGGAGTGACATACATGTGCGTCATTCTATAAATGGAAGGTAATAAACATGTGAGTCAAACCACCAAATTTTATACCAAAACGTAAAAATATTATTCCATCATGATAATAATGATAAAATGCTAAAAAATGAAACTAAGAAAATTATGGAAGTAATAAGGGAAACCCTAATGGTACACTAGGGATTTCAAGAAATATGTTCAAAGTAAGTTGGGTTCAATAAACAATTTAACTTTTAAGGGAGTTATGGAATGTAAAAACCTTAGTTTTTTAAAGTGTTGGAATAATAGATTAGAGAGTAAATATAAAAAAATAAATAACTACTAATTTATACAATAATTGATTTGTTTGATTAACCTTTAAATATCAATAAATTATAAAGGAGATACATATCTAGAAAACTGATTGAAATAAACCAGTGGAGGGATGAAAATTGGTACGTGAACTATGTAAGGTGTTTTAAACATTAATTATAAGTTACAAACCCTCAAAGACAATATCATGGTACTCTAGATATTATCACATGGTGATAATATCCTCTTTGTCTCACTAGTGTCCTTTTGGTAATAAGGAATGTGAACTTAAGGGTGGACCTTCATCTAATTCTTAGATCTCTATACCTATGTGAATGAATTTTGGTTCACTATTTATTCCCTATTTTTATTTATTTTAATGAAAAACCCTAGGCCTCCATGTTTCTTAGGGTATTTTAGGATCATAAGTAGAAAAAAATTGGCATTATGAGGGTAGGCTAGATGTGACCTAAACACCCCATGTGTTGATAATTTCCTACATACAAATACCTCAAAAGGGTATCAATCGTGATGTATTTATCCCAATATAAGTGATAATGATAGTGCACATGAATTATAGTATGAGTGTAAGTTTAAGTTCTTTGAGTGTGACTTGAGATTAAAAAATTGAATAATCTAAGTTCTAGGTTACTATAAATGGGTGCATGTAGAAGTATGTTAGAATAGGGATCAATGAGCTTGAGTTTCATAACTATTTATTAGTTTTTTAATGAATATTTTCATCTAATTTACATGTATGAGATAAAATAATGAAATTGGTCTATATATAGCATTAGTCCTTATCAATATGTCAAATAGGTTTAGGTTGACTCTAAGTTTGCTTTGAAGTACAATACGATATTTTTTGGGAGAGTAAAGAGAAAGGTGAAATTAGTGCTACCCTTTTGTTAGTATCATAGTGTGCTATAGTCCAAAATACCATGCTAATGTCCAAGTGGAAGGAATGGGTGAAAAAGAGACTTTGGTGCCTAGGGGTGGCTTAGTGTTGTTTTTGGTATATCTGGGAATGGGTTGGACTCACACAAAAGCTACAAAATGATCAAGAGAGGCCCTAAGATAGGTATAGGGATAATATAAGGATAAATTGGTCTCAAGTAACACTCATTTCACTAAAATGACATTTTAGATGATGAAACCATGCTCATATCTTTAATATTGTACTTAATAGGCTATGTGATTTAATGTTATAGAGTTTATGGACTTTAAGCCTTGGGTTGTTAAATGGTCTGATTATAGTAAATCAAGGTATAAATATGCAATAAAAATAGCCACTAATTTATAATAAGATTGACTTAGTTTGACCTTTTGGAAAAAAATGATGTAAATAAATATTTAGCTATAAATTGACTTAGATAGGAGATATGGAGGTCAAAAACTAGTAAAAGAGTTGATTTAAGTGTCATGGATAGGATACATGTGTCAAAATCCTTCATGGATAATAACACCCTTATTGGATAGTAATGTTAATGGCACTAGTGTATTTATTTTAGTATTAGTGTTCTCTATGTAGAATTGTTTTGAGCTTCTGAGTGCACTTGTGTTTGAGTCTACCAATTGTGTTCCTCTGTACATGAGTTATGGATCTCTATATATAACCTATTTTGATTGATTTTCTATGTAAACCCTAAACCTCTATATTTTTATGTCATTTGGTTGGCACAATAAGTAAAGTGTGATGTTAGTAGGGTATGCTTAACATACTCAACAACTTGATGTGATGAGACTCTCCTACATATGAGTATTCCAAAGAGGGATCAATTCCAATGTAGTTCTCCCCACCTATGTGTTGGGGCAAGTGTAATTAAAGATAGTATAAATTCCATTTTAAATGATTTGAATGTTATTAGAACTATAAATTTGAGTAGTTTGGGCTTAGTAATGTTTTAAATGGTTGTATACATAAGTATAGTAGAATAGGGATTGATAACCTTGATATTGTGCACAAATTGTTTTGAGTTTTTTGTGTAATTTACATCTGATTTACATCTAGGGGATAAATGGCTTAAATTCATGTATATATACTATTATTATGCATGTTCAGGTCTCAAAATAGGTCTATGCTAACCTTAAGTGGTTTATTTGAAAATATATACAAGTAACAAAGGGTATGAAAATTACAATAGTGCTCAAACTTGAACACTAGTGCATGGGCTGCTACTATCCAAATTATGGTTATAATGTCCATGTGGTAGATCTTTAGACACTAATGGATAGGATTTTAAAGTGAGAGTCTAATAATACTTTAAAGATGTTTAGGGATTCATGTGGCCCACACAAAGGTTGGATAAGTGTCTAAATAGTCCCTAAGATAGTTTTAGGGCTAAACTAGGGATGGGTGGTCTTAAGTAACACTCTTATTATTCAAGTGTCCTTTTTAGATGTTTACATTTCCCCCCCATTTATTATATAAATGTAGCAAAGTGAAATGACTATGATAAATTATAAAAACCATACCTAGATGTATTTAAGAGGTGAAGCCCATGAATATAGATCTAGGTATGTGAAGCATGCTCCATTGCATATCGTTCACATGAAATGTGCATAGATCAGTCCTTATTTAAGAGATATCAAAATCAAAGACAAAAATAAGTAAACATATGAGAGAGGGGAAATTAATGAATACACCTCATTGGATATGCAAATTAATGTGTAATCATACTAACAACCTATGTATATGTACGTAGACAGTGATCAATTGATAAATAACTTGGATTGAGCTAATGGATTAATCAATCCCCATGTGTGGTTGGATCAATAAATACATCCAATTTTGACTCCATTATTACCCACCCTTGATTAGTATATCATGACCTATGAATATCTAGGATTGGATTGATGGTGTGTCTAACCCTCTCATGTAGGTCGATTAATAACTCAAGTAGATTATGACTCAATCATTACCTACCCATGTGTATTAAATACATATAAAAAATAAAATGCATGATGTAAATGAATATGTTTAATTGTAATTGGAACTATTATGTCATCTTTATGGCCACTTAGAAACTCTAGAATGTAAAATGGCTTTAGCCCACTCAAAAATATTAGGCAGCTCTGCACCACTTTGAAATTCCAACCACTATAGATGGAGTAAGGCATAAATTGGGTGTGTAACTTAGAACATGGTGTCTAGTATGTAAAATGTATAAAATTAAATGGATTTTATCATTCTGTCTGATCAGCCAGTAGATAAGTGAGCATATGGAAACAATATGTCCTGCACATTTCCCTAAATTTGATATCTGAGTATATGTATTATGGATTGATTTGTAATAATCTACATATGAGTATTTGAAACTAAAAAAAAATAATGATCACATCATGTATAAGTCCCCCAATATAATACAACTAGAACTAATCTAAGCTAAACTAAGACAAAACTAGTAATATGTCACTAAACATGTACAAACCTAGACTATGCCTACTATATGTTTCTATCCAATCTAGAATTTTTTGAAATTGGGGCTACTAGATTATAGTGCCATATGTTTTAAAGTAGCATTCGTAGTCTTAGTTTCCCAATTTTCACATTAATGTCTAATTTTTCTAATTTTTATGCAACAAAAATTTGTCGTTGTATCATTATTTTCCACTATGTTTTGTAGAAATTGATTTATGTATTATATTCCTATATGCTAAAAACTATACTTTAAGTGCATTTGGATAACCTGATATTTGTGACAAATACTTGTGAATCTCCCTCTTTTAATGGGAGTTTTATAAACTTTGCAATAATTAACCTTAAAATAAGAATCTATGCAAAATTTATTATAGATTGAACATATATGATATCTATGTAATAAACCAATATAATGTGCATACATAACATAAAAACGTAAGATAATCTGAGCATAAGTTTTTAGTGTAATATGTATGTTAGATATAGCATTTACAAGGCTATAAAAATAGATACATCAATTTATATGAATAACAAATCTAAGTAATAACTAAGTATCTACTTAGGGGGATGGGGCATGATATCCATCATGACACCCAAATAGGAAGCAAAGATGTATGAGGTCCTTTATAGCATCTAAAATTGGAGTGTTTAAAATTAGGAAATAAGTGTCATGGGTATGATGCATATAATAAATCATACATAAAACACACATGAGTCATGTAAATTAGGCCAAGGGGACACAATATAAGGGACATGGTCACATGTCACCAAATCCAAGAAAGAAATACATACAAGGACATGTGCAAACAATAATCAAGTTAGATTAGATCCACATGGAAAGGCATGTTCAAATGTTTGCATACACAACCAGGAAGGCACAAACAAAGACATGGGCATAGGTCTAAAGCATACATATAATGAAAATAAGTGGCATAGAGCCATAGATTAAACATATTGAAATTCCCTCAATTAGAAGAAGCATGGAGACACAATCAAGTCTAAACTATGAAAACAAACAATTAAAGTATGCATGAACATGTGTTATAAATCTATATAAGAGCTAAGATGTACATAGGTTAAGTCTAGAGTATTAGTAGTTAGTAATGAATCTTAGTAAATGTAGGATGATCAATATCAAGATATAACAATGTTAAATCTATTATGTAGAGTTTAGAAATATGTAACCTAGAAATTGAAATTATATATAGGATGCCCCCAAATGGGTGAATGTATCAAATGAATAACTCATGTATCTATGTATGTGCCCCCAATGGGTAGATAGTATAAAATCTAGATCTATGTAGTGGACCTAGGTCCTATAAGTATTTGTGAACACTCTAAAAGAATAAATGAAGCAATATATGTATGATAATAACCAACTATACTAAGATAGATAGCATATGTAGCACCTCACAAGTATAAGAAATATAAACATGGAAATGCATACTATTACAATTTATGTTTTTTGAGTAAATATTTGAATGTTTTTATGTTTTGACATATTATATTATTGTTTTAATTTATGCATATATGATATGTACAAGATGGGAGGAACATACTAATCAATGAGACTCATAGGAAAGTCACTATCAATGTGGCTTGTGTCAAATAAAGGAATGGTAATCATACATGATGTATGAAAAGGTAATTGAGGTTCTAGAACCTATTTTATTGATTGATCTATAATTGACACTACCTATGGATTGGTATTATGAATATGTAAAGTTGACTAGGTTATCTTGTGAACTATAAGGGTCTTAAGGACCCATTTGGTAGAATATGTTATAGCTAGTATGGGTGCCCTATGATAAGAACCTAGGAACTCAATAACACTAATCTCATAAGAAATTGGTAGATGGAGGCCCTATATAATCTACAACATATCTCTGACACAAGTGTCTCTCTAATATGGTCTTCATGGGGTAGTATGCATATGCAGTAACACTATAGGAGTAGAACTCACCTAGACTAGTGGCTCCACTTAACTCTATGGTATATTGATGGGATTTGTGATCATAACTATAATTGATAATTACAATGTGACTTCTTATGGGACATGTAAATGATATTCATATGAAATAACCTAAACTATGATCACCTAATAAACATGTATATAATTAAGGCATCAATGCATGCTAGATGGAATAGATCATAAATATTATATCTATGGCCCACCCAATAACATGTCAAATATTATTATACTAGGCACTACTAAGAATATAGTGGCCATATGTGTTTCCTACTATTTATAACTCTATTCTTAACTTTTTGAAAGAAGGAAAGAAACAAGTGATGAGGGGTGTGTACCTAGTTAAATTTTTTGCTTGTTGAAGACTAAACAAAGTGAGAACTCCTTTTTGGTGAGGAAGGACTACCTATAATAAGACAACACTAAACCAAATTATTGGTTAAATAGATATGAAGGGTGGACTACCTAGCATATGCTAACTCCAAGAAGTAGAAGCTTCTTTGGATGGCTATCAATCCACTCCCCTAATAATAAATGGTGTTGATAAAATGAAGGAAAGAAAATAAATGCTTATACCAAAGATTAAAAAATACATGTTTAATAAAATGGTTAAGATGTAACACAATAGGTCAATACCATGCCAAAATGGGTCATGATATGGTTTATAAAGTTTGAATAGACTTTGTAGATAGGTCAGAAGTGTAAATGGAGTTTGGTTAGGTGTAAAGCAGGTAGGAAATAACAATATATTATTTTCTTTGATAAGTGACCAGTGGTGGTTAGGTTGATCGACTATGGTTAGGTATCGATGATGGTTGTTATGACCATTGATGGTTATAGGAATTGGTGATTGTTGCCTATGTGGGTCTGATAAGATATTGAAGTAGAGTTAAAAAAGAATGATAGATGGGTTGAAGCTTGAGTATGGGCCTTGTGGGTGAGAAATGGGGTGTAGGTGATCTAATTAAGGAAAAAAGGTTAACAATGAAAGAAATTACTAAAAATAAATAAATTATACCTTTTGGATTCAAAATGTGAGATACTTAAAACTTGAAGAAAATTAGGTAGCATAATAGTACCTTAGCCTTAAAAAGTCACATAGATAGAATCTCAAGTCACCCGAATACTTTCACAAGAGAATATGAGGGCCTAGATGTAAAACATTTCTCCCTAGCTCTTCTAACCATTCTCATGTTATAGCAAGAATTTGCTAAGTGAGGAGGGAGGAAATTACTAAATTGGTCTAGGATAAAGCTTATAATTCAAATTGATGATAAACCATATGCTTTGCATGGGAAATTTTCTACTTTTTGTAATGTTTATCTCATATATAGCTATAAATGACTTTAAAATAGGCTTAAGAAACCTGACTAAAATCAGTCAGGCTAATCAGAATTGGTTAGGCTAACCAGTGCTAGTTGACATCCCAAAAAAGATAGGAGGTTGAATTTGATAAACTAAAAAGGGTAAAGTATAAGGTTTTAAGGTAGGTTCATGAGTTAACTAGGTATTTAACTAAGATAAATATTGAAAATGGGTCTAAGGTAGCCTAACATCCAAAACTAGTCGAGGTGATGTTTTTGAGTGTTTACATTTTACCCATTTTTACTGTGCAACTTTAGGTCAATATGACATAAAACAAAAAATAAAAAATTTACGGTCTTGGTTTGGTTACCCCAAGTATGGGAGGATTTATTCCCCCTCAAATTGAGGTTATTATAAGGTGAAACCAAAATTGGTTCACGGTTTGATAGATGGTGAATGGTAAGTCATGAGGTGAGTGACTATGGGTTGGGTATTTGACACACAAAATATGACAAAGTTTGATAGTCAAGATCATGAAAAGAATAAAATTTTCCATTCCTGATAATAATAAGGTTAAGGTCTAGGTGAAGTGAGATAGTAACTGATCCCCAACATTGGTCATAGTTCATCAGGTCACAAGTATCAAGTTTCCTAGACATGGTTGGTGATTTTATGGGTATCTAAGGTAGGAAGAGATCCCTTGAAAATAAAAAATGGGTTAGTTATGCATGAGGTAGTATGAATTACAAAATTTTTAACCTGGTAAAAACTGGTCCAAGCGGTCAAAATGACCAAAACAAGGTCATCACAAAGTGTGCAAATAGTTTGGGTATAAAAATGGCCAACATCAAGGTGGATGTGGGAAAATGGGTGGGATGGTTGGTGGGGTAAAGGATGGGTGAGATGACTCTTGATGTACTAGGTAATAGGATGCTACCTACATAGTCCCATGGATGATGAATCTAATGTGAACTTTAGACCCAATGTAGTTATGGCATGGTTCATGGGTTGGTTATAGAGAATAGGTATATCTCCAAAGGTCAATGAGTGATATTTTGAGTGGGTTACCCCGATTCAAAAACTCACAAGGTCTGGTTTGGGTAAAGGTTTAATGGAGAAGGGTTATCTCCAAAGGTATGATGTTGGGTAAAAGTCCCAAAAATTTAGCACCTAGATGGGTGCTTTTAAAAAGGAAAAAGGGTGTAGGCCCCTAATTGGTGATAGTCAAAGGGGTTGACCAATGATAGTCAAAGGGGTTGATCAAAGATGGTCACCTTGATCATGATGGTTAGGGGAAAACCCTAAAAAAAAAAAGGTAATAATTAAAAATGGGGTTTCATTTTCATCATTTGACTTTGGCTATTATTCTATGTGGTGTGAAACTTGTTCATGATCACAGGGTGTTTGCTAAGGTGGTGAGAGTGTGTTAGTGAGTGAGTGTTTGAGTGTGGTTTGACTATCATAGTGATGGAGGGTGGATGGGGGTGCCACTAAATAATGAGATAGAGATTCTAACCATAAAACACTCATAAAATGAGGTAGGGTAGCTTTGACCTAATAATTTGAGTTTATGTATTGTATTTAGGGCATGTAGAGAGTGAAGTTTAGTTGTGTAGGAAAAAAACCTAGGTTTGGAATTGGTAAAAATAGTCTCATGTGTGAGATAAATTAGGTGGAAATATTTGAGAAGGTATAAGCGTGTATGAGGGGTTTAGGGTACAAAATTGGTAATCAAAGAGTGTATTGGGAGGGTTTGGGGAGGTTGAGGGTTCAATCTATGCCATCAATGATCACACACAATGATTGATGATAGTTTACTCAAACTGAGGATAGTTATGTGGTAAATGGAAACCATCACTGATAAAAAAATGGTATAAAAAAGTTTTGAAATTGTGAGCGAATGGGTTTAGGGTTTAGGGATTAGGGTGTAGGTTGGAGGGTGTAGGATTCAAGGTTTAGGTTTTAGAAGGTCAAAAGTAGAGTTGGGGGGTAAGGAAAAGAGGTTAGGGTAGTTTAATAACACTTTTAAGGGTAGAATGTGGTTTTGAGTAGGTAAAATAGAGGGGTGGGAGGATACTAAACTTGAGGTGTAAAACTAAATATGCAGTGTTAATTTGATTATCTTTTCATAATCATGCACATAGATTCAAAAGAGGGATCGAGTCCCATGGATATTTGTAGATGTTTAGGCTACTATGATAGATGGTGTGTGGGGACACATAGAGGATATAGGTTTAAGATCCATGTGGTATTACCAATAGCTACCATGATATGCATCCATGATTGTTGACTTCATTGAGAGATGGGATCCAGAAATGAACACTTTCTAGTTATCATCTAGAGAGATGAGCATCCTACTAGAGGATATGCATATGATCACCTAAATGCATATTGTAGGGGATATAATTTATCACATAGAGAGGTAAGAGATCCCCTATCATATGGAGTTGTTGTATAGTGTACACATGAACCATGTGAGTTGGCATGTAGGTGGTGTGAGCATCAAGCCACTATTTTAGAGGGCACTAACAGAGAGATGTTTGTTGATGATGATGATGATGGTAGTGATATATTTCACATTGATTTATTTAAGTCATTGGATATTCCTATACTTACTAGTAGGGGTACTCATAGAGATCTTATTTGGGAGGACCATATTTATGTGGGCCACAATTTTGTTGGTCTGGATATATAGAATGCTATGAGGGTTCAGAGGACATTAGAGTTATGGGATCTACTTTGGGTTCATACTCCATTGTTGGGCATATGAGCATATCAAGGTATTGAGACCATTTGGGTTACCCATAGATGCTTATGTAGGTACTAATTATAGAGTGGGTTTCATGCACTTGAGGAGAGTTGATGACCTAATAGGGGAAGGTGGGGGTGAACAAGATGTAGAGTGGTTCAGGGATGCCTTGGATAGCCTAGTTTTTGATGGTATAGTTTGGAGGCCCTATGTTAGCTGGCCATTATGGGTTAGATATAAGTACCATATTATCTCATTACAAAGCTAGAGATGGATATATGGGTGATGAGATGATGAGACTAAGCTCATCCTTATTGAGCAAGTATGGTGATAGTTTGGGTTAGTATAGGGTATTCTACCAGATTCCCCCTTATACAGGAGGGAGGATATAGAGATATTACTCCTAGAGCCATAACCATAAGATGTTGTTTTGGATTACAAGAAGCTACCAGTGAGAGATAATGTGGATGATGTAAGAAGACTAATGGGTACGTAGTGTGGTATCAATCCATATATGTTGTAGCTAATTTTGGTTGGGATGATGGAGGTCATGGGCCCATAGACATTGATTTGGTAAGGGAACAAGTACATGGTGACCCATATACAATAGTGGCTCTAGCAATGGCTCAGGCCTAGATCACTAATTTATAGGGATATCTTGCCACTCTTCAGGGTCAGCTAGGAGTGACTATGAAGAGGGACTAGGTGAGGGTTACACTTGGTGTGGTTATGTAGGAAAGGGATGCACTGAGGAAAATAGGTAGAATAATGGTGGTACCTTCTTGTTTTATTATAGAGACTTGATATATAGCCACTCTACAAGAGCTAAGATACTATGAGGGCCTTATACCAGAGCATTTCCCTAATGAGTTGAGGTGGGGTGAGTACCAGGTGATGTTAGCAGGTGGTCTGACACTTATAACACCAAGATAGTGGGTAGTAGTGGTAGGTCGATAGGGAGGTATTCTAGGGGGACCTCCACTAGATAAAGTTGTAGGTGGGGTTAGTGGTAGTGGCACTCTTAGGCCTTGATATATATATATATATATATATATATATATATATGTGTGTGTGTGTGTGTGTGTGTGTGTGTGTGTGTCAAGATATGTAGATGATTTTTTTTAGTGGCCTATGTCTTGATGATAGAATATGTATATATGATCAAGAGATATGTATAGGACATGTATTTATGTTGTATATATATGTGATTTAGATAATTTATATGATGTATTTCTCATAGAGATTCAATGACTGTGATTGGTATTGATATGTTTTTTTATGGATATTGATTATGGGACTTGGATGTTTTTATATGTTTATAGATATTATGGAGATGATTATTTAATTTATGGATGTTGATATGGGAGTGAATTATGTGGAATAATGTGTATTTGATTTTGATACCAGCCTATGTGCTAATGATGTGAGATGTATATTTGAGAGAGATTATAGACTTTGAGATGTATTATTGGTTCACAAGATTTATATGAGATGGATGTGGTTTTATTATGATTTAATCATTTGTGATGTTGCATTATTAATGTTATGGATGATATATTATGGTTTTTTAATGCTTTGTATATTTATCTTAGGTATGTGATGAGAATTTTTAATATCTAGATAGTGATTTATGGGAAATGTTCATATGCTAAAAGGATAAAATGTGGGAATTGACCATTTGATGAAGCAAAATGGTTGGTATAATGTGATTATGTCATTATAATGGTTCATGATAAGTTGACCAATTTCTCTAATGTTTTGGTATGTACTTGATAGGATTTGATAAAGGAAGTATAGGATTTATGAGAAAGGAATTTATGAGAGACAAAGTCCTCATGAAAAAAATAAGAGTGATCAAGAAAAAGGCATATTGAGTTCATTGATAAGGACCTTGTTGAATAAAATTTGGATAAGTCTTAAGGAAAATAAGCTTTTCATATGCTTTGCAGTAACACATTTTTAATGAGAAGATGCCATCATAAATGCAATGTCCCAAGTGAGCTCATAGTCCCTTGATTTTAGAGAGGGTATGAAGGGAAAGTAGGTGATAGGTATGGTTGAATAGGAAATGGGTGATATAGTAACCTGATGTGGGTTAGCCTATTGCTTCTATAGGTGACCAAAAAAATAGAATATAAAATTCTACGTCATCATATAAGGTGTAGACAGATAGATGTGGGATGTCTAAAAATAACATTTATGGGAAGGCCAATTATGGTCCCCTTTTTGGGATAAATTTGATTTTGGATTGCTTATTTATTTTTTTAGGTTGAAGTTGATCGATGTAGGAAGATTCACATGATTGGCATGTTTGAAAATTTTGACATAGCCATCTTTTAAGGGAGTGGTCCAAGTTTAACTTTTCTTTTTATAAGATTTCAATCATTCTTCAAGGGAGTGGTCTATATTTTTGATATTTTTTAGTTGGAAATCATCCTTTGTGGGAGTGGTTTATAATGCTAGAGGTGATAATTTTAGTATCCCATTTTTTTATTTTGAATGATAGATTTAAACATGGACATGCCTATTCAAGTTTAGAGGTCTACCTTCATGGGGGTAAGACTTTTAGTGCAAAAGGCAATTGATAGGTAATGAAATGTGATTTGAAAGACAAATTACCATGGGATTCCATCTGATAAGAGACAAAAAGTATCCATGAAAGCCATGCCATGGGTAGAGTTATGGTGCCCATGCTTAGCATTAAGCTAAAACTTTGATGGATAATCACATGGTTCTATTTTAATCAAGTGTCCTCAAGAAGAATAGGGTAAAGGTAGAAAGGAGATGAAAGTCTCATAAACTAAGGGATGGTATAAAGTTAGATGACAAAGTTTAATCAGGTCCTTCTTAATAGTAAAAAGGATGCAAATGCAAAACATTGAGAAGCTCAGGTTTTGGTTCACCTTTGAAGGAGGATAAATGATACACTCCTGATCCATACTTATGGGTGATGATATAGGTTCCAATCTAATTGAAAGAAAATTTACCCTTTTTATTTTTATCCATATTGGTTACATGGTGTTTTTATTTAAGGATGAGGTCTCTAATATTGAACTCCCACAGTTTTAGATGTTTATTATAAGCACAGGTGATTTTCTCTTAGTAGACACAAAGATTATTAAGGGTAGTGAGATAATGATCATCAAGAAACTCAAGGCATATGAGGTGTTCTTAACTATAATCATTAGCCAAAATGATGTCTTACAAGGATATTCAAAGAGAGGAGATTTGGAATTAGAGAGGTAAAATGGCCTCTACTCCAAAGACTAGAGAGAAAGGCATAACACCCATTATAGTTTGCATGCTAGTGAAATGGGCTCATAAAGCAAAGGGGATGTGGAAGTGTTAATCCTAAATTGAAGCACTTATAACCTTGGTTAGCATCGTGATGAGGGTTTTATTGGAAGCCTCCACTATTTATTATCTTGTAGATGATAAGGTGAGGAATGGATTAGCTTGATTTGAAAAGTGTCATAAAGAGCTTGGACTTTCTTGTTTTTTAAGGATTTTCCATTGTCGGTGATGATCTTGTGGGGAACACCAAAATGATAGATGATGTGGTGATTTATAAAATTGATAATTTTCTTAGCTTTGGTTGAGATAAGAGGAATGGCTTCCACCCATTTAATGAAATATTTCATAGTGGTAATGATGAATTGATGTCATTGAGATGAGTGAGGATTGATTTATTTAATGATATAAATCCCCAACTATGAAAATGGCCAATAATATTTGGATACTTGAAGTCCATGAGTAGGTGTGTGATGTAAATTGGCATGTTTTTGGCATTTGATGCATTTTCGTACATAGTCACATCAATCTTAATTAAGGGTAGGCCAATAGTAACCAAGATTTAAGATTCATTTAGTGACATCAAAGCCACTAAAATGTCCCCCATAGTTACCATCATGTGTTTCCTTAATAACAATAGAAATCTCATGAATATAAATACAATGAAGAAGGGCATCAAAGCCACACTTGTGTAGGACTATCCCTAGTATGGTATAGTGAGAGGTACCTTGAATAAATGTTCTTTGAGTATTTTTTAAGAGTTTGGGTGGCATGATGTTGAGATTAAGGTATTTGAAAATTTATTCACACTAGTTGTCATAAAGAGAGGCCTCCATGCTATAAATGGTAGGGAGGTCTAAAATGATATACAAAGTTTTGATGAAATGATGAATGGTGACAAATAATTTAGATGCAATAGTTTGGGAAGGAAATTGAGAGGCCAAGGAATCCATCATGTCTGTAAATTTGTTGGTAGATCAAAGAACCAACTAGATTTGATAATGTTTAAAGGATGTCAAGATTTCATGAACTAGAAGATTATACTTTTGTAAAACATCATTTTTACATTGGTAAGACCCATTAACCTAGTTGATCATGATTTGGGAGTCACCAAAGATAGAAATGATTTTTATTCCCAAGGTGAGAGTGGTTTGGAGACCTATAACTAAGTATTCATATTCAGCCATGTTATTGGTACACTCAAAGTCATGTTTGAAGGAAAGTGGAAGAGGTTCTCCATGAAGGGTAATGAGAATTACTCTTGTACCCCCACCATGTTGACATTTGGAGAAATTAAAAAGAATGGTCATTTGGTAGGAGGTTCTTTTCTGTGAAAGAGTCATAATAGATTCATCAAGAAAGTCAAGATGAATAGGTTGGTTATCTGATAGGGATGCCTTAGCCAATCGGTCCATGATGACTTTCCCCTTAATGTATTTTTGTTGAAGGAACTCAAGATTGAACTTAGTTAGGAGAGTCAGCCAATCATCCATACACTAATTTTGGTATGGCTTAGAGTACATATTCTTGAGTGGGTCGGTGTGAGTAATGATATATGTTTTATGATTAAGAAGGTAGTGATGGAGCTTACAGGTGGTGAAGATGAGTGTGAGACATAGTTTTTTAGGATGGGTGTAGCATGTTTCATACTTGAGAAGGGTGTAGCTAATGTAGTAGACAACTTTATCTTTATTTTTCTCACCTTTATGAGAGATCATGGCCCTCAAAGAGCGATTAATAATGGATATGTACATGTATATATGTTGGTTCTCCTTAAGTGGGATGAGAACTGATGGAGAAATAAGGTACTCCTTGAGTGAATCAAAGGATTGCTGGAAATCTTTGGTCCATTTAAAATAAGTG
Organism: Torreya grandis; assembly: GCA_037957365.1. Lineage (NCBI taxonomy): Eukaryota > Viridiplantae > Streptophyta > Pinopsida > Cupressales > Taxaceae > Torreya > Torreya grandis. The sequence continues at coordinate 712,559 of JARHVA010003472.1, read as the reverse complement.
TATTTTTTAAGAAGATGGTGAAAAGGTTGGAACCTATCCAATAATTAGGAGATGAAGCAACAGATAGATTGGAACTTTCCCTATATGATATGAAGTTGTTTAAGGTTATTTATAGGAGGCACTTCAAGGATTGATTTTACTTTGGTAGGGTCAATTTTGATTCCACAAAGGGAGATAATGAAGCCAAGGAGTTTCCTAAATAGCACCCCAAAAATACATTTATTGGGATTGATCCTGACATGGAATTTGATTAGTTGATAAAAAAAGATAATGAGAATAGCTAGATGGTCCTTGTAGTATTTAGATTTATTAAGGAGATCATCCACATAATACTACATGATTTTATAGATGACATCATGGAAGATATAGGTTATGGCTTGTTAATAATTTGCCACTACATTTTTTAAACTACAGAGCATGACCCGATAGCATAAGGTTCCCCAAGGGGAAACAAAGGTCCTTTTATGTTGATTAGAGGGGGCAATCATAATTTGATTATATCTCAAAAACCCATCCATGAGAGATAACATTTCATGGCCAGTAGTAAGATCAACTATTTTGTCAATATTAGGAAAAGGAAAGTCATCTTTTGGGCATGCAAGGTTAAGGTCATAAAAATACACACAAAGGTGAGGTCTCCCAGTTGGTTTAGTAATGATAATGATATTAGAGACCCATTGTGGATAGTCAATGGGTTGGATGAATTCAACAGATAAGAGATGCTAAAGCTCCTCCTTAACAAGAAGGGTGATGCAAGGATGTATCTTATGAAGCTTTTGCCAACCCAGCCTAGCTTCAGGTTGGGTGATGATGTTGTGAAGGGTAATGGAAAGATCAATCCTAGTCATATCCTAATAAGACAACATAAATGTGATGTTGTTATGGTCTTGAAGGAAATCTGGGTATTATTGTTATTCCTAAGTGTTTAAAGATTGGTTGAGATTGATGATGTGGGGGTTATTGTGAGTTCCCAAATTAATATTGGTGGTGGATTTATTAAGTATTGTTTAGTTTTCAAGAGGAAGGGATTTTTGAATAGAAGAATCCCTTACACCAAGGTAGTCTAAAATGGACTCATCATCTTGGTTTTGGATGGTGTTGATGGTAGAAGAGTCCTCTTCAACCATCTCAAGGTGAATGAGAGGAAGAAACTTAGTTTGGACACCCTTGTGATAGATTAGAGGACCTAGGTTAATGGTGTTGATAAAATAGTTAGGGGGGATAATGTCAAGGTCTTTGGATTTTGATGGTGATTGGGTTGATGGTGGGGGGGTGTCCTCATCGATGGGAGCAATAAAATGAGGTGAGTCAATGGGATCCTCTGGTGGAATGTACCCAAGGCCAAAGGACTTATGTGGTTCTAAGGTTTTGATCATAGGAAATGTGTGGGGTCCCTATTCATAATGACCAAGGCTAAACCCTTTGCAAGCACAATGATGAAGATATAGCTTGGTAGATGTTGTTCTATCTAGGTAGGATAAATTAGAAGTGAATGTTTCGATATATGAAATAGAAGTAGGGGAGAGAAGTGGTTGATTGAGTCCCCCATAAATAAAGTTTGTTTGATTATCTAGTAGATCAAAAGGGACAATGGTTCCCAGATTAGGGTCATATTTGAGTTTCCCATATTCTTATGGAGTAAGGAAATCATCCAAGGTGAGAAGGTAGTACTCCCCAAGGGAGATACATTAGAAAATTTATGCTAAGGGATCACCAATGGGGATTTAAGAATAAGGGATGGATGCACTCGTTGAGGCTTCATCATTTTTAATGGTGGAAGCACTGAAGGTGGTGGTTGTTAGTGTAGGAGTTATAGTATGGTTGGATGATTATGAGGTAGATGAATGGGGAAGAATAACCTCATTAGGCCTATAGGTCATGTTACAAGATGTAAATGGACTAGGGTTAGCCTTGATGGTTATAACTTGCCCTTCATGTTCAAATTTAACACAATGATGTAGAGTAGAGGGGATACAACTCATGGATTAGATCTAAGGGTATCCCAGTAGAATGTTATATTAGAACTCACCCTCAACAACATAAAATAGATTAGGAATAGTGTGAGCTCCCAAGCATATATGAAAGACAATGGTCTCCAAGGTAGTGTCCATTATGTCATTAAAGGAGTGAAGAACCATGGTGCTTTCAACCATGATGTTTTTTGGTAAGTGAAACTAATCAAAAGCATGAGAAGAGATTATATTGATGCTATCTCTTCCATACATCATCATTATTTGGATATGGGTGTGATTTATGTCTATAGTGATAAAGAGAGGAGGATCATATTCTTCAAAATTTGCTTGAGGTATCTCAAAATCTTGGAAGGTGATGATGGTTGAATGTTGGAGGGCCCTAATGTAAGATGTAAGAGGTTGAGGATCATCTGGTTGTAATTTTATGGATTAGAGATTTTCTATCAATGCCTAATGGTGATGAGGTGAGGTATTAATCAAGTCATAAAGACTCATCTTCACCAGTGCTTGGTAAAATTGCATCAACATGGTTTTCTTAATGGATGTAAAAGAGTCAGTGGAGGGTACACCTAAGATAGAAACCTTAGGTCTTGGTGATGTCATGGGTGAAGAGGTTGGTGTTGGGTATTAGTTGGAAGGTTGAGAGTTCAAAGGATATGTCCATGGAATAGACACATTGACTCTTCCCTTACCCCTTTGTTGAGCTTGAGATTACGTAATCATGTGAATGGTGTGGAAAATAGGATTGAATAGATTAGGTGATGGCTTTGGTTCTTCCCCCTCACTTTTAGGTGGAAGTGGGGGAGCTTGTATAAGTTGGGTTAGTGGTTGGATTGTTTGGGTTGGTAGTTGGGTTAGTGAGGAGGGTAAAATTGGTTCATATGATAATAGATCATCATCATCATCATCATCACCATCATCATGTAGGTGGTGAATAAGTGCTTGGAGAGCTTTACAATTTTCTATGTCATGTCCTAGTGCCCTATGGTATGCATGGTTCAAAGTGTCATTAAACCAAGAGGGTTTGGTATTAAAGGGGGTGAATGGCTTATGGGTGGAATTTTAATGGAAAATGTTTGTAATAACCTCTGTAAAATAACCAAGTAGGATTTATTTAGAAGCATTTGAGGTGCTAAAGTTCTAGTTGTAAAAACAATAAACCTTTTTAGGTGTGGGGTTGACTTTAGAAATGGTAGGTGATTTGGTAGATGCTTTGGGTTGGGATAGCTTGGTTATGTCTGGTTTAGAGGTGCATGGATTTGAGCTAGATGATGAGGGATTAATAATAGGGGAAAAGTGGAAGAAGATAAATTAGTTAAGAATGATGAAGGAAATGATGGCTTGGGAGGGGAAAGTGTAGGCATAGAAAAAGGGGTTGGTTTAATTGAAGATGAATATGTAACCAGGATGGTAGAAGCATGAGGTCCTAAAATATATGGTAAATGAGAAAGAGGTGGTATAAGTCAAGTTTGGGGTGGAGGTTTAGATAAATCCAATTTTCTATTTGTTTTGGTTGGTGGTTTCTTTGATGGATTTGATGGAGTTACATCTGACTTCAAAGATGGGTGAGAAATGTTGGGCTCTGGGTGGATTCCTAGATTCTTGGTTGGTTTAGACATAAAATTATGATATGACTTGGGTGGAGGTGGGTAATATGGTTTTCTTGTGGCTTGGGAGAAAGAAACATCTGATGAAGGGGTGATAGTAGGTTTAAATGTGGATGCTAATGAAGTAGAGGGCCTAGTTTTATTTTGGTATGGGAGCCCAAGATGATGCCAGAAGGTGTCTCTATCAAGTTTAGGTTGGGAAATAAATTATAGACTTTGCACTAACCTAGAAAAGGGATTATAAATGGGTTTGGTTCCTTGGTTAGTTGTTTTAAATGTTAAGCCTTTTGGTGAATAAGAGGGAATAGTTCCTTCATCTTTACATGGGCTAGAAGGTTTTGGAATTGTTAATTTGATAGATGGGGTCATTTGTGTTTGTAGGGTAGTTTCCCAAGGGGGAATGGATGGTTCTCTGATTGGGGGTGTAGGTGTGGTCATATTTTATTTCTTCATTTGGGTATCTAATAGAATAGATAATGGATTTAACATTTTGATAGGTAGGGTATTGGAATAGGTCGTTACATCAATAGTTTCCTCCATTGGTGCTTTGATCAATAAAGGGGTAGATATGGGTATAACTTGATTAAGTGAAAGGATGGACATTGTTGCTTTCTCCATTTGGGTACCTAAAAGGATGAAAGGTAAACTCACTTTTTCTATAGGTGAATTGGATGGAGTGATCAAAGTAAGAGGTTCATCTACCATGTTAATAGTGCGTGCTTCATGAGATAAGCATGGTTTGAATTGGTTGTTATGGGGTTAGGTAGGTGGAGCATGGTTAGGAAAAGGTTTACAAAAAATATCGAAGGAATGGTTAGGGTGAGTTAGGGTTGTCAAATGATAATTCACCATTATTAGTTAGGTTTTGGATAAGACTCTTAAGTGTATTACATCAATTTATGTCGTGTCCAATGACCCAATGGAATGTGCAATGGTCATTTTCATTATACCAACCAGGCACAGGGCATGAGGGGTTGAATTGTTGAGGTGGATTGATAGGTGGGAGTTGGATAACATTAGTTTTCAACAATTTACCTAGCATGGAGTCATAATATTCTCTAATATCTGTGAATTATTTAGGGGAACCCAATTTTTATTTTGATTTGGTTGGTAATAAGGATTGCAAGGAGTGGTTTGATAGGGTTAGTTAATGGATAGAGGTGGGGTAGCTTTCAACACCATTGAGTTTTTAGAATCTTTGTCATTAGGATTGGTTTGATAATTTGTCTTAGTGGAAGAGGGATCATTAGGTTTGAAGCTAAAATTACAATTGCATAGCTTCAACTTCCCTTCATCTATGGCCCAATTTTAAAGTTTTCATGCCATAGTGAATGCTTCATAAAATATTATAAATTTTTGTACTTTAAGGGTGGGAGTAATGTGTTTCATGCATCTCCTAAATAAAATCTTGATGAGTTCTATTTAGGGTAGTAAAAATGATAGTTGATTGATGAGACCTTGCCATCATGCAACAAAGTTAGCAATTTATTCATCATCAAACTACCTGATGAAATAAAGGTCAGTTATGGAGACCTTCTTATGTTCATCAAAAAATGTTCTAAGAAGATTTGGGTGAGTTGGGATAATGAAAAGATAGAGTTATTAGGAAGGGCACTATACTAATCTAAGGTAGGTCCTAATAAAGATATAGGGAAGGTTTAGAGGAGGAGGGCATCATCATATGTGATCAAGTAAAAAAAATGGTGAAACACCCTCAAATGTTGTTGAGAATTCTCCTTACCTTAAAACTTATAGAATTTGGGGATTTCCCATGGACGATGATAAGCATGAATTGGAACATATGGGTTGATAGGTTCATTTCAGATTTGTTTTTAGGATAAACTATTATGGGACCAAGAGATAGATGACTCAAGATGGGTCATCTTGTCCATAAGCATCTTGATCAAATCAGGTTGGGTTTAGGTAGTTTTATAATTTAGTGGTAAGTTCTATTGAGTTTGGGTTATCACTATGAACTAATATGTAGTAGGAGGTATAAAATCAACCACATATTGGTATGTGGTAATTTGAGGTTGAGATAGTGCCTTAGCAAGACTGATAGGCATTAAGGGTTGGGTGGAAGGTGCAATATATCCCTATGGGTTTGGAATATATTGATAGGATGCTTCAAGTACTTGTTGTGAAACTAATAATGGTTGGTTTAGGGGTACATTTGGATTGGTTGATGGGGGCATGGTTTAGGTTGGTAATGCTAAAGTGCCTATGGTTTGTTGATGGGTAGTCACCCTAGTGTTAATGGGGGGAAGTGTTTGTGGTATGGATAGTACCAAGTTATGAAAGTGGGTAGAGGTTGGTATATTATTTGATCTAGACGGAATGGTAGAAATGGGTTTAGAAGACACTATACCGGTAGAAGGGGCATAAGTGACAAGGGGTAAAGTTGAGCCAATGTTAGGGGTATTGGCTAGGGTAATAGGTGTTTGGGTGGTGGTAGTAGATGAGCTAATAGTAGAGGATGAAGCTTGGCTAATAGAAGGTGGGGTTGATCTAACACCAAACATGAGGTGGTTTGTCATACCATAAGGTGGATCTAATGAAGGGACCAAATTATTTGAAGCATGGTAGGCTAAGGTATTAATATATATTATTGAAGAGTCACCTAGTTGTCATCTAGAAAGAAGTGAAATTTGCATCACCTTTAGGAGCCATCAAAGGCCTAGTAGGTGAAGGAGAATGGTGGGGTGAAGCATGGGGGATATATCAACATCTAAAGTATAATCCATGAATGAGGATGAAGAGTAAGATGGTGGTTGGTTGTTAAGATTTCTCAGTTGTTATCAAGTAAAGACCATGTGAGAAACCAAAAATGGATAGCAAACCTCTCACCTCAAACAATGAGAAAATAAAGGAAAGTTCAAAGCAAACAAGGTACACACTAAAAGAGTAATTAATCCTAGGATTTATTTTAAATCACTTTTGGCTTATGCCTTAAATAATGTGAAAGGGGAAATTGGATTTTAAGTTAAGTACTAAAAGATCCATCTAAGGATGGTTTTCAGTTAAATTTTTGTGATCAAAATAATCTATAGTAGACCGGGTATGTGGCCTAGTATTAGGGGCTTACTCCCCAAACTTCATGAACCCAAAGCTAAGTTGGGCCAATTAGCCAATAGATACCATTTGTCTAGAGTTTATACTCCACTAAAGAATGGAGTGGGTCATCCCCTTAGTGATGAAATCCAAGCGAGATCATCAATTAAGGTAAGGTGATCCAAAGGGTGATGAAATCCCAATGGGCCTTGTCTCAAGTAAGTTTTGATGTTTGTTTTGTGCAAGTGGTTTGGTAGTGTAACACAAGTGTGCTATGCTTAATTCATAATTTTTTTAATTAACTAGGTGAGTTAAATCAAGCATGAAAACATTAAATGCACTCAATTTTAACCAAAATAAATTTTTTGATGTCATTGGATGAAAATAGAGCAACTAGAATGCACTTAATGGAAGATGAAGATCCAACCTAGGATTAGAATGAATATTTTATTTTTGAGTTTTTAGAAAAGAAAAGAAAAGAAATGTTTATCTTTTAAATTTTAGAAATGACATAAATGTAAGGAAATTAATTTCACCAGTGCAACTATATGCCAAAATAGAATTACAAATTGAGAAGGGATCCCACCAAGCCTGCTAGAATGTTTCATACTATTTCTAACTCTATTCTTAACTTTTTGAAAAAAGGAAAGAAACAAGTGATGATGGGTGTGTACCTAGTTAAACCTTGCACTAATTGATGACTATATGAAGTTATAACTCTTTTTTAATGAGGAAGGACTACCTAAAATAAGACAACATTTAACTAGACTATTGGTTAAATAGATATGAAGGGTGGACTTCCTATCATATGATAGCTCCAAGAAGTGGAAGCTTCCTTGGATAGTTGTCAATCCACTCCCCTAATAAAAAATGGTGAAGATAAAATTAAGGAAAGATAATTGAATTTAAATTCATATGAAAATAAATGCTTATGTCCCAGAGAAATAAAATACTTTTTAAATAGAATGATTAAGATGTAGCAAAATGGGTCAATACCATGCCAAAATGGGTCATAATCTGGTTCAAATTTTTTGAATAGACTCTAAAGATAGGTAAAAATTGGAAATAGAGTTTGGATAGGTGTAAAGAGGTCAAGAAATAATAATATATTATTTTCTTTGATAGGTGGCTAGTAGTGGTTAGGTCGATCGATGACGATTGATCTAACCGGCAATAGTTAGGTGACCAATGACAGTTGTTATGATCAAAAATAGTTATAGGAACCGGTGATGGTTGCCTATGTGGTTCTGATAAGATATTAAAGTGGAGTTAAAAAGGAATGGTGGATGGGTAAAAGGCTGAGTATGGACTTAGTGGGTGAGAAATGGGGTACAATTGATCTGATTGAGGTAGAAAGGTTAACAATGAAGGAAATTACTAAAAGTAAATAAATGATACTTATTGAATGTAAAGTGTGAGATACTTAAAAATTGAATAAAATTGGGTAGCATAACATTAATTTATCCTTAGAAATTCACATGAATAGAGTCTTAGGTCACTTGAATACTTGCATAAGAGAACAAGAGGGCCTGGATGCAATTTTTTTCTCCCTAGATCTTCCAATCATTCTCATTTTATAGAAAGAAGTTTCTAAGTAAGGAGGGAAGAAATTGATAAATTGGTCTAAGATAAAGATACTAATTTGAAGTGATGCTAAGATATATTCTTCACATGGGAAAGTTTACATTTTGTGAAATGTTTATCTTGTACACAACTAAAAATGGCTTTAAAATAGGCTTAGGAAACCTGACCGATAATAGTCAAGCTAACCGTCACTGGTTAGGCTGACCAACACCAATCAAGGTTTTTCAAAATATAGGAGATTGAATATTATAAATTAAAAAATGGTCAAGTTTAAATTTTGAAGGTAAGTTCATGAGTTAACTAGGTATTTAACTATGTTGAAGATTGAAAATGGGTCTAAGGTAGCCTAGCATAAAAAACTAGTCTAGGTGACATTGTCAAGTGTCTACATTGTGTGTTGGTCCAACTTGTAGAGAAAGCACAATATTATTAATGGAGATCTGAACATAGACTCTAAAAATTCAAATATCTACCAGTCAGATAAATATCTTGCTTTGAATAACCTAAATGCCATAGAAATATGATAGTACACATGTTAATACTTGACCCATTATCAAATATAACACTTTGAATAAGATGATGATCAATGTAAGTTTATATAAAGAGTGCATATAAATATGAATTATCATCAACAATCTCCTAATCTAATAAAGTGATGAGTGGCATAGTTATTACTATAGTATGATACACACCAACTATATTATGTATGGGTGTGCATCCTCTATAGTAGTGTGATACAATGTCAGTTGTGGATGTGCCTAATACGTATATAAAACACTTTAAGCTCCCTCTACCTCATTAGTTGTATGATTTGGAAATGGTTCTAATAATATTTTCAATGCCTTATCCTCTATTTGTGGGTGTGGCCACATAAATGATTTTTGCCTCTATCAAATATTGTATCTAATGTTTCAAGGTCATGCATCTATTTTTAGTATGGCATGGTCTCCTTTGATAAACATGGAATACATTGGAATCATATTTACTTGGAAGAGGCCATGTTATATCAACCTCTTTGATGGAGGGAGAGATATGACATTGGATTCTAGGATTTTCTATAAAACATGTGTTAGTGATTTTGGAAGCTTAGTGAAAACTCTCTTTAACGATCTAATAAAACTAGACAAGGAGGTGATATAAAGCTATATTAATTATGGCCTTTTAATCACTATTATTTTTAGTTTCCCTTAATTTATATGAAAGCTTATTATAACAATTCATAGTTTATTTTGATCCACTTGTATATTTTAATTTATCCATAGAGAGAATCTTGACTTCACTTTCTTTCACTATGTGGAATAAATATACAAATGTTAGAAAGTTACTGAACAAGATATCTTCATGAAATATTGGTAATAAAATATATTTGAATATGTCTTTGAGTTATATATATTCCGTGGGGCTAGTCATTTTTGCCAATATAAATTTATATTGTAAGACATATTCTACAATAGGCTCATTGGATTTTTGTTTGAGTCATGCCACTTAAGCATAAGAGATCTTATCACTGATGTTAAATGAAATGTTTGTTAAATACATATCTATCTATGTATTGAATGTGGTGATAGATTGATTTGAAAGATCATAAAACTACTGTAAGGCATAGTCATTTAGAATATGTGGGAACAACTTAGTAATGATCTAGTCATTGGACACATAGTCCAAACATGTTACATGGAAATATCGTAGATGGTGATCTAAATCAATCTTACCATCATATAAATTAAGGTTAGTTTTATTATTCTATATTACACCCTTTAAGTTAAGGGGTTTTAAGCCTTCCTCATCTATCTAATACAATAGGATCACCTCTAGGTGTGGGTGGACTAGTTGATGATGTGAACCTCTAGTTTTTGGGTTAACTCCCCTAGTGCATCAATTATGGATCATTTCATAAAACTATTAACTTTATGATGAAAAGGGATAGAATGGAAACATTAAATTAAACCTATATTAGTGGAGGTGATGTACCAATATGTTGTTTCCACTATATTTAACCTTTCAACAAAACTAATGAACAAGAGAAGGACTAGTAATTGAATCACCCTATCCAAGGATTCTAAGAATCATTAATTCACATATAGGATATTATAGATGATTATAACTTGAGGGTTATGAAAATAATGTCTAATTCAAGGCACTTACCAATCAAATTCCACTCTAATGTCAACCATTAACACCATCACAAACTATGTGACCTGCATACAACCATGTACTATTATCTAGTTGAGGTAAGGACCTAAAAAGGGAAATAAAACTACCAATTATGAAAATAAACAAGTATGAAACACATTGAACTAGTATAGATAAGTTGAAACAGTCCTTTATTTAGTTCAAGAGGTTACAAAGTACAAATTTAGGAAAATTTTATTCATACCCAATCAAGGGATAAGTGCAATGGCCTTAGATCCTTAATTTATAAAACATGAAAAATATTGAAAAGATAATGTGGCATGGAGATATCATGAATGACCATAATTAAATCAATGAGAAGTTACAACTATTCCTCATAACCCCCTTTTGATGTAGCCTTGGCTATATAATGGAGTTCAAATGAGAACACGGAATAAAGATGGAGTGATGGAGGCTAATTAGTCTTATTTAACCTCATAAAAGGTATGATCATACCAATTTGTTAACCAAATATTCCCTTAGCAGTTACAATGGTAGAATATGATTTATCTTGGCCTCCATGAAGCATTAAGTAGCTTACCTCTTTCCCCAAATGTTGATTAAGACTAAAACTACCATATTCTCCATATGGACATGAATTTGCATAACCTTAATTAATATAGTAGTTAAAATATAATTAATTAAATTATAATTACCCTCTTATCAGACCTAGACTCCAATAAACATCTTCCTTAGTTGACCAAATAGGCATGTTAGGCAACTAGGCCTAACTGTTTGATAGTAGTCATTAGAATGTCACTATGACCTTCATGAGCACTTTTAGTAAAGGTTAAGATACTTTTATAATCTATTTCAAAATCAATTAATTATATATTATAACTTTATAAGGTGTAGTAACCTTCACATCAACCTATCCAAATCTTTCCATCATCTCATCATTCTCAAAACCTTGTTTTTTTCCTAAAACCCTACAAAAGTAAAGTTTATAGTGAATCTATATAGGTGAATGTAGTTGAAAAACATATGGTGATGGTTTAATTTAAATTAATAATTTAATTTAAGTGTTTTATATTCCAATATAATTCCTTTTGAGCCTTTAGGAATCCAAAAAACTCCATTGGGTTCTTTTGTGAGGTTTATGCAGGGTTTAGGGTGTTTAGGCTCTTGGCAATGATTCATAAAGGTTGGAGCCTCATATTGGGAAAAAATTCATAAGGTATAACTTATAAAACCCCAACCACATTCCCCAATTATATCATAGTCCCATGAAACCTCTTCGTATATATCTAATCAGAACTATGTCCTCTTCGAGCTCCAAAACAATGCAAATAATGTTTCTAAGGTGGTTAGAGGTCTTAATGATGATTCATAGAGATGAGGGGTTGATGATATAAAAAATGTAAGTAAATTTAATTTTAAAACCTTATCCATATTATTAAAACTTGTTCTTATCCCATGTATAGTCTCATTAATGTTCTAAGTGTGATAAATTAGCTTCTCATGTTCCTCAAAACTGTGTATGCATGTAGACAAGGATTTTGTGCAAATAGGCCACCCAATGGCCATTTTCACTTGGAAATGACTCCATAAGGTGTTAAATATATTTTAAAATTATTTTATATGATTTTTTAATGAATTTTTGCCCTTAAATTCATTGAGACTTGGTCTAACCCATGCATAGGGTTTATGAGTAATCTTGGCAGTTTGACCCTAGACATCAAGTTGTTGGGATTTATTATTGGTTCCATGAATATAGATGAATTTAAAAACCTTATAACATAATTAATAACTTACATGGACAATTAATTCCTTGAAATACCACAAATAATTTATTTTTTCTTCACATTCCATGTTTAGCCCTATGATTTCTTATTTAGGCCTATTAGGCCTAATTAGCCTATCAAGTCTCTCATTGACTCATAAGTCCAAAACCATTAAATTGAGACAATAATAAATTTTTTATTATAGCTATATGGGTATCCTTAAAAACATTTTCACCTCTTTCATGCATATTTAAAAACACTATTTAACTCTTCATGACCCTGCCTGTAAGTTGTTTTTCTGTGTTCACTTTGCCTTGATCAGTTTGTAGGTTTATGTGCATGACTTAGGTTTATTGAAATTAGAATAACTATTATTTAAATTAATATAATTTTTACCCTTTAAAAACTTATACTTATTCTTTAAGGTTCCTTCCTTTTTATTTTAAAGCTTCATGTGCTCAAGGTTTAGCTCATGTACCTACAACTAACCCATTGAGAACTTCAGGCCTATATATGTATTTTTGTTTCTAGGCATATATTTCTTCACTTTGTCCATATGTGAGGTTTTTAATGATTTTTTAACTTTTCCTATATACTTATAGGCACTTACCATGCCATATTTATGCATCTAATACACTTGAAACGTGTTCTTTCCTCTTAATTATGGCAGGCTTGTGTACATCAGCATTTGAGCCTATAAACTTAGTCAATCCAACTCCTATGAAGCATTGATCACCTCATGAGAGAATTATTATATTAAACTAATATGGATTATGTCTCCCCAATTATCTAATTTTCACATGACTATGGACTTCATGTTAATCTTTCCACATGCATACTTCCCTTATTTTAGGCATAGACTTGTAAGTGCTAGTTTGAGCTCACCTCTTTAAAGTATATGATCACCATATAAGTGAAACATGAAGTTTGGATCTAACTAAATAGATATTCACTATTTTATACATCTCTAAAATGCATCCTAAGGTATTATTTACACTATTTCAGACCTCAAGTGATTCAAGAGATGATAGCTTCTTGTGTGTGTCTTTACACAATCCTTTTGAAGTTTGGAGTTTCGAAACCAAAGCCCATTATATGGTGAAAATGGAATAATTAAGTCATTACATGGTAGATTATTTTGGGAGACCTCATTTTGACTATTAATCTCTTCTCAGAACCACATACTAAGACCTAAGTATTCTCCATATAAACACTCAACAAGTTAAAACATTTAGAGCTAGTGGATCAGGTATCCTAATGGAGAAAAGTAAAACCTAGGAGTTTCAAAAACCTTAAACCATTCTAAGAAACCTTAAATTATGCTAATAATCTTATGAATATAATTTGGATCTAGTTTATGTGTTGTGGTATTGATGGATATAAGGAAGAGTTTTTTTTGGAGAGAGGAACTCCTTCACATCTTTCAATCACTCTTGCCACCTAAAGAATACATTGATCCATACTCTTTCAGTATAAAGATTGATTATCATGAGAATAAGTTTAATTCATGTTTGAAGCTTGTCTCCTTCATTCATATGGTAAGTATTGAGGGAATTGAAGGAGACTTGATATTATCAAATGGTGATCATGTGGAGCATTAGAGGCACATAGAAGGGGTATGGAGGCTCTTCATTGATAATATTTAGGTCATGTTCTTTAAACATAGAAACCTTAGCACATAACCTATAAACTACCTACCAAGGGGAACTATGGGTTGATCTATCTTTTAAATTAGTATAAGAATATGCTCAGAGGAGTCTAAGACACTCAAAATAACCTTATATACCTTCATCTATACTTAATCCATCACAATGAGATCAAATTTTTGATATTTCTACCTATAGCTGAGTTTATGGGGTTTGCAAAGGGATTAAGACCATTGAGGGGTCTTAGTGATTGTTCATAAAACCCAAGTCCATTATCTACAAACTAATTCCACTAATCTCAAGCCCATTATTAGCCCCACCTCTGCATAATAGCTTTGGATATGACTCCCTTTATATTAACTATACTATGCAACTCAATTTGGCCCTTATGAGCTTACCAAGAGCTCAATAGGAATTCAATTAACTTTTGTAGACACCTAAAACTGGCCACTGATAACCTCTAATCAAGATTTTGGCCAATTTCCCCCCAAAATACACAATTTGTCCTAAAAACACTAAAACACATTCAATGATGTGAAACTAACATATTCAAGTGATGATTTTGGCCAGGCTATCACTAAATGGGGCAATGCAATTTATGGTCTAGCTAACTTTGATCAGTTCATTTTGAGTAAAAATGCCAATTTTGCACCTAGATGCTCTAGACTACTCTTTTCTATAAAATATTTTGCACAAGACTTGTGTCCTTGTTATTTGTTGTTTAAAACATCCTAAATGGGAATACACATCTAATGAATCTGACAGTGACTTCTAATTCTAATCCAATCAAATTTAGGACCAATAACAAGGCATTCTGATCAATTTAGGTAATTTGTGCACAAGGTGCTTAACCATGATTAAGATTAATTAACCCAAATCAAGGCCTATTCAATAATTCCATGGAAACTTGTTGAATACTTATTTTTGGAAATGAATATTGAATATCTACATCATCAAGTGACCTCAGTTCTTAGGAAGACATCCCTAGGCCATAATGCCATAAATATCAGGATTCATGCCCTTCATGCCTCATCAATACCTTCCATTATTCCCTCCATGTATCTTAATTTCCCCTTCTTTAAATGTCATGATGAGGATAATTACAAACTAAATTCTAAAAATTGAATTAATCCTCAACCACACATCTCAATCTTGAGATGGATGGTTGAGGTTGATTCTGATCAAATCCAAAAATCTATAAATATGAGGCCTCACAACATCATTTCTAAGCTATTTTGGTGTAAATTCATAATGCACAAATGATTCCAAAATCCATTGCAATGATTGTTACCATGCCAAATTGATTCCAAGCCAAGCCAAACCACAAGCCAAAGGTGCCAAGGAGAGATGGAGGTAGCCAAGCTTCCTTGCCAAGGACTTCATGAGCACAACACTAAGCAAGCCACTATTACAAAGACATTTTGATTATCTAAGGATGGTGAAGTAATTATTGTATTTTATTCCTTGATTTTTAGTTGTGTTTGTCATTTGATTTTATTAACTAAGATTTCACTAGTGTCTAGGCCTAGAGATGTTATGTTATTAGTGTCTTTATTTCACTTTGTTTTCATTTTAGAACTAACACCATAATAACCATCCTCTCTTGAGTCAAATTCCTAGATCACATAACGACATACCCAGTGGGACCAAATGCATCCTATCATGAAGAAGACCATTTTACAAATCTAAAATATTTATTTGAGCCTTTAAAACTCTTGTAAATTGATTTTCTAACTTTTTTTTTCCATTTTTGGTTGCCATGGTTTTTACATAGTATCGGTGTTAGAAAAAATACTAACATTAGTTACCTAGCTTAACTGGCATCGGTCAGTAGAATCAACATTGGGTAGATATCGGTTTATCATAACTAATGTTGATGGTATTAACCGATGTCATTTGTTATGTTTTTCCAAAAACACAAACCTAAGACCTACTTTTTCAAAGTTTGTTATTTCAAACTCAAAGTGGTTTCAAAGCTAAAGGACATGCTAACAATTTTGATACAAGACTAAGTAGAAATTTTTTCTCAAAACATGTTTAAATCACCTTTACATGATTAAAAATCAATTAGGAACCTTGTTTTGATGTTTAACAAAGAATTTAGGTGCTTTTGGTGAATGTTTTCAAAATTTGCAATTAAGACCAAAGGGTCAAATGAACACCACCAAACATTTCATTTGGGTTTAAAATTAAATGAACTTGTCAATTATTGTTTACAATAGTTGTTAAGTTGGATTTTGTTTGGAAAAAGAGGAATGTTGCATGTATGCTCCTCCATTTGTCCCCTATAGGAAACCCTTGGAATCAAAAGCACCATTCCTATTGCAACTAACCTAGTCCAAGGCTTAGAAAGAAAGTCATCTAAACTACTCCCCAACAACTCATCAAAGTTTGGGTGACCTTAGAGATGACCCTAAAGTCTTTTTATTTTCATTTTTTCTTTGTTTTTATGCATCTTGTCTTGTGAATATGATTTCATCACCTCCTGCAAGTTCTTTAGGGAAGTTTTGACTCAGGGTTTCACCTCCTAGCATTGATTTCATTTAGATCCTTCTGGTTTGCACACAAGATGTAGTGGCACTTTGGTTATCACACTATACTGAGTGAACAGTAGGATGTAGTGGTTACAAAAAGGACTAGACCTTTTTGCAATAAACCAAGTGATACAGACCCAAAATCTATGCTTTTCTTTTCCATTGTTTGGCATGAAAGTCATTGTGTAATTGATTTCCATAGATCATTCAAAAACTTTTTAGATTTTAGACAAGTCCCCACTTACCATGTAAATATTATTGGTGCAAGGTGTACCTCAAGGTCTATGTAGTAGTATTGTAATTTGAGATAAGGGGGGTATAAAAACACTACTATATAATGAACATTTACTTTTGGATGAACACTAAAAATCCTCTCAAATGATGTATATTGATGGATTCCAAAAATACCAAGTAACCTTGTCAGTTTAGGATCTAAGGGTGATTAATTAGTTGGTCTTGTCCTAGATTAAAGTCTTGTTTGGAGTCAAAAACTTGGTGTAGACAAACAATCCAAACCAAACACATGGTACAAATTTTCCTTTGAATAAAGAGGCATTATGCTACCCATGTGAGATCATCCATTTACCTTGTTCAAATTTTATCAAAAGCTTGAGATTCATATCATCCACTTTGGCATAGTTATGCTACCCAATTGAGTATAGACCTTTGCCCAAGTTATTTAAGTCCTTCACTTATAATTTAAATTCAAAATTACACCTTTACAAGTTCATATGATTGATGTGTTAAGTGGGTTCACCATTTGCACTAAACTTGAGGGAACTTAAGTTTAATTTCTAATTTAGGTTGAAGATCATTTAAGACTCATAATAATTATCATCACTTGATAGACCTAAGCCATTCTATGCTAAACACTTGCACTTTAAGTCTATACACCACAACATTTTGAGTCAAGAAAGGTATTGTTATGCTACCAAAATTGTAGGAAAGCATCTTTGCCTTAGAAATTTTTTCAATCAAACCTTTTTATCACACCTTTTTGGGTAGTATAGCATTGTTACACTACCCAAAACATTTTGAATATTATTTCATAAATCTTCTTGCATAGAGTTTCAAATTTGTTCCTACATTTTTAGACCAATCCAAGTGTACTTTTGTGATATTTTATCTAAAATAGCTATACTGATCACCTTTATCTAGCCTATTTGCTAAAAGGACCAAGTTTTATACCATTATTTGTGAAAAAATAAACTATGGTTAAACTACCTTTTGTTTCATACCTTATACCTAGTTGACCAAGTTCATGTCCAAGAATCAAATGCCTAGTGTTTATTAGAAGTGTTTCAAATCTGTTAGATTGAAAAATTTATCTATTTTCAAAGTCTATATTTTGACATCATTTGGCCAAGAGTCCTAGCACATGCCTTTTTTGATACTAGCTTTTGATGCCGCATTTGGCAAAAAGACCTAGCAACTTTTAAATTCCTAGATTAGACTAATTTGAAACACTTTGACCTTAGAGTTTGGCATTTTTATTTTAGATTCATTTTACTTTCTTATCTTTGTGTGAATAGTGAAACATTAGATACTTCAAGCTAGCTAGTTTCCTCACAAATATTTTCATAAACCTTTTGATCCTTCTAACAAATCTAGATCAAGTTGAAGGCATCATTTATTTTAGATTTTTTTCCTTTTTGGAGTTTTTAGAACTCTGTGACCATTTATCACAAAGAATTAACTATGGATCCCAACATATATTCCTACACTCATAGTGGACTCATGTATAATCCAAGGATTAGAAATGCAATTGCATAGGAAGAAATGGTGCAAGACCCCTATGCAGATAACATTGCTTATGAGATGGATTTTTATCCCTCTTATAATACTCAATCAGGGGCACAAAGCCAAGATCCATTAGCTAACTATCTAGCTAACACACCATCTTACACAAAACAAGACCAAGAACAAACCATATAATACTTAGATACAATACCTGTAGTGGATGATCCATTACTTCAACAGTCATATTCTACTAATATAGCTTCCACGTATGATCAATTTTTGTTTGATAAACATGTGTTAAAGAACAAAGATGATATTTTGGTTAGAGCCATAGAGGTAGGGGCTAAGTTTTCAGCAGACTTCCCTCAAGAAAATTTATGATGTCTAGTAAGAGTGCCCCACAATATTATTTATGATTAATAGCCTTCTTCTAGAAATCCTATGGATCTACTCCAAACAATGTACAAAGACCCTAATATATTTAATCTAAGTAAAAACATCATTGAAGGCCAAAATATCAACATTATTTACATCTCATAGGGCTTGGCATGCCTGATGGTAAAGAGAATTGTCTATCTCATACACGATAGGAAAAAGACTCACACCTAACAACATGACTTGGATGACCACTTTGCTTGGATTGATAATAATACCAATACCTTAAAAAAACTTCAAGGATTATAACAATCAACCACTAACAAAAAATACCAAAATAAAACAATACTTAAAAAAACCTAAGAAAGCAATAAGATAGGACAACAAAAAAACTAAAGAAGTAAACACACTTATGCTAACAAACACTTATTAGAAACCAGACTAATAATAGAATGATTGACTATACAAAACTTACCTAGACTTTTCTTCTCCCTCTTAGGTCAAAGTGGAAGTTTCTTGGATCCTTTACTCTATGAGATAAAGAATGGAATGTGGTAAGCATCTACTTCGACCTTTGAATCATTGTCTTCATTCTTTAATTTAATTTCACTCCTCTCATCATGCTCTTAAGTGAGGTGATATCTAAAAACTAATCTCCAATGAATATATAATCCTATTTTAATTCAAGGCCCTTCTAATTCAGCCTATTAGTTGTAACTTCAAAAAATATTTTTCCTGCTATACATGATCTTTTGACCTCCATGGCATCTTGAGTGATCTCACAATGTTTATCATTTGATGAAAACTTACCAAAATCTTAAATTAACTCTTCATACTCACTCTAGGATGCATCATTATCTTCAATGGATGTCTCTTCACTAACCTCTTCATGCTCATGCTCTTCAATATGAAGTATGCCTTTATAAAGAGTTTCAACTTTTTCAAGTGACTCCATGTACTATTGCCACTCATCTTTGTGCTCTTATTATTTATTAATAAAATTAGGACCAATTAGAAGTACATATTCATATTCCTCTTCAAGGTTTATGGCGTTATTAAGAGATTCATAACCTATTATATAATAATGATGTGGTTGTAAGGTAGCTCTTTCATGTTCATCATCTTGTTCTTGTGCTTGTAGTCTAATGTCCAATAGATCAAGGGGTTATTCTTGGAACATATGATTCTCTTGGGTACCTTGTTCAACCTCAACCTATTCCTCTATAAAATCAACACTATCATTGTACTTATCATGATCCATAAGGTATGAAACTACATGGACTTATTCAAGTTAAAATTATTTATTTTGAGTAGTTTCCCCTTCATCAATACTATGTTCATGTGACTAAATTCCCTCATCTTGATCATCATCCTCAATGAAGAAAGGGAGTCTACCTAGAGATCTTACTTTGTCTTGTCCACTAGAAGTATCTTAAGGACTTCCCAACTAGTCTTTCACTACATTTATCATCTAAACATTTTTATGGTGAACTCCTTGAGGTATATTTGTAGCTTAAATTGAATTCTTCTTGATGTGGACTATCATTTCACTATGTTTTTCCTCTTTCAAAAATGGTTGTTCCACTTGAACAACACAAAGATCATGGATATTTAACAAACACATTTGTCCCAAAGATGATTTTATGTATCCATACCTTCGTCACCCTTTTATGACAAGTTTTTCTCTTAATTTAGTTACTCCTCGTCTACTCTCCAAACCATGGCTCCTCTTTCAAAAAGGAAGATGATGGAAGGGAAAGAATAGATAGGTGGTGGAGTAGGAATATAAGGCTCTATGGGTTGTTCTTGAGTGAGTTTATGGGGTAAAGGGGAACTCTTACAACTTGGGAACTCTCGAGGATTGGTACTCATAACCTCTTTCTCTCCTTTTATACCTTGGCAACTATGGATAATTTGAGATTGAGGAAGGGTTGAATATATTTGAAAGATTGATAATTTTATTAGCCTATCCTATGGAATATTCCTCTATTATTGGTTTTGATTTGACATGGAAGGAGTGGTCTAAGGATATTGATATGGGGAATCAGGGGGCTTATAGGACTGGTTGTGTTGAGATTGTTGTTCTTTTAAGGCTAATAACTCATTATCAATGATTTGACATGTTTTTGATGTCCTCAAACTCATTAGATAAGCTTGGTGTAGATTGAAAGTGTGGTTGGGAACGAATTCTGGATAATACTTTTGATAAAAAGGCTACTAAGGAGACTAATAGGGAGTACCATAAGGATGCTTTGAACATTCATACTATTGATAAGGTTCATTATAGGGTTTATAGGGTTCATAATTAGGATGGTATAGGTGGAAATAGGGATGATAAGGAAATGTAGGACAAATATCTCTTTTATATCCATCCATTAAGCATCATGAGTCAACAAAGAATAAAAGAAACCATGAACATATCTAGCTTATTCTTACCCTTATATGAAGACCTTATAATGATCCTTGGAATGAAATTTTGAGTGTTAAATGATGATGGAATTTTATCCAAGCTTCTTCAATCCAATCCCACTAGGTGTGCCATAAAATTTTATTAGTCTAGATTACACCCTTTGAGTCAAGGGGTTTCAAGCCTACTTTATCCAATTTATACAATGGGATCACCTCTAGGTGTGGGTATCCTAGTTGATGAGGTGAACCTCTAATTTTAGGGATATCTCCCTTTGTTCATAAATTATGGATCACTTCTTAAAACTAGTAAGTATTTGATGAAAAGGGATAGAAGGGAAACATGAAATGAAATCTATGTTATTGGGGCGATGCACCAATATGATGTGTCCACTCTATTTTACCTTTCAAAAGTTATAATGAACAATACAAGGACTAGTAATTGAAACACCCTCTCTATGGATTCTAAGAATTAGTGTCTCACATCAAAGATATCTTAACTGATAAAAAATTGAGGGTTATGAAAATAAGGTATGATTCAAGGCACTTACCAATCAAATTCCACTCCAAACTCAACCACTAACACCTTCACAGACTATTTGATCTGCACAAATCTATGTATTAGTATCTAGGTGAGGAAAGGACCTAAAAAGGTAGAGAAATATATCACTTATGCAAATTAAAAAATAATGAAACAAATTAAAAATATATATAGAAGCTGAAATAGTCCTTTATTAAATTTAAGAGGTTACAAAGTACAAATTTGGGCAAAATTTCTTCATGCCCAATCGAGGGATAAGTGCAATGGCCTTAAATCCTTAATTTATAGAACATGAGAAAGAGAGAGAAGATAATATGGCATGGATAAGGCATGGATAGGTCATGAATGACCATAATTAACTCAATGAGTAGTTACAATGAGCCCCCATAATTCCCTTCTTCCATTGCCTTGGCAACATAATGGCTTTCAAATGAGAGTATGGCATAGAGATGGATTGGTGGAGGCTAATTAAGTCTTCTTTAACCTCATATAAGGTATAATTATTCCAATTGGTTAAACACCTCTTACCTTAGAGTTTATTATGGTAAAATATGGTTTATTTTGGCCTCCATGAAGCATTAAGTAGCCTACCTCTCTCTTGAATGTTGACTAAGCCTAAACCTACCATATTCTCCATAACGGACATGAATGTGCATGAAATACCTCAATATATTATTTATCATAAAATTAGTGATCTTTCACTCTCCATCTTATCATCCCTATATACCAAGATACATCTTTTTTATTTGAC
Organism: Torreya grandis; assembly: GCA_037957365.1. Taxonomy (NCBI): domain Eukaryota; kingdom Viridiplantae; phylum Streptophyta; class Pinopsida; order Cupressales; family Taxaceae; genus Torreya; species Torreya grandis. The sequence continues at coordinate 690,455 of JARHVA010003472.1, read as the reverse complement.
CAAATAGACCTGCTAGGCAACTAGGCCTAACTATTTGATAGTAGTCATTAAAATGCCACTATGACCTTTATGAGCACTTGTAGTAGAGGTTAAGGGACCTATATAATATATTTTAGAATTAATTAACTATAAATTGGACCTTGAAAAAGTGTATTTACCCTCACATTAACCTCTTAAATTCTTTCCATCAGGTCATCATGCTTAAAACCCTAGTTTTCACCTAAAACCTTACAAAAGTATAGTTTTTAATCAATTCATATAGGTGACTGTACCTAAAAATTACATGGTGATGGTTTTATTGAATTTAATAATGTCATTAAATTATTTTATAAGCCAATAAAATTCCTTTTGAGCCTTTATGAAACCAAAAGACTCCATTGGGTTATTTTTTGAGGTTTATGTAGGGTTTAGGATACTTAGGCTCTTAACAATGATTATTAAAGGTTGTAGCCTAATATTAGGAAAAAAATATTAAATTATCATGTATATAACCCCTTAAAACTTATTTATGAGATAAAATTCCCATGAAACCCCTCCATATGTATATGAGCAAAACTATGTCCTCTTCTAGCTCCAAAATGGTGAAAATAATGTTTTTGAGGTGGTTGGAGGTCTTAATGATGATTCATACAACTGGGGGGTTTTATGATAGAAAATATGATTGTAAATTGAAATTTAAAAGCTTATCCATATTTTTAAAACTCCTTTGAATCCCATGAAGAGCCTCATTTATGTTCTAGGTGTGAGAAATTAGCTTCTCGGGTTCCTCAAGACTATGTATGCAAGCAAAGAAGGATTTTATGCAAATAGGCCACCAAATGGTCATTTTTCCCTTAGAAATAAGTCCATTATGTGTGAAATATTAATTAAAATTCTTGAATATTATTATTTGATGAATTTACCACCTTAAATTCATTGAGACTTGGTCTAACCCATGCTTAGGGTTTATGATTAATCCTGGTAGTCTAACCCTAGATGTCAAGTTCTTGGGATTTCATTTTGGTTCTCTAAATTTAAATTCATGAACCAATATTATAACATCATTACTCACTTAAATAGAGCCTTAAATCCTTAAAAGACACCCAATAATTCAATTTTTCTTTGAATTCCATCTTTGGGCCTATGAGTACCTATTTAGGCCTATTAGGCTTAATTAGCCTGTCAAGGTTCTCATTAACTCATAAGACCTTGTTTTTTGCCTAAAACCCTACAAAAATAAAGTTTATAGTGAATATTTATAGGTTAATGTACTTTAAAAATTCATTTTGAGGGTTTATTTTAAATCAATAATGTCATTCAAGTGTTTTCTAGGCCAATCCAATGCCTTTTGAGCCTTTAGGAAGCCCAAAAACTCCATCGAGTTCTTTTGTCAGTTTTATGAAGGGTTTAAGGTGCTTAGGCTCTTAGCAATGATTCAAAAAGGTTGGAGCCTCATATTTGGAACCAATGCATAAATTATCATGTATATAATCCCATCCACCTTTCTTGATGAGATCAGAGTCCCATGAAACCTATTCATACATATCTAATCAAAACTATGTCCTCTTCAAGCTCCAAAATGATGAAAATAGTGTTTCTAAGGTGGTTGGATGTCTTAATGATGATTCATAGAGATGGGTCGTTTATGATAGAAAAAATTCAAGTAAATTGAATTTTAAAAATATATCCATCTTATTCAAACTCCTTTGGATCCCATGTAGATCCTCATTGATGTTCTGAGTGTGAGAAATTAGCTTCTAATGTTCTTCAAGACTGTGTATGCATGTAGATAAGGATTTTATACAAATATGCCACCCAATAGCCATTTTCCATTGTAAATGACGCCATAAGGTGTTAAATATATTTTAAAATTATTGTACTTGATTTTATAATGAATTTTCCCACTCAAATGCATGGATACTTGGTCTAACCCATGCCTAGGGTTTATGAGTAATCCTAACAGTCTAAGCCTAGATGTCAAGTTCTTAGGATTTATTCTTGGTTCTATAAATATAGATTAATAGAACAAAATTAGAACATAATAAATAACTTACATGGAGAATTAAATCCTTTAAATACCCCAATAATTCAATTTGCCTTCATATTCCATGTTTAGACCTATGATTGCCTATTTAGGCCTATTAGGCCTAATTAGCCTATTAAGGCTCTCATTGACTCATAGGACCAAAACCATTCAGTGGAGACACTAATAAAATTTGGATTATAATTATATGTGTCTCCTTCACACCCTTTAAACCTATTTAATTAATATTTTAGAACACTCTTTCACTCTTCATGACCCTACATGTAAGTGGCAATTCTGTGTTCACTTTGCCTTGACTGATCTATAGGTGTATGTGCATGTACTTAGGTTTATTAAAAATATACTACCTATTATTGAACTAAATCTACTTGTGACCATTGAAAAACTTATAATCATTCTTAAATATTTATTTTTTCTATTTTTTAAAGCTTCATGTTCTCACTTTTTGGTTCATGTCCCTATAACTAACACATTGAAAACTTTAGGCTTGTAGATGTCCTTTTTGTTTCTAGGACTATATTTATTCACTTATCTTATATATGTGGATATTAATGATGTTTTAACTCTTCCTACATACTTATATGCACTTTCTATGCCATATTTACCTATCCAACACACTTGACACATGTTATCTCTTCTCAATTATGGCATGTATGTGTGCATGAACATTTGAGCTTGTAGACTTAGTCAATACAACTCCTCTAATACATTGATCACCTCATGATAACATTTTTATATTTAACTTAAAATGAGCATGTCTCCCTCTTTCTCTAATTTTCATAAACTATGGACCTCATGTTCAAATTTCCACATGCATACTTCCCCCATTTTAGGGATAGGCTTGTAAGTGCTAGTTTGATCTCACCCCTTCAAAGTGTATGATAACCATATAAGTGAAATATGAATTTTGGATCTAATTAAATAGATATTACTTGGTTTATATTCCTCTTACATGAATCCTTGGGTATTATTTACACTAGTTTAGACCTCAAGTGATTCAAGAGCTAATAGTCACACTATCCTTTTATAGTTTGGTTTTTAGAAACCAAATCCCATTATGAGGTGAAAATGGCCTAATGAAGTTAGTTATGGTACATGATTTTGGGATACCTCATATGGAATATTACTCTCTATTCATGACCACATATTAAGAGCTAAGTGTTCCCCATATAGACACTCAACAAGTTAAAGCATTTGGATATCATGAATCAGGCATCCTGATGGAGAAAAGTGAAAGCTAGGAGTTACAAAAACCTTAAACCATGCTAAGAAACCTTGAATTATGCTAAGAATCTTATGAAATCAATTTGGAGGTATTTAATGTGTTTTCATCTTGATGGATATAATAAAGGTTATTTCTTTGAGAGAGGATCTCCTCCACATCCTTGAATCACTCTTGCCACCTGAAGAATACATTAATCCATAAACTTTTAGTCTAAAGATTCATTGTCATGAGAATAATTTAAAATCATGTTTGAAGCTTATCTCACTCATTCACATGGTATGCATTGAGGGTCTTGAAGGACACCTAATATTATCAAATGGTGATCATGTGGATCATGAGATGGGCATGGAGGGATCATGGAGACTCTTCATTGATCACCTTTATGTCATGTTATTTTATGAAACATAGACCTTAGCACATAACCTATAAACTTATTTCCAATGGGAAATATGGGTTGATATATCCTTGTAAGTGCTATAATAACATGCTCAAAGGAGTATAAAAAACTCAAAAAAACCTTATGTACCTTCATCCATTCTTAATCCATCACAACAATCTCAAACTTTTAACAAATCTTCTTATAGCTGAGCTTATGGAGTTCGCAAAGGGCTTAATACCACCTAGGGGTCTTAGTGATTGTTCATAAATTTTAAGACCTTGATCTATAAACCAATACCACTAATATAAATCCTATTCAGGTCCCCACCTTTAGATAAGAGATTAGGCTCTGACTCCCCTTGTATGAACTATACTATGCAACTCAATTTGGCCCTTGTGAGCTTGCCAAGATATCGACGGGAATTCAAATACCTTTATTACCTTTCTTTGCATATTCATGCTATGAAAATTATTTGAGATTCCTACCATGAACCCTAATGAAGTGTCTAACCTCCCTTTGTATGGACTTGACAATATAGATCTGTACAGTCCTATAAACACCTATAAAATACCTTATTTTATGCATTTTTTATGTAAGGGACCTTGAAATACCATTGGAGAATGAGAGGAGTGAAAACATACATCAAATATTCTTTCAAATCAAATAGTATAGGTGGGTAAGATGAAATTTCAAATCTACACACGTGTGGGGACCTTTATGATAGATAAATCATGTTTGACTTCTAAAAAGTAGATCCCCTTTTGCATATGAAATTGCTCTATAATGGAATATAATGGTAATGAGACCCTTTGAAGGAATTTTACCTTTAATGTGATATGAAAAAATACCATATTTAAATTCTTATAACATATAAGTTGGCTTATATGGCATGTTTGAGAGGCATTTGATGGCTATATGGGCTAATTGGATCTTGGAGATATGATTGGCAAATAGACCATAGAATACAACCTTGGATACATGAATAGGACTCACGTCAAGACTTAAAATTATTTGGACACCTTCTACATCATGCTAATAGAGGTCCCTCATAAATAAAAGGCTAAGATAGGTATAAATACCATGAAAACAAAAAACTTTAAACTCTCCAAATTACCTTCATTTTTGCTAAAGTACCTTAACCTTATCAAACCAGACATATATCATTAATTAGGATTAGATAACACTTGACATCCTTCACCCAAGAATAACCTATGAATACATAATACATCATCTAATGTCACCCAATAATAACCTATGAATACATAATACATCATCTAATGACTCAAACATGTTTCTACATAAGAATCCTTAAAGTAAATTCTAGAACATACCATGAAACCTTAAATAATGTTAATAAGGCTTTCAAGAAGTATTTAAAAGACCATTACAAGCTATAGACAACTATGTAAAATATTGGAGGTGTTTCATGAAAAAAATTTGCTATAGGGGTTAATATTTGGCTTAGGAGGAAAAAATATCAATAGTTAGGTTACATGAATTTGGATGGAAAAGGATTTATTACTATGTGATGTGCCAAAGGTGTATGTAAAAGAACATGAAAATCCAATACATGTGATTGCCTATTAGCTCCTTGCTCAAGATGTAATACCTTAGCTTATATAGAATGAATCTTGGGTATAAGGTATTATACATTTGAAGAGGAGGAACTACCCATATGACGTGTGGCTATTATTGAATGTTGCCAAGTTAAAATAGGTTGTTACACAAGTTGGGTTTCCACTAAAATAGGTTAACAATATTATTATCTAGGCGAGTAGAATATTGACCATTATTTAATTTTTTAAGTTCTTCATAGAAAATATTTATAGGGTAATCTTTCATATTTGAATGTTTGTAAATGATCTCTTTTATTTATCTCTTATCAGTTTCATCAAATTAGTTGTTAAATTTTTCCATTGTAGGTTAGGGAGTAGGAAAATAAATAGATTTATATTTTAAACCTTTAAATAAATTTAATCTATGAAAGATTTAAATAATTAAATACTGAAACAAATTTGAGATTTTATAACTAATATCTGATTATATGAAAAATAGATGCAAACTCTAAGAGCATCTAGGGTTAGGATTTGAGTAGTATTCTAAGTAAGTTAGGTTCACCCAATGATTTAATTTTTAGAGTTTATGGAGTTTAAGCACTGGGTCATTAAAGGGTCTAAGTATAGTAAATTAGGGTATAAATATGCACTATATATATCCATTGATTTATAGTAGAATTAATTTTTTTTACCTTTCTAAAAATATAAGTAAATGATGCAAACAAATATTTATCTAGAATTTGAATGAAATGGGAGATCTAGAGGCTATAGACTAGGATAGGAGATGATCTAAGTGTTATGAATAGGATATAGGTTTAAAAACCATTCCTTAAAGTAAAAACCTTATTATACAGTAGCACCAATGGTTATAGGGTCCATATTTTAACACTAGTGTCCTCTATGCATAACTAATCTGAACATCTAGGTGTACCTGTCTCTGAGTCTGCCAAGCCTTTTCTTATATGTATGAGTTTTAGATCTTTTTAGATTAACTATTTTTAATATTTTTTTATGTAAACCCTAAACTTTCATGTAATAAGGTATCTAGTTGGCATAAGTAACAAAGTGTGATGTTAGTGAGGTAGGTTGTGTATACACATAATATTTTCAAACTTTTATCAATTATTGATGCTCTTTATCTTCCAAAAACCTATCGAGTCTCAATATATCTAGGTTCATACCCTAAGGGGTACACTAGGAAAGGGGTGGGTATACCATTGGTGATTCATAGGATTGTTATCCCTTTTTCCAATTTCTATCTACAAACTTGTCTCCTAAAAACCATTCCCTAAGCATGGCATTCTCTTTTTCAAACTCCTCTAGTATTTTACCACCTTTATTATCCATTTTCATAACCTAAAACCTCTTTTGATAATTTACATGACTATTTAAATTATTTCAACCTTGTATTCTTATTGGTAAAATGTATTTAGGGTTTAGGCCAACTCTTGGTTAACCTAGTCTATGACCTAGTAAGTTTTTGTCAATAACAATACTAGGTCAACTATGTTGATCCCGTTGGCTAATTTTTTTGGAACGGTTTAGGGTTAAATATATCTATATAAACATAATCATTTTGAAATTATTTAAAGAAGAGAAGAATTAATATATATTCCACATTTTATTATCAACCATTCTACTTGAGGATCAAGCTTAGGGTTTCATAATTTCTTTGGAGATATGGATCTTGTCTTATGGAGAAGTATTTTGGATGAATTGATAGGTTGCATAGCCTAGACATGATTTATCCTTGTCATCCTTACATACCATAATAACTTCTTATGAAGCACCTTGTCCAAGGGAGTGATTCAAGATTGGTGGGTTCATCTTCAAAGGTAAGTATTCTTAACTTTATTCCTCCTTTGTAAGAGTAGATTTGTATGAATTTTCAATTCTCTTTCATGCATTAGGATTTTATATACATTAACATGAGTATATGTCTTCTATGCATGTTTAATATTATTTGTTATTACCCCCACTTTGTGCCACAAGATTTGGTGAGCACTTCTTTAATTGTTATTAATATAATGAATATGAAAACATAGGACTTAGTTAGGGTTATTACATAGTTTTTCTTTATTTGAGGCTTTAAAACCCTCCCTAGTGATGTTATTATGGTAAGCAATCCCCTAATTGGGTCTAGTGGATCCAGATTGGTCATGTTCCTAATTATCTAATGTATCCCCAATCAAAAGTGTAAGTAGGATCTATCCTCTCCTTTCTAGGATTGATTTGTAGATCTGATACATTTTTGATTCCATACATTCTGGTGAACCCAATGTGAATCTAACCATTGAAATTTTTATTTCATGCTTTTCATGTCTATCATTTTTTTATTTTTCTATATTTTTGATACTAGGTTGACTATGATGATATAGTTTCTAACTTTTATGCATAGGTTTAGCCACAATCACATCAATAAGACTCTATTATTTCTATGTAAGTCTTCATCAAATACAAGTTATTTGATCAAATAGGTTGACACATTACTCTTCTCTACTTCCAGATAGAAAATTATGTCAAACAAGTTGACTTAGTCTCTTATTCAACTCTAAAATAGCAAACTAAGTCATGTAGGTCGACTTAGTATCACATTCAACTTCTAGATAGAAAACTAGGTTGACCAGATTGACTTAGTTACATTAAATATGTTTTAACAAATAGGGAATTGTCAAACTAGTTTGACCTAGTCAACACAGTTGGAAAAATTTGTAAGTAGTATTCAAGGCACTTCAAAAAAAAATTCATAGTCCTTAGCATATTCCAACCCACTAAGGTTCCTTTATTTCTCTCTCTTTCAATTCAATTATTTCTTATATTTCTATTTTTCAAAGTGTGTAGTCTTCAAACCTACAATCCTACAACAAACTAAGTTGACTTGGCTGACCTAGTTCTATAGTTTATCTTTTGTCTAAAATACTATGTTAACCTGGTCGATGTAGTTCTTAAGGAATCTTGATTTTGTAGTACTGTAGCGACCCTATCAAATCTGTTCTATAATGTTTGCATACATTTTCATATGAACAAACTTTATACCATGCTTAAATTTAGAATTAACAACTATATGCTAATAATTAATTCACCCTTTCACTTTTAGTTGTTTGCATGCATAGAATAGCTCACATAGTATAATTAAGTGGTTTTTTTAATATACCATTTAGCTATACTATTTTTGTCTTTCTTACACACACACTACCAAATCACATAATTTCAAAACGCATTTAAACATTTATCTACCCAAGGCCTACCTACTTGGATTTCATCACCAAGGGGGAAGATAACTTGGTCTAAGTATAAACACATGGTTAATTATATATATTGGTAAATCACTTGACACCCTTAGCACTATAGGATTGTGAAGTGAGGGGGTAGGCTCTAATACCAATCCAATACTATTGCCAACACAAATCCCTTTTAGCCTAAACATCCTAAACCCATCCATAGATTGATTTCTAGTTCCCTACTTTCATCCAACTTCCCTATCACACTTAAAATAAGAAATTATAATAATAACAACACTAAGGATGACCACTTAGTTAGAATCTAATTTTTAGTTGATTTCTTGCTCTCTAATCATTGTGTGTTGTATTGAAAAAACTTGCATTGGCCAACATTGGTGAATGATTTTATGTTATGTTCCTCATTTGGATCATCCTCCTTGATCTACTTGTGTGGTTTCTTCCATTTCTTTCTTTAAATTACATTGAAATTTTTTTCCCTATTTTTAACACACTATCATTATGTTCGACAAAGTCTCTTATAGACTATTTTTTCCCTAACTATAGTACTGAGTGGACCTAGTCAACCTAGTATTCATTTTTACCTCTTAGGTTATAGTACTTAGTCATCTTGGTCAACTTTGTATCCTTATCAGGCTACCCTTTATCTCAAGTTACATTACTAATTCAATCTAGTTTATTTTGTATCCTTATAGCTCAGTTTCATAACCTATTTTTAGTAGTAAGTTGACATGGTTAACTCTGTACTCTTATCTACATCTTGTATCTCCTTGCTTTACATCAACTTTATATTCCCTAATCTCTCTAATTCATCATGAAATTCATTTTTTAAGACAAAACTAAGTTAAATTTAATAGATGTGATGAGTCTTACCAACCCTAATAGGTTCTCCCTTAAGTAACTTGTGGCTCCTATCCTAGATGGAAGTAATGCGCATAAATCTACTTGCACTAAAAACTATGAGACTCCTCTTCATTCTTAAAGATCAACCTGAATTGGAGTATACACCAAAAAATTTCTTCTTAATCAATGCATTTCCTCAACATTGATGAAAGGATCCTTTTATTATTTACCATCTCATGATAAGTGGTCAAATTGAGGAGACCCATTCACCTTCTCCCACATTATCATATGGATTTGGGTATACTAGCTTCATTTCTTCTCTTCCTCTTCCTTTTATTTTGACCCATTCTTATATCATGACTTCTTACTATTTTATTTTATATACCTCCATGCCTAGTAACTCTATTAACATGGCAGTTTCAACAACTAGTGGGACTCTTCCAAGACCCACTCTTCTCAATTATTCTAGTAGTGCATCATTTGATATCCATGGTAATCATGCCTCTAGTGATTTTTATTCTCATACCTCTACTACTCCATCTTTTTCCACACAAAAAATGATGCCACTAATGCCTCACTTACTATTAATTATTCTCAAGCTCCTACTAACACCCATAGTGGTACATAAGCCACTACTATCAATTCTAATACTTAAAATAATACTAATAATGCAACTCAAATCCATCAAATCCTATTAAAAACTCTTAATCAAATGAATACTTTTCAAGCTAATAATTCAAGTCAAATGATGAAAAAGCAAAATCACCTCATTCATCTTCAAACCCACCCTCAACAAATGCCATATGGCATGCATAATCAAAGTGTTCCCCCACCTCCCCTTTGGAATTCCCATGGTAATCTTATCCCTCAACCTCCTGTTGTTAATAATAAAATCAAAAATCTTCAAAATTAGCTTCTTACATCTCAAATTACTAATATTGATATAGGAGGTATCACCCTTACCATTACTTAAAATGGGTAAACTAATCCTACTCTTCATTTAAAAACATTTGGAAATATATATAAATATTAGGTTAAATTAAAAAAATATTAAACTACCAAGATATTAGAAAAAACTATCATGATGAATGATTTATATTTGTACAACCAACTCAAATCTCATTCCATCACTAGTTTGGAAGATTTAGTCAATGCTCTAGTCTAAGAGTTCTAAACTAGTTATCTCCATGAGAATACCTTGGCCCTTTTTATTAATTTTAAGAAACTTGAGACCAAAACCACACAAGTTTTCATTAAATAATGGAAGAATTTATTTAAAAAATATGAACACAATATGGCATTTGATAACCTTTTCCATTTATTTACCAATGCCCTTTTTCCCAAGTTATAATATCACATCTAGACTCTCTCTCTCCACATACTTTAGAAGAGGATATTGACCAAGCCAATAATCCAAATTTCCTAATTCATCAATTTGTGTGATCCCAACCTTCTATGGGTACTCTCATGTTACTTAAGAATAAGAATCATCATGCTACCAATGATGGCATTACTGACTCTTGTGATGCCATTCATACTATTCAAGTTGTTCCCAACAAAACTCTAGAATAAGTTTCCCATCCTAACCACATCACCAATCCTCATTTATCTTTAGAAAATAAAATCAATTTTCATAAACCTTTATCCTTAACATAATTACAAAAATGTGTACCAAGGTCTCTCCCATAATAAATCGATCCCACTCATCCCATGAAATATTAGTATGATCCCAATAGTTTTTTTGGTTTCATGATAGTTGGGGTCATTCTCATGAGACTTTTAAGAAGCTCCATAATTTCACCATGGATTTTCTTCTTGGTCCCAATTTTTATAATGATTCTATCATTTATAAACATTAACAATCCTATGACATTTCCTTCAAATCCCATGAAACATAAACTAAATCTCAAGCTTTAAACTAAGATAATGCTCATTTGGCCATCCATAAAGATCCTCTTCCAAATCATCAAGATAACCAAGAAAATCATATCCCTTATACCAATAGTTTTGAAAATATTTTTGACCTAAATATTAAAGAGAATATGGTCAATATGAATAACATGAGAAGGGTGGTTGCTTTAATTAATCCTTAACCCATCCACACACCTCATTATCTTTCACATTTTGTGTTATCCAAGATTTTTATCCAACTCACTTAAATTATTTAGGTAAAGAAGACCTATATATTTTGATGAATAAATTATATTATCTCCCTTGGATAGCACTTCTCATACCATTTATACCATCCCTCCAAATTATTTACCTATCACCAATGATACTCAAAATTCTATCAACACTTATTCTAATCTATCTAAAACCAAACCTACATCAATTGCCCCATATCCTCAATATTATCAAAAAACGTTTCCTCCAATTAAACCTCTTGTATATTATCAACATGAATTCACATGTATTTTGGCTCCTCCTTCTAAGGACCTCCTTTAACACTATACATTTATTTATAATAGTCCTCTTATGGGTTATGATGAATGGGATCCTATAATATAAATTACTAATATCCCATCTCAAATCCCATTTCTTGAACTTATGTGGACCTATCTATGACATTATAATTATCTTATGTATATTTTGTTCAAAATGAACATCCCTCATCCTCCCATATTAAGATGCAAAACCATCTTACCTAGATCAGAAGATAGCATTTTACAATAGTATGAAGAGATGTCCATACATGTTGATGAAATAATGGACACATCTCTTTCCCTCGAATTACCCATTTCTTCTATGATCCTCGATGAGATTCTTCTTTGTTTGGATGATTCTCCTCTCTTTTATTAGTGTCCAAATTAGTGATATCCAATTTAATCTGCCTTGATTGATGAGGGTTTTTGCACTTATGTTCCTCTCTTGATTTTATCAAAACACTTAGATATTCCAAATGTAATATTAAATCCACATGCAACACTGATCAATGCTATGACTGGAGGTAAATGCCTCCTTTAGGTTATGTGTGGCTCCCAATTATCATTCCACCTATCAACATTCCCATCAAGGTGATGATATTCAAATTAAATTTATCTTATATTATTGGTAGGCCATGGACTCATCACATGAGGGCAGTTACCTCTTCCACTTTCTAATGTGTCAAATTTCCTCATAATAGATCCATCTATAGGATTCAAGGTGACACTAACCCTTTGAATTTAAAAAAATTCCAAGACCATGGTGTTTTCAATATTCCTACCCTTGAACCTTTTCCAAGTGTTCCATTTCATGAATCTCAATGGTTTAACTTTCATAGAAATTCCACTTGAGGTTATAATGATCACCTTGAACTCATCAAGAATATACCCCCTAACCTCCTAGATTCTGATGATAATGAGACTAATGAGATCAATCTAAATATTAAAACTTCAAATCTCTCACCTTATCTCATCTCTAAACTTCCCCCTTGTCTATAAAATCATTGTCATTATCCACCTTATGATGATATACCCATTGTCTTAACTAAAACTCATCATTCCATTCATCACACCAAATTAGATGACAAGGACATCCCTACCTATGCCATCGATCTTCATACACCTAATTATGATGATGGTTATACCTTATATGATCCATTTTTAGGAGCTCATATTTAGGACTAAAACACTGAGATTATTTTTTATCATTCCTCTTTAATTTAGTCTTTTAGTATAGCTTCTAGTATTCCCTCCTATATCATTCCTAATTTTAGCATTTTTCCTCTTGATTATAGGGTAGAGATGGTGTGCACAACTTTAATTTATGAATAACCTCATAGAAATATGATTATGTATTTTTATATTATTAGTCCCTATCACTTTGTTAGATACCAAGACCCATGTAGTCAACTTATCCCTAAGATGCTTGTGACTATCTCTCAGCCTTCTATTTATCCCATTCCTCTTTCAACATAGCATGTTTGGATCTTATTCTCTATTTAGCTAAGTATCTTCTTATTTTTGATCTTATTTCTCTTTCATCTAATCATTGTCCATTTTATTCACCATCCTCACCTTCTCTTGGTGATAGTTTTCTCCCTTTACGATATCTAGCTCCTTCGCTAACCAAATTGACTAATCAACCTTATTGTGACATTCATAAATTTATGGGTCATTGGAGTTGAGACTATTTCCTATACAAAATTCCCTCAACTTCTATTTCCCATTCTCTTGTTAGTATACCTACCAAGTCTAATCATAAGTGTATTTATTACTTCTATGGCATACATAACCATTCATCCATTTATTGTCACAAGTTACAACAATATATCAACACCTTACATCCCACTAATCTTCATCCCTCAATCAAGGATATACCTCCCCAAAAAGTATCTTCTTAAGTATGAATAGGTATATTGTCTCTGGCACCAATATGGAACACATCACAATAATCATTGTCACATCCTTCAACAACATCTTAAGGATTACCTCCTAACCATTATTGCAACCTCTACCCTTACTCCCATAGGTCTATCTTGAAAGAAGGCTCTCCCTTCTTCCCCAATGGATCCACCTCCCATAGTTATATATCCTCTTGTGATCCCATCCTCACCCATGAATCTTTCACCCATATACCTTCCCTCACCCATGGATCCTTCTCCACTCAAGAGTCCCTCTCTAGTGGTACCTTCTCTACCAATCAACCCTTCATATCCTATATAAACCACTCTCATGCATTCTCTTGAGCATCACCTATAAGATATCCTTCATCAGCATGATCATTCAATTATTTCTACATTTTTTGAGGAGATTTGATTTAAATTATTTTTTCAACTTTCATTGAAGATCGATGAGACATTAGCATTAGTTCACATTCAAATACATAGATATTTATTAGATGTTATAGATAATGTGTGTGGAAAAATATATCAATGTTAGAGGTATAATCACTGAGAGGGGGGTAAATCAGTGAGTCCAAATATTTCAATTACAATTCCAAACCTTTCAAACTATTAAACAATCAACATATACCAACTTGATGAAACAACATTAACAAGATAGCTCATTCATTTAATGCATACAAAATATCAAACACATAGTTCTTATGGGAAACCCTCATGGGAAATAAAACCCACTCCTAAGACTACAACACATGGACTACCTATCCTATAATAAATAAAAAACAAGATGCTAGTCAACTCCTTTAGACCAAAAACCTTGATCAAGTCTTCTTGACTAAAGGCCTTTAGTGAAACACCTATTTCATAAGGAGCAACTTCACCTAAGGAAGATCAAGTACTTTAGACCATCCTTGAAGTGAACACCTCCACCTTAGTATTGATGTCTTCAACACCTAATTATGGATCTCTGATTATATAAATTTTACATAAAATCTCTCTCTCTCTATCTCATATAGGCATGCCACAATATCTCTCCTTTTTCACTCAAACTATCCTCATATGCACACTCAGACCTATTTTCATATCCTAAAATTGTAAGAGCATTATTTGGATATCATAAATATTACCTATAGGTCATACACATAGTCTTTACTCTACTCAAATCATTAACTTATCAACTGGGCACTTTACCTCTCCTTTTCTCCATTATATATATATATATATATATATATCAACATATATATATATATATACATATATATATATATATATACATATATATATATATATACATACATATATATATATACTATGTACATGGGTATTTTGATATTTATAATCATGATATATATATATATATATATACATATATATATATATATACATATATATATATATATATATATCATGATTATAAATATCAAAATATGTCATGTTAACCACAAAACATGCCTTCACTCTTTAGGCATATTACATGGGTTACACTTAAGCACAACTCTCTTTTAAATAGGCCTAATTCACCTTTTAGGTCCTATAGAGACCTATTCACCTTTTTTATACTTATTCAAGATAATTAAGAAAACATAAACACTTTATAACATATAAAACCATGCCACATGATCAATATGTCCCCATTAAGTACTAATAGCCATCACAGTACCCTTCTACTTAAGCATAATTTGCTCAAATAACATTATGTATAGCAACCATTATGAGTGAACACACAGTTAGTTTCTAAAACTTTATTTATACTAGATATGATTGGTTAAACCTTCATAATTCTCATATAACATTGTCATGGAGTTTAAAACACTCCCTAATAGTTAATTCATCAAGAGATATCAAAACAAGCTCGAACATCCTTCTTAGGTTACTTACAAAACATGTATGAACACATAGTCAACTTTGAACCTTCATAACTTATTTGTACAAATTTTGAAATCTTAAAATATATATTTCTAGATTTACCTTGGCATCCTCTACAATTTTATTTTTAAACTATGATTAAATTCTACATAGATCAAAATATATGCTCTAAAAACTAGACACTAGGCTTTCCTTTGTTAAATACAAAATTTTGAATTCAAACGGTCATAATTAAACATAGACCACTTTGATCACATCTTGTGCTATCACATATTTATATTAAATATTAATCATAAATATTATTTTAACTTTAATTCATAGTGTTCCAATGTCCAAATGTTAAACTTTGAATAATTGACCTCATTTCATGCAATCTGGTAACTTTGACCTCATACGCTCCATCAAGCTCTTTGAGATTGTCCTCGCTTTAGTCATGATAGAAAAATACCACTTTCACCTATTTAATTTAATGAAAACCATTGATATTAATCATTATGAACACTCACTCACTATTAGATCTTGGAAGAATCTCAATCTTTATCTCTGCTTGATGTTAAACTTCAAAGAGTTGACTTCGTCTCATTCAATTTGTAATATTGACTCAACGTGTATCATTGATCTATATAGATCAGATAAGTCCTTGTCATGTACCACACATCATTATATAAATATTTACAATCACCCATGAGCCTTAGGATCTCCATTTTTTTTGGTCTTTACCCTTCACAAATTTGGCTAAGTATGCGGACTATTACAAACTCCCTGGAAGGCCAACTTTACTCCTTAATAAAAAAATTGTGCTTTGATGCATGATATGAAATTTGAACCATATTATCTCCTCACATAGGAGAATATAAAAATATATTAAACTAATCCTAAAACCTTCACACATTTTAGATATAACTCCATTAAATTACTCACTCATATTTTTCTACCACAGAGCCAATTATGTCAAGAACTACCTGAAAGGCCAAATTTGTACGTGCATATCTTTTGATGTGCATCATCACATGATCTAAGATTTAAAAATAAATAAATAGGCACAAAAATGAACAAAACCATATGATAAATTTCTCCTTTATATTTCACACATACTAAATATAATGACATTAAAATGCCTACTTAGCTTTTCTTGCCACATTGCAAATTTGGCTATGGCAAAACACTGTCAATTTTCTTGGGAGCCCAACATTTTACTTGAATATATTATGTTTTACTTCATCACATGACCTAAAATTTATCACATATAAACTAGGAACAAATATTATCACAACCATATGACCAACTCCCCCTGACTCATCCACATATGGCAATGGTGATGTCAGCAAACTACCTACTCAGATTTTCTACCACTATACCCAAAATGTCTAGATGAAAATTATGGACTACCAGAGGAATTCCACTCATGCACACAATAAATAAAAGACTAGAAAAAAATAGTATGGGACCTATTTAAAAATTTTTCATACAACATACTCATCACTAAACATCTTTAATCATGCCAAAATAAAAGATCAACCAAGCCAACTTCAAGCATAATAGAACAAGCACATTACACCCTTTGTAATTATCACTTAGAATATTAAGGAAATTCATCCACTCACCAAGAAACCTACATTAAATCACCATGATATCATTTAAAACTCTCCAATAATTTCCCCCTTTGTCATTGATGTCAATAACTATCATATAGTAATATACAACTCACCTTCCTTCTCTCTTTTCAAGCACTCTCAAAAATAGGAATCTTCTCCCCCTTGACACAATAACAAAGTGGGAACCAAATTATCTTGAGGACCTAAAAATATTAAAAATAGGAGAGAACCATCTTTGAAAGATCATACAAACTCCCCCTTATCTTGATCCTACCTCTTCTTGCCTTGACAACGTCCTCTTGCTCCATGCCAACACTCTTCTCAACCAAGCACTGAAACCAATGAAGAAAGAACACAAAAAAATACTAAAATCTAATGAAAATTACCAAGAAACATCTAATATGGACTCCCCTTAATATTTTTTATCCATTTCACCTTTTGAGCATCTTTAGATCTCCACATACCATGAAGAACCATCACAAAGGCTTACTAGACTTCTCTCTTAAGCCACCTCAAGGATCATCAACAGAACTTCATGACACTCAAAAAATAGGAAATATGCACTAAACCAACCTGATAACTCTCCTTGGAACATTCATACCTTGTTTTTTGGAGAAACTGAACAAAAAATCACTCTTCTTCACACTAGGCCTATCTAATCTCCTTGTAGCCCTACCTAGAACTTAAAAATCCCAAAAATTTCAATATATGAACTTTAAAGACCTTAAAATTCATATTTTTATCACTCTCATATTCCCCTTAAATTATATAAATTTTCATTACCTAGCTCATCCTATAAAACATACTTCCTTCATAAACCTACAAGCAAATTAGGCCTCCATCTTGAAAAAAACAATAATAATTTGAAAAAAACAAACCTTAAATTATTTGTGAAGATTTATTTGACAACCCATTTGTCCCATTTAGCCTATTAATAATATTTAATCCTTAATTCACAAGGTAGACCACTTTTCTAGCAAAGCCCAAAACCTTAGAATCTCAAAACAAACAGAGTCAACAAACCTCCTTCTATTGTTACATCCACCTCTACAACTTCTTGTATACCTAGAGACAATCATTACACACTTTTAGACCAAGAATTGAGATTTTGAATATTTTGGAACCCATACATACTATAACCCATTTTGGGACGTACATACTCTTAAGCACAAACTGAGAAACTCAAGAGAAAATAAAAATCTCCAATTTGACTTCAACATACCTTCAAACCATAAAACCACCTAAAAAATGCTAGAATAAGGTCAACATACCTTTATATGAAAAAATAATCATCTTGAAAAAACATAAATTCTCTTTTTCCACTTGAAAACTTTTAATCTGACCCTATAGAATGACCATATAAAACTATGTCATCACTCTGACATTAGCACAACATATCTTACATATGGGCATACCTACTCCAACTAAAAAACACTCATCTCTAGCCTTTTAAGACCATGTAGAGAACACTACAACATGATTCTCCACTCAAAGGAGTCTCTTAAGAAGCATAGACAAAGACATCCTTTGCACCATAATGCTCTAAAACAAAGTTAAGTCAGGAGTGGCCCACATCTCCTCAGTAACCACAAGAATCCTCTTATAGCTATAAGACTTCTTACTCTTTTTCTCCTTCTTCTTAGTCTGAACTATGACAACTTATTCTGTTTATGAATCACTCTCCTTCTCTTCTAAGATAGAATTGACAACACATAGAGTAACTATGGAATCTTGACATACCTTTTTATTTAAAGAATAAAAATTTCAACTTGAAACCTCATCACTAGGCACAGACAATTGTTGTACTTTGAATAACACTTTCTCAAAAAAAAATGTTCACTTGGATCCATACACATCTCATAGCTTTCCTCAACTATCACCTTGCTCTTCTTTTTGATCTTGGTCTCTTCATTCTCAACATGAGTAGACAATGAGAGCCCTTGGCACTCTTTAACTTCTATATCATTATCCAACATAGAAAATAGATTAATTAGACCTGTAGACTCATCATGACTCACACTTACCACCTTTGGATTTTATGAGTTAACTTGCCTTCTTCCTTCCACTCTAGGAGCCTGATTGAACCTATTCTGGGTTGTAGTCCTCTACTTGTAGAATCTAACAATGTGACCTCTCTTTTGACATTTCAATCATATCATACCTTTTAAAAGAAACTCATTTTATCTTACCAAATTGGGACAAAAATTTTCAATGTGTCCTAATTCATAATAACTGTAGCACTCAATATTTTTTGAAGGTAACTCAACTTGCCTTACCTTAAATGGACAATGTTTTGAAAAGTATCCCACATCATGACAATTGAAGCACTCAACCTTACTCATACCTTTTGACTAATTACCCCTATCATAGTTCCATGCAAACACATTTTTAACAGGTCTCTTTCATTCTAAAGTTCTATGCCCAAACTGATTAGAAGTATAATAGTAACCATTAAGAATTTGCATACCTCATGGAATTTGGTTATCTAATCTAGTTTATCTTTAAACACTGATCCACCTTGCTCTCATTGACATTCATGTCAACTTGAGAAGTAACGTTGGGCTCTTCATTAAAACCCAATCTTCATATATCACTAGATGAGTTTTGACTCTTTAAGAGATAATCTAAATTATTTTAATTTTTATCAAACTTGACAAATGATTTTACCTTTCTTGTAGACTTATCTAACTCATATTTCAGAGACATAATCTTGAAATCATACCTTGATAATTCTTCTTCTTTGACTCTTAGAATTTCAAACATAGATTCAAACTTTGAATTAAGAAACATGATAGTGCCTTCATACTCTATAGAGTCTTCAAAAAATCTTGCCTCAAACACACTAAATTTCTCCTCATAGTTCTTGAGTTTAGATTTCATCTTCTTATTGATCTTATTCTCAATATTTATTTCTTAAAAATCATTTGTCAATGTAGTCTCATATTCCACCTCATCTTCATCATCATATGAATTACTACAAGTAGACTCCTTTTGATGTGAGCAACTACCTTCCTCAGCCACGAATAGGGCTTCATCTTCAATAGGACCATCATCTTCTTGATCATACTCTGAGTCACTAACTTGAATCTCATCTAATGATTTGTAGTCTTCTTTGGTGTAGAGACTCTTCTTGTCCTTGAATTACTTCTTATTGTCAAACCTTCTAAATCCCCTTTTGCTTTTATCAAACATGAATGATCTCTTTCCATCATCATGACCTTGATCATGATCTTCATCATCATCCTTATTATATTTATGAGGGCACTTATTAGCAAAATTTCCTACCTCTCCATAATTGAATCATTTGAGGGGTAGTTTACCCTTATACTTGGTTGAACCTATTTTTAATTTCTTTGAAATCAAGGCAATTAGTTATTCCTCATCTATATCAAAAATGTCATACTCCTTAGGTTTATTACCTTGGAACTTATTTTTTGGCTTCATCTCTATCTTTAATACTACTTCTTTCTTTGGTGGTATATCATCATTCTTCCTCGTCTCATAGGTATTGAGAGTGTATGCAATTAATCCATCGTCAACTAAGTATGATCATGACTTTATTCTATATCAGATACTTTTGGATCAAACTTGAGAGATGGAGACCTTAATACCTTTTGAACTATATTAGCCTCTTCAAGGCTCTTTCCAAGACCTATGATGATGTTCATAGTCTCGTCAACTCTCTACAGAAAGGATGTCATATAATCTTCTTCCTTCATCTTGAGACTTTCAAATTGCCTATGTGAGTCTTCAACTTAACAAGCATGACCTTTGAATCTCCTTCATAAATGATCTAAGTTTTGTCCCATATCTCTTTAACATATTTACAATGGATTACCTTGGTGAAATTTGTCTCTATAAGACCACAGGTGATGGCATTCATTGCCTTAGAATTATTCTCAAATAACTTCTTATATATAGCACTAGATGGAGGAATAGTAAGAATAACATAACCATCTAAATTAGATTTCCATACATCAAACACTAGGGACATAATGTATGTCCTCATCATTACACTCTAAAAATCATAATTGGATCCATTGAACATCGGTGCTTCCTTAGTAGATAAACTTCCTATATTACTACCCATATTGTACCTTGGATCTTCTTCAAGATATCAAGCCTTTACCAAAAGACCTATTATGATACCAATTATTATAGGTACACTCAATAAATGAGTGAGGTAAATTAGTATGCATAGATATTTCAAATACAATTCCAAACCTTTCAAACTATTAAATAATCAACATATACCAACTTGATCAAGCAACATTAACAAGACAACTCATTCATTTAATGCATACATAAGATTAAATACATAACACATAGTTCCTATGGGAAACCCTCATGAGGAATAAAACCCACTCTCAAGCCTATAACATATGTACTGCATATCTTATAATAAATTATGAACAAGAGACTAGTTAACTCTTTTAGACCAAAAACCTTAATGAAGTCCTCTTGACCAAAGTCCTTTAGTGAAACACCTATTTGACAAGGAGAAACTACCCTTTAGAAAGATAAATTCCTTTAAACCCTCCTCAAATTGAAAACCTATACCTTATTAATGGTGAATTAAACACCTGATGATGGATCTTTGACTACCTGCCATATACACAAATTCTCTATATCTCATATAAGCCTTTCACATAGGCATGCCACAATTTCTCTCCTTATTCACTCAAATTATCCTCATATGCACACTCAAACCTCTTCAAATATCCTCAAATTACAAGATAACTATTTTGAAATCATAAATATTACCTATAGGTCATATACATAGTCTTTAATCTACTTTACTCATTAACTCATCAACTGGGCACTTTACCTCTCCTTTGCTCCACAATTCTCACATACACCTTGTAAACATCTCATAAAGTCTAGAAACCATCATGTTTGATATATATATATATATATATATATATATATATATATATATATATATATATATATATATATATATATATATATATATATATATATATATATATATATATCTTTCTTATTGGCCACAACACATTCCTTCACCCTTAAGGCATTTTACATGGGTCACACTTAAGCACAACTCTTTAAAATAGGCCTAAGTCACCTTTTAGGTCCTATGGAGACCCATTCACCTTTTTGATAATTATTTTAGAAAATTATGAACATAGGAACACTTTCCAACATATGAAACCATTCCAAATATCAATAGTTCCCTATTAAGTTCCAACAACCATCATAGTACCCTTTTACTTAAGCATAATTTTCTCAAACAACATTCTATATAACAACCATTATGAATGAACACACAGTTTATAAACCTTTGTTAAAACTATATATTATTTTCAAAACCTTCATAATGCTCATATAACATCATAATTTAGTATAAAACACTCTCCAATAGTTAATCAATATATATCAAACCAATATCAAAACAAGCTCGAAATTCTTTCTTGGGTTATTTGCACAACATGCACAAACACACAACCTTCTTAATTTTGATTGTACACACTTTAAAATATTAAAATATATATTTATATATATTACTTGGACTCCTCAATAAATTTTATTTTTACACTATGATTAAATTATACCTAGATTGAAATATATGGCCCAAAAACCAAACACTCATCTTTCATTTATTAAATTAAAAAATTTGAATTCAAACAGTCATAGTTAAACATCAACCACTTTGCTCACTTCTCATGATCTTGGTTATTCATATTAAATACACATCATTAATATTAT
This sequence comes from Torreya grandis, assembly GCA_037957365.1. Taxonomy (NCBI): domain Eukaryota; kingdom Viridiplantae; phylum Streptophyta; class Pinopsida; order Cupressales; family Taxaceae; genus Torreya; species Torreya grandis. The sequence goes on along the minus strand of JARHVA010003472.1, from coordinate 667,675 downwards.
TTTAAATTTAATTCATAGTGTTCTAATTCCCAAATGTTAAGCTTTAAATAGTTGATCTCATTTTTTGCAATCTGGAAACTTTTATCTCATATGCTCTATAGATCTCTTAAATATTATCCTCACTTTAGTCATTATAGACAACTATCACATTGACCTCTTAAATTTAATTCAAACCATTTATATCAATCATTATGAACACATTATCACCATTATATCTTGGAAGAACCTTGATCTTTATCTGTACTTGATGTTAAACTTTGAACAATTGACCTCATCTCGTTGAATCTTAGAATATTGACCCAATGTGCACCATCGATCTCTACAGATCAGCCCATTATTCATCATTAACCATTCACCTTTTGATCAATATTTAAGATATCCCATGATATATATGATCTCCATTTGGTCTTGGTGTTTACCCTTCATAAATTTGGCTAAGTATGGGGACCATTGCAAACTACCTCAAAGACTAACTTTGCTCTTTAATAACTTTTGTTGCACTTAGATGCATGATCTGAAACTTGGAACATATGATCTCCTCACATGGGAGAATCAAAAAATATATATAAATACTCCTAAAACCTTCACATGTTCAATATATAACTCCATTAAACTACTCACTTAGAGTTTTTTTACCATAGAGCCAACTATGTTAAGAACTGCCTAGAAGATCAACTTTGCATATGCATATCTTTTGATGTACTTCATCGCATGATTTGTAATTTAGTGAAACTAAAATAGGAACAAAAATTAAAAAACACATATGATTAATTTATATTCTCACCTTCACATGTGCTAAGTATAAAAACAACAAAATTCCTACTTAGTTTTTCTTGCCATATTGTAAATTTGGCTAAGTATGGGAAAACGCTATCAAACTGCCTAGGATTCCAAATTTGTACTTGAATATGTTATGTTGTACTTAATTACATGAACTAAAATTTAATGCATAGTAAATAGGAATAAATTTGATCACAACCATATAACCAACTCCCCTTGACTTATCCACACATGGAAATTATGATGTTAGCAAATGGCCTACTCAAATTTTCTACCACTAGACCCAAAATGTCTAGATAAAAACTATGGACTACCAAATGAATTCCACTCATGCAAAAAAGCAACCAAAGAATAGACAAATTCTTATAGGACATATTTTCAAATTATTAATATGCCATACTCATCCTTGGATATATTTAATCATGCCAAAACATAAGATCAACCAAGCCAACTTCAAACATACTAGAACAAGCACATTCCAGACTTTGTCATTGTCACTTATACTATCAAGGTGATTCATCCACTCACTAGGACACCAAAATGGCATCATCATGACATCATTGAAAAATATCCAAAAATAAGTACATATGAACACAAGCATGGTGTTCTTACATTTTCACTTAGATTAGATGTGTGCTCCAACTTTATATTTATTTATTCTTAAATCATTTGACATTGTGTCAAATTCTTATCTATATTACATGGTGACTTTGATTTCACACTTTATATTTATTTTTATGTCATTAATATCTCTTATGGATTTTTTATTCATAATCACATTGTTTTTATTTTTGAGTTTATTTTCTTATGACTCCCTTTTTCTTTTTCATGATTGTTTATTATTTTATCTCTATAAGCATAGATAATTATTATTATGACTTGGTTATAAAAACCTGCTCTTTTTTAGTATTTCCTTATTTACCATGTGATTAGTTATTAAACAATTCATCTCATTATAATCTCCTTTTACTGGTCCACTTTGGATCTCCCTTTATTCCTTTTTAAAAACTAAGCATACACATGGTTGAGACGTGAGATAACATATTGGTTCATAGTTAGGCCTAAGTGTTCTAGTAAGTATTATCTTTGGATACTTAGATCCTTTTAGCAAAATCCTAAATCTCATTCAAGTTTATCACTCTATCCCTCATGATTGGTCATTTCAAGTATGTATGGAGGAGGAATCTTAAAATCCATAAAAACATTCAAAATCTAAATTATTTAACAAAAGGCAATGATCTAGAAGGCAACATTTAAAATTATCAAAAGTCAAATCACACTAAAAGGCATTATTCTAAACACCTCTAATTTTTCTAATCAAATCTCAAACTCCACATTTGGCCTCATGATATATCTAAGGTCCATTATGGTACAACAAGCCAGTAGATTAGAAAAGGAGATTAAAAATAATATTTTACTATTGCCTACTTTCTCACACACATACCCAATATTTACATTATACTGATATCTCTATAAGGGTTCCTGAGGAACGTGGAATACATCTAGGGAATGTAGGTCCATTATAATTTTCTTGTTCAAAACAATCAATGTGAGTCGATCTTAGTAGCATAATTATTTTCCTACACAGCTTTGTGTCTATAGCGAACAAGTATCCTCTACATATTAATGGTGACTAGTCATTTAGTTTCTTCTCATGTCCTTAGTGTGCCTCATGTCTCTTAAGGTCTTCTCATAATATTCCTATGTTATGTTTCTTATCTTCCTTTTTTTGCTCCCTACAATCCTAATATTCCCCTTAAGAAATATTGTTCTAATCACTCATCACTCCCCTAGGGATTTCATTTGTGAGTTGCATCATATGACCATAGATAGGACTTGTATTTCCAAAAAAAAATACCAAATTTCTCACATGACCATTCCAAACATGCCCTTTTATAATATTTTCACATTATTTCCACCTCATTGGTGTTCCCTTTGTGAATTATATTATAAGACCATGGATAAGACCTAGGTTTCCTCAAAAAATCTTCCAATATCCAAGTCACCAAAAAATTACATGTTAAATATGAGATAATATGTGATTTATTATGATTTAAGCATCATTGACATGCTTCCCATAATTACTTAGTAAGTTTTATGCTTACCTCATTACTCTTTCATTTTTTATTTTCTTATTTTCTAATTGTATGTAAGAATCTAACCACTTTTCTTAAATTTTTCATACTTCCCAACTTCAATTAGTGTGATTAATTTAATACCAATTTACCAATTTTGTTTATCTTTTGTACTTCCCAATGTGATTTAATATGATTTATTGACTTAATTCATTAGTTTTTATACCATTTTTCTTTCATTTGCTTTCCATTCTATTACATTATTTTCATATTTCCCAACATGATTTAGTGTGATTTTACTTATTTTATTTTTGGTGCTACCCTTTATCGTGGTTTAAATACATTTTTCCCTCTTGTTTACCACTCTTTGGTTTATTATACTTAGTCATATTTTGTTATTACACATTTTCCAACATGAAATAGTGTGTAGTGCATTTATTTTTTATTAATTATACTTTGCCAAGTTCTTTTTGCCTATTTCTTTTTAACCATGCATGTGTCCTAAATAATACTATAAAATAAAACATAAAACATATATTTCCCATAGCATATATAAAAAAGTAAAAATACATATTTTAGAAAGAAATATATCCATGCATCTACAACCACAACCAAAATATAAACCATAAGATCAACATCTAATTGTCAAAATAAGATATATGTATATATATCATGTGTTTTTACAAAATACAAAAATACTTCACTCCATCTCTAAGGCTAAGATATATCATGTCTATCTCGTGGCCTAGCCATGCTTCCCATAGATGCCTTAGATAGTCCCCTCTAAATAATATGTTGTAATGAGGATGTCTGATATCTCAAGCCTACTACTTATCCTTGTAGGTTAGGCACTTAGGCTTGTACCTATCCTAGTTGAATAGTGGTATGCAAATATGTGGATCTTTCCTGAGCCAAGGCCTATCATGCCTTTGACTTTCCCACTCCTAACCTTGTTGATGGCTTTAGCCTATCTCCAAATGCTTGTAACTACCTCACAGCCTCCACTACTAGTCTGAACTAGATCACTTGAGATGGGGTAGATGGTACTATAGGATCATCCAATGTGGTAAGGTCATTTGGTAATATCACCCCATCTAGAATATTATGGTGTGCTCCCATCACTAGGGATCCCAATCTGACCTCCTCTTCATTTACATGATCTACAAAACTCAAACCAAATAGATATCATATCATAGATATATCTCAAAATCTATTTATCTACAATAAATCAAATCTTATACAACTATTATTATATATCAAAGACGAAAATTAAAACCATTTATTACCAATATTTATGTCACCAATCACCATCTCCCCATCTCATCTATTGTCTCCTCACCATACTAGCTATTTCCACTTTTATTAGTTTTCTCATAACTTTCTATTTTTCATAAAATAGTCAAATAATATCAAATGATTTCGTTTTCACCCTATTTATAATTACTATTCATAATTGTTTACCCTTTAAATATTTATCGTTAGATTCCTTGTTTTAAAAAGATATTTGGATTTAATAACTTATTTTTTAAACCGTAAAATGTTTTGGAATCCTAATGTCATAGAGAATATTTTCCACTATTATATGCCTATATTACAAAAATTTCAATTTTTCACTCTTTTTGTACTAATCTCTATAGGTTCACCTAATGTTCCTCACATTGGATGCCTTCACATATCTTACATTTTTTTCTCTATCTATAGCACTAAATTAAGTAAAGGTATGTATTTTTTTAATTTTGTCCTTTCATTTATCTTATTTTCTCCTTACTATAATTTATTTAGCATCAACGTTGTGTGTCATCTTGTTATATTCCAATAGCACCATTTCATGTTAAATTTGCATGACACGTGATGAGCTTCGAGTGGGGTATATGTATACACATAATATTTTCAAACTTTTATTAATTATTGATGATCTCTATCTTGGAGGAACCCATTGAGTCTCAATCTCTCTAAATACATGCCTTATGGGTGCATCAAGAAAGGGGTGGGCATACCATTTATTCTTTGTAAGATTTTTATCCCTTTTTCCACTTGCTTTCTAGACATTTGTCTCCTAAAAACCATTCCCTAATCTTGGCCTTATATTTTTCAAACTCCTCCAATACTTTACCAACTTCATTCGCCCTTTTCCTAACCTAAAACCTCTTTTGATAGTTTACATGACTATGTCAGTTGCGTCACCTTTTAATCTCATTAGAAAAACTTATTTAGAGTCTAGGTTGGCTCTTGGATGACCTAGTTTGTGACTTAGTGATTTTTTTATCAATAATGATACTAGGTCAACTGGGTTGACCCTATCAAATAATTTTTTTTGGATGGTTTAGGTTAAATATGCATATATAAACACAATCATTTCTCCATTATTTAAAGAAGAGAAGAAGTAAAATATATTTCATATTTACTTATCCACCATTCTACTTGAGGAACAAGCTTAGGGTTTCATACTTTCTTTGGAGATATGAATATTGTCTTGTAGAGAAGTATTTTGGATGCATTGATAGGTTGTGTAGCCTAAATTTTATTTATACTTGTCATCCTTACAAACCATAATAACCTCTTTCAAAACACATTGGACAAGGGAGAAACTAAGGCTCAATGGGTTCATCTTCAAATGTAAGTATTCCTAACTTTGTTCCTCCTTTTTAATAGTAGATAGATATGGATTTGTACTTATCTTCCATGCATTATGATAATGTCTACACTGATGTGAGTATATGTCTTCTATGTATGTTAACTTTTTATATTTATTACCGACACTTTATGATACAATCTTTGGTGAGCACTAGATTAGATTTCTTTGCTTTACTTGTTGTTATTAAAGTGAATATGAAAACGTAGGACTTTGGGTTATTGCATAGTTTTGCTTGACTAGAGGATTTGGAACACTCCAATGTGATCTTATTTTATTAATATATCCCCTAATTAGGTCTAGTATAACCATATTGGTCATGTTCCCAATTATATAATGTATCCCCAACCAGAAGTGTAACCAAGATCTATCTTCTCTGAGCTAAGATTGATTTGTAGATATGATGCATTTTTTATTGCATATAGGTTGGACATCCTCAACACCCTACTCTAATGAGAGTGTTTATGTCAATAACTTTTGATCTAGGTAAACAAATCTCTATGGTAATATTTATAGATGTGGGACACGAATGTGGTCTATAAAGCAACCTTCAAAGTTTTAGAAGTTGACTCTTTAGATAAATTTGGGGATGAAAAGGGATGAGAAGGAAATGTAAAATAAAAATTAAATAAAATAACTAGGGCAATGTGTCAATATATTTATATTATTGAACTATAATTTCATAAAATAATTTGAATCTTCAAACATCATAGACTATTAAAGGAGCATGTGCATGAATTAAAGTCTATAACACAAACAAGAACCAATACTATATAAGCAGAGAAAGGAAACAACAAACATAAATTACTTTACACTTAGTTTGAAATAAAACACCACATCCACTTCATTTTTAGGTGGAGAACAAAAATATAAAAGGCCTCAAGGGCACAATATATAATATTCAATCCTACCCATGAAGGGCACCTACTAAGGCTATAGAATGAAAAATGCTAACTACTACTAATTCTATTCTAAAAATAGAATATTAAAAATGGTTTCTCTCTAATAATAGAAAAAAAATTATTCATTTACCAGCCCTTTACAAAATAAAAGAGCTTTGCTTATATAGACGTAGTGGCCTTATGAGGAAACAACACCTGGAACTAAGTACTCATGCTCATGATGAGGTCCTTACAACTAACTGAGGAGGTTTAGATCATGAATGTAATTATCACTCCAAATATTAGATATAGCATACCTTTAATGCCTTATGATACCCACTACACTTAGAAGAAGTGCATTGGTGACATGTGTATACCTCTGAAACTACCTATAGAATGTTATTTAGGAAAGGGGGACCCACTCCTCTCATCCAATGGTGTTGCTTGAAGGTCTAACAGAGAATTTTTGATTTAGATAATCACCATGATGCCACATGGAAAATTTTTTCCCTTCTCGATGAAACTACTTGGTGTGTCACATTCCTAGCCTTATTGACCAATCACATGATTTAGAGATTTGAAAAAGAAATCTTTTATTTCAAAGATCATTATGATGCCATGTGGTGAGTTGATTCCACTCTTAAAGAAATAAAGTATTCTTTTGTAAAAATTAGTATGGGGAGGGGCACATAGAAAGCTCACATTTAGCTTTATAACTATATAGTGGGCCCCACCCATTACTCCTTTATCCAAGGGTGATACTTAAAGTTCTAATTAAATAAACCTACTTTAGATGAGCACCCAATTACAACATTGAGAGCTGGCACTACTCCTGGGTGAATCAAGGAGTTTTTCATGATAAATGAGCACTGGGGTGCCATGTGGAAGGCTGACACTTCTCCTAGGGAAATTGAGAATTTATTTGAGTTAAACACACATCAAGTTGTCATGTGGAAGGTTGTAGGAGGAAGATGAGACTTAACTAAAAATAGAGAAAGGGAACCCCAAAAAATAGGAGGCCACAAAATAAATTCCAAACTCACCAAGTCCATCTATGATAAAATCTATCTACTCCAAAAATATACAAAACATGGATCATGATCTATAATTCTTGGTGACTTGTAAGGGGAATATACCTATAGATGGAAGAACCCAAAATTCTAGTTTCCTTAACTAGTTAAAGAAAACTTTAAAAAGGGGTGAGGCCTACCAAACTTATAATTTTCTATGAATAGCCTTCAAATTTGTCCATTCTTCCTCCCTCAGCTAAGTCTTCTTTTCTATATCCTTGAAGCCTCTATCCAAATCAATGATATCTTTAAATGAGATGTTGCCCCGATCTTAGACTAATTACAGAATCTAGAACTCTAGCTAGGCAAGAGGCTACAAAATGGTCTCCACCTTGGAGACACTTGGCTCTTAACAGAGAGCCATAAAAATGGTCTAGTCATTCTACTTTTTCTCCAACAACTCTTTTATGTTGTCCTCCAGGAGGATGCTGTTGTCCATAAGGAATGGAGATGGGAATCCCAATTGGACTATACACCCCTTCATATCTTGGAATACCTTATCTAAGGCATTAATAAATACCTTGCATTTTGTTACTACCTTGTTATAGCTCAAAAACTCATTGAATTTCATCACCACCTACCTTTGGTCATCTACCCATTTTCCTTGTAGCATCCCATTTTTTGCACTATAGATATTCTGGATAAGGACCTATGAGTCCTAAATCTTTGGGGACATGAAGTCAAGGACCTAATCTATGGATGTATTTACCTAGGAACTTAATTTTTGTGAGTCCATAATGAACTTGAGTGTTGGTTTTAAGTTTATAGCTGCATTCTTAATACTCTCCCAATAAGATACATATAATTGATGTACCATGGCAAAGATACCTACGATCTAAGAGTAAGCAATGGTGTCATTTCTTAATTACAAGATCTCTTGGTTGTTGGTTAAGGAATCTTGTTCCATCTAATGTTGTAATTATTGATGCACTTTATTAGATTCCAAGAAACTCTAATGGGTTTGTGTAAGCTCTAACTCTTTTTCTTGTAGCTTAGTTTCTACGGTTGCCTTTTCCTTCTTTAGGTAGTCTATTTTGGCCTTTAACTTTATGACTTGGATTCATAGTTGGGACCTTTTTTTAGATTATTCTTGGAATCTCTCATTGAAGATGTGACTCTACATGTCAAACCTCATTTTATTGAGTTTTGCATCTTTTTCCTTAGCCTCAGTGTTTAGGTGATCTATTATAGCTTTCACTCTTGTATGTTTAAGCTTTGTCTTCTCCAATTGATGGCTTATTTTGATATATTTCATGGTGATGGAATTCTCTATTTCTTCTATTAATTTGACCTTATCAATAGTTCTAGCTTAGTTGAGGTTGTGGTTGATGGTGTATATCAAGTATTCCCCTAATTGCATCTATTATTGGGGCTTGACTACCTAGGGTGCCATGTGTGTAATCATTATATATTATTTCACAGGGTTAAAAAATGACCACATGTGAGGCACTATTAAGGCCTTGGCCTATTTTCCTCTTCACTTCTTTACTAGGGCCTCTTGAGATTTCCTAATAGTATCCATCATCTAATGAAACTACTCTTATGACTGGATATCTCAATCTGATCTAGGCAACCATATGAGGTGACCATTCAGTGGCAGTTAGGTGGCAGTCAACTCCTTGACTTTTGTATTGTTTTCATTTCATTTTGTCCTTGATGGTAGTTAGGTGGCAGTCAGCTCCTCGACTGTTGTATTGTTTTCATTTTCTTTTTGTCCTCGAGCGATCATATCCTCGAGCATTGCATTATTTCAATGCTGCGAGCGATTATATCCTTGAGCATTGTATTGTTTTAATGCTGTGAGTGATTATATCCTCAAGCATTGTATTGTTTTAATGCTATGAGTGATTATATCCTCGAGCCACACAATCTCCTAAGGTGACCTTCAAGAATATGTATAAATGTATTGTAACCCGAAAGGGGAGGATAGACATCTCTTCTCAGAGATAAGCATATGTTTTGGCAAGACATCTCTTCTCAGAGATAAGCCTATATTTGTATTGCGATCCGTAAGTAATATGACATCTCTTCCAAGAGAGTTCATTGTTATTGTGTTGTTTCTATGCTATTGCAATCTCTGTCAACTAGAAATTTTGAGTTTTGGATCGGTGGTATTAGAGCAGTTTGTCTTGAGAAGTGTATGTTCCCAAGGATGAGGTTAGGATAAAAGAAACTTGGGTGGGAAGTGACAGAGCTTCCAGATGCTCCCCCTGTGTGCCCCAAATGACCTCAAATGGTAGACAACACCAAGACATCCAATCCTTTCAAGGAAATGGTGAATGAAGCCCTCCAGCAGTAATAAGCATAGATGCTCCAACAATTTGCTCAAATTCTTCAAACACTTCTGATGGGAAATTCTAGCTCTACGGCTACACAGTCGGGATCCTCATCAAGGGAGTTTAATTTTAGTGCCCCAACACCCTTCAAGGTTTAGGTAAATTTTGATATTCCCACATTTGAAGGCAAAATCAATGCTGATGCAGTGGAAAATTGGTTGGACCAACTATCATCCTACTTCTTGGTAAATAAGTTCACCGATGGAGAAAAGATCACTTTTGCTCTTCTGAAATCATCATTGCTTGTGAAAAATGGGTGGGAAGTGTACAAAAAGAGGTTCAATTTGGATATCATTGGCCTTAGGGTGGAACCCACCTGGGATGATTTTACGGAAGTAGTAAAAGAAGAATATTATCCCCTTGATGCGTATGATGATCTGTACATTTAGTGGCAACAACTCTGCTAAGGCAAGGACCAATCCATGCAAGATTACATAGACACTTTTCATTCTTTGTCTGCAAGACTGGGCATTGAAGATAGTGAGAAACATAAAAATCTCAAATATCATGGTGGACTACAATGGTACATCCGGGGGGAGATGGATCTCTTCAATTTGGAAACCATCGGTGAGGCATACAAGTTCGCAATAAAGATTGAGTAGAAGCATGGAAGGATGGATATAAAGAATCAGTCTACAAAATTAAAAAGTGATAAAGAAGGTCAAAATTAGAAGCAAAAGGAAGGAAATACTAGGTAGTGGTGTGGTTACCACAAATCTGGAACTCACTCCAAAGAAGAATGTTGAGCTATCAAATCACTACTTTTTGAGTCACCATTCTCAACATCTACTACTCTACCTCATATAGACCTTGCAGTCAAAGAGGTTGAGGAAGAAATTATAGATGATGATCCTGAAGCCATTATAGCTTCATCACAGACACATGACAAGATGCTAGATGACAAGGAAAGGTTGTTTCACTCTAAGTTATGGGTGAAAGGTAAGCCTCTGCATTTCATTCTTGATAGCAGAAGTCAAAAGAATTTAATCTCTAGTAATGTTGTGAAAAGCCTAAATCTGTCCATGAAGCCTCACCCAAAACCATACAGTATTGGATGGTTGAGCCTAGGGAGAGACCTCCGTGTCACCCACCAATGTCTTCTCTCATATGCAATACAACCTTTCCAAGATGAGGTCTTATGTGATGTGGTCAATCTAGATATTTATGATGTACTCTTTGGTCATCCATTCATGTATGATCAACATGGTATATATGAATCAAGAACTAGATAGATCATTCTCACTCTTGGAACACGACACTACAGGGTACCAGAAGTACCACCTTCCACATCTGTCTCTTTGCTTAGCGCTAAGAAATTTGTTTTCATGGTGGTCAAGCCATAGGAATCCATCGCAGAGGTCAAATCTTTCTATGTGGGCCTACAAGTCGTAACCAAACTATATCACCCACCTCTATTAGACACTTCAGTTGTGGTAGAACAACTAGACATTAATGAGCTTGATCCACAGAGTCTTGCTCCAGTAGAAGAGGATCAGATTGTGGATACTTGGATGAAGACAACAAGAGGATGCTCTATTCTGCTATATCAAGTAGTTAGGAGAGGCCAGGTTAGCCACCAAGGTGAGTGGCTCACAGTGAATCACATCAAGACACAGCTACCCCACCTGATGGGGAATCTTGATGCAATGGAGACCATTGCTCTTCAAGGAGGGAGGAATGATCCAGGAAACCATACGAGGTGACCATTTGGTGGAAGTTAGGTGGCAGTTAACTCCTTGACTTTTGTATTGTTTTCATTTCATTTTGTCCTTGATGGCAGTTAGGTGGTAGTCAACTCCTCGATTGTTGTATTGTTTTCATTTTGTTTTGGTCCTCGAGCATTGCATTATTTCAATGCTACGAGCGATTATATCCTTGAGCATTGTATTGTTTTAATGATGTGAGTGATTATATCCTCGAGCATTGTATTGATTTAATGCTATGAGTGATTATATCCTCGAGCCACACAATCTCTTGAGGTGGCCTTCAATAATATGTATAAATGTATTGTAACCTGAAAGGGGAGGATAGACATCTCTTCTCAAAGATAAGCATATGTTTTGGCAAGACATCTCTTCTCAGAGATAAGCCTATATTTGTATTGCAAGCCGTAAGTAATACGATGTCTCTTCTAAGAGAGTTCATTGTTATTGTGTTGTTTCTGTGCTATTGCAATCTTCGTCAACCAGAACTTTTGAGTTTTGGATCACAATCATGAAGGGGGATCCTTATGGTAGCCCAAAAGGAATGGTCACTTGCTTATGTGAAGTAGCAGACATTATTCCTTCAGAGATGAGTGTGTGAAGGTTTAGGTTAGATGGAGAGAAATTTGGGAGGCTCTGAAGTAAGGTGGAAGGTGATTATGCCATAATAAATGATGGCATGGATGATGAGGGCATAAGAGTGAGAAATGATGAAATTAAAGTGATTGACTACATGGAAGAAAGTGGCACAAATGAGGTGATAGGCTAGGTAGTGGAGGGTGGTTTGAGTTTAGAGGAAACTATGGAGGGTGAAGAGGGAGTTAAAAATGAAGCAAAATTGGAAAGGTGTCAAGAGAAGTGCACCTTATTTTGTGGGGGATTGGGTGAAGGATTTTAAACTTATACCTTTAAGAATTCAGGTTGAGATGACCCCATTGAGAGATGTCGCAAAGAGGCCTAATGCTATTGTGGGGTAGTTGTATATGAGTATAGAGGATAGGCTAGGTCAAAGGCCTCTGAACCATCAAAACTTCTTCTTCTTTCTCTAGAGGGGAATCTTCCTCTTCTTCAAAATGAGTATCCCCTTCTTTTTCTTATTTTCTTACATAGAATTCTCCTTCTACTAGAGCTTTCACCTCATTATGATTATCTTATAGTTATTTAAACTTCTCATAGGTGTCTAGATCTTTAACATTACACTCTTGATAACCAATATCTTGCCTATATTTCTAATAGGCATCTATGTTCTCCTATCTCTAATCACTTTGGATGAGTTATTCCCTTAATCCCTTTGTTATTTTATTCATGGGGTTAAACTCCTAGACCACTTTGTAAAAAGACTCCCACAACTTGTAGGTGACTGATGGGATCTTAGACAGATCCTTGTAATACTTGATATCATCCTCCACTAGTGATCTTTTCTATTTGAGGTATGGTTGGGGCTCATGATTGAATGGGGTGTTAATCTTCAAGGTGGTTATATGACCAACTAGGTCATAGTTCCATTTTTCATCAATCTGGTTGATCCTAAGCTCTACAAGCATAAGCACAAGTAGTCATTCCTATAACCTCTTTAACATTATTATGCCCCCTTGAGAATGGGACATAATATAGGTCCTTATTATTTCAACCCATATCATATATTGAGTCAATCACATCGAGCTACTGAGCCATCTCTAAGGCTAGGGTCCTATTTTTTAGTAGGTATGGGAGCTAGAATGGACCCTCCTTGAATTCGTGTACTTGAATGAAGGTAAAATGGGTTTCAAAGAACTAATCAACTAGAATTCTACCACCAGTTAGCTATGACCTCTAGCTCTCTATATTTCTAAAGTTGATGGCCTCCAAGTTCAGGTCGATCAAGATTGAGGATAGGAGGGATTATAAAAATTCATAGTAATCCTATATGGTCGATAGGATGTGAGTCTACTCGATGATGGGGATCATCATGTTAGGGTGAGTACTCATCTATATAGAGTTGAAGGTGAAGTTTGAAGAGAAGAATCAAGAGTTATGATATAAGGTAAGGTGGAGGAGGAAGGAGCAATACCTAAAGGTATTGAGTGTTGAGAAAGTTTCCATCTCATTGTACATGGTGGTAGTGATGACATCTAAAAATTCCATACTATAAACCTTCTCCTTGCTCACTATGTTTGAAATGAAGACCTCCCATAACTATAAATCAATGATGTAAGCATCTGAGTCCATCCCAAATATAAATTACAACATAGAAAGGGTGTCTTTCATATCCTGCATCATAAAGAGCATGAGAGTGGTGGGTATAAGAGGTGAGTCAGTGTAGTTAATTTAAAAGATTAAATTAATTAACTTTGTCTTAAAAACCTAGGTGTCTTAGACATTCTCTCCATACTATAGAAATTAACATTGGGGTCACTTAAGAGTAAGAGTATCTCCCTTATGGCATTGGCACTAACATCCACTTTTAAGTGGTTGTTGCCTATAATAATACTAGTATTGGTATCATATCTATCTATGTATAATATAATGATCTTTGGGCATGGGTACACAAGAAGCACCATATACTAGGCCAGTGTGGAGTTCTAAATCTTGTACACAAATGATTTGTAGTCATTCCTCTACACCTTTTTGATCATTTGAGTATGGGTACCATCCCTTAGGCTCTTTGGGTTCTTTTCTAATTTGGGATTGAATATCCCATCTGCATAATTTAATACCAGTGAGGGGTCCTTGTAATGCCCCTTGGTGATAATCTTAACATTTGGCACTTTAAGCCTTGGATGAGCAAAAGAAAAATCATATGATTTACTTACTACATATTAAGGGGGAAGGTCACCATGACCCCCTGAACCATGGGTTCTCTGCTTCCTCAGATGTTTTTTGTTACCAGATGAGGATGTAGAAGTTTCCATTTTACAACTCTTTCTAAAAATTGACTTTCTCTAAGGAAAATATTGAATAATATTTTCCACTAATGATCCTTGAATTCCTTTCTCAATCATTTTGGTTATGCTATCTCAAAGCTCTCTCAAGACGCTCTACTCAATTGCTTAGTTACAAACTCAATTATCTTTAAAAATCTTAAGCATTAAAATTTTTGGATAGATTGAGAGAGATATTTATGGGTCAGATCTTTGAGCATGATCATCATGACATTTTTTGAATTTAGGAGCCCCATAAATGTTAAGGTAAACACACATGATTGAGGATTAACTCACAGGATATTTTATAGTGATCTTCATGGGGAATCATACAACATGGGGTATCTATCATTAATGACAAGGGGAATGGGTTAGATAACTAAATATCAGAGGATGATTGAAAATTAAGGGAGCTAATGTAAGGACACTTGAAAGCTAGGCAAACAACTTGTGCCAACAACACTTATTTTCAAAATGAAATATTCAAAAAAGGAAACAATAACAAAGAAAGGGAAACACATAAAAAATGAGAACTAACTAACTATGTACATGATGGGATTGATTGAATTAGTCAAAGTGTTTTAAGTAGACCCCATTAACCAGAATATCTAAGGCACTACCTTTTTCATCCTCTAAATCAAATGCATTTCCCTATTGATTTATTATGATGTGGAAAGTCCCCCTTCACAGGGAATCAAAATTTGCATGTTGTCTTAGATTTGTGGCCCTTTAGTCATATTTAAGAACCAAGTCCCTTGGCTTAAATCCTAGGTTGGATGCTTTCTTGTTGACCTATCACTTAACCATATACTATTGAGTGACCTTGGTATCACTCGCTCATTCCCTTTGCTTCTTAGAGGTTGAGTAGTTCTACCAACTTGACCTCCATGCTCCATTCTCTGTTACTTTAATAACTTTCAAAATATATACAATAGGAATTTAGATTTTTATGGGCATTACCAATTTATTCCCATATACTAATTCATACATAGATGTCTATAAAATTTTCTTGGGAGTGATTCAGTCATCCCATAGAAACATCTTGAGATTCATATTCCATTCCCTTTGATGGTTTGTGCCCATCCTCTTGATCAACCTAATGAGATTCTTATTAGTTGATTTAGCCAACTCATTTCCTTATAGGTAGTAATTTGATGAAGTATTCAATAAAATACCATTTTGGAGCATAAATTTTGAAATCTTGGAATCAAGGAAGGATTTTGCATTATCCAAAATGATCATTTTGGGTAGGCTGAACATTGTTACTAGCTCTTCCAAGAAGCTAAGGATCATGTTTTTAGTTGCCTCCTTCATCAGGGTTTCCTCGATCCACCTTGTGAAGTAATAAATGGTTATAAGTATTCATTTATGGACTTCAATAGAAATGGCATTAATCATCCTGATGAAATCCAAGACTCATTGTGTGAAAGTTTTGTTGATTATAATTGGATTTAGAAACATGGTTGAATTCATTTGATTATCTACAAAGAATTGACATTACTAGTATTTTTTACTACTTGATGGTAATCAGAGAACATGGTCAACTAGTAAGATCTTACATGCATGATTTTTGTTATAGTCATCTTTGTGGTGAAATTCCAACCTAGAGGGGTGAAATGCATATCCCATAGAATCGTGTTGGTTTGGTAATTTTACACGCATCAAAGTAGCTCTTCATCAAAATTATTCTTGAAGAGGACTCCCTCTACTAACATATAGATAGCTCCCTAAAATCTATAGAATCATCTTTTATGAAAATGGAAACCTTCTAGATATCAGTCAGTATATATAAAATGGGTCTTATCAGTAACCTAGGACCTATTGGCTTCATATTAATTCATTAAAACTATTTTTGGTGCATCTTGTTCTTCTACCAAGGCATCTTCAAATTTATCCAGATACTCATAGAGTCCTTTTCCTTAGATAAATTTGGTTGGCCTAACTTCAAAATCATACTCTAGGATCTCAGTGATGTAATTGGCCCTTTTTTTTGGTGATCTCTCATTCCATTATGTACTCCCTGACACTAGAATGTGTCATAAATACCATTATATTGCTCCCTGCTACTAGGTGCCTAAAATTTTTGAGACCTTTTATGATGGTGAAGGCTTATTTTTCAATTAAATTTTATGTGGTATCATATTTGTGTAAAGTCCTCAAATAGAAATAAATTGGATGCTCACTTATCCCTTCTTCTACCTTTTGGTTTAGTAAAGTCATTAGGCTATGTTCGCTCCCATAGACATACATGATGAAATTTTTGGAGAAGTTAGGATTGACTAGTATGGGGGTAGTGGATATTGTTTCCTTAATCTTTTCTAATGCTATTCTCCCTTTCATATTCCATTTGAAGGCTTGGTCCTTCAACATCAAGGTTATTATCCTTACCAATCTTGTGAAGTGAGATACAAATTGACTGATGAAATTAATTTTAATTAGGAAAGATTAGACCCCCTTCTTACTGACTAACAATTCTAAATCCTTGATGGCCTTTAATTTGTTAGGGATGATAAAGATTCCCTCTTTAGATATAATGTATCTAAGTAGCTTGCCTTATGAGACTCTAAAAACACATTTCTTAGGGTTGAGAGACACCCTAAATTCTTAGCACCTTCTAAAAATCTTATCCAAATGGTTAAAATGGTCTTCCTTATTCTTAGAGAATGTAGTGAGATCATCCAAGTAAATAAGGATGATTTTGAAGATTAGGCCTTAAACATTTATGTCTATGGCTCTTGAAAAGGTGGCCCCCACATTAAAGAGGCCAAAAGGCATCTTTACGTATGAAAAGGTCCCCCACTTTATAGTAAAATTAGTCTCGTATTGGTCCTCTTCGTTAGCCCATACTTGGTTGTACCCCAAAAAATCCATTTGGCAAGGAAAACATTTTGGCACCCACTACTATCTAGAGGATTTATTCCATAGAAAGAAAGGCATAATGATCCTTCAAATATGCTTTATTCAAATCTTGAAAGTCCATGCATAGATGTATTTTTCCATTCTTTTTCCTCACTATAACTAAGTTAGACATCCAAGTAGAATTCTTAATTGGGTATATAATCCTCAAGTCAATCAATTTCCTTAATTCTTGGGCCATAAGGGACTCAATTTTTAGGTAACTATCCTTTAGTTTTTACAAACAAGTTTAGATTCCTTGACTATATTAATGGTATTCTAATTACCTCGCAGTCATATCCTTTTAGGTCATCATAGGTCCAGTCCATAACTCCTTATTTGTTTTAGAAAGATACCAGTTGATCTCTATCTTTTTGGGAAACTTCTTTCCCTACTTTTAGTTTCCTCTCTTCTCTGACATCAAGCTCATAGTAGTCACTTTTTTCCATGATTATCTTCTATTTATAATTCCTTACATCATTAAAATAAAATAGGTTCTCCAAGGTGATTATCCCCTTTGGTATCTTATTAGATTTTAGTTGCATTATCTAGTCCTTGTAGGCTTCTTCAATCTTCAGCTACAACTATTTTATAGATTCACTTGATTTCTAGAGAAACATAATGATTTAGGAATTAATTTTGAACATTTGTCAGTTATAGTCATTATTAGGAATGAAATTTTTGATGATCACCTGTACTACTTGCTCATTGGTGAATAAATCTATCACTGAATCAAATTAGGAGTCAATCACCACCATCCTATCTACTTGGGCATTCATAGTCCTAAGGATGATTTAAATGTTTAAAGCTTCAAATGCTTCAATCAAATCACATATATGGTGGTGGTAGGACCTATTTTAGACATTATTTCCATGTATCTCACTTTTCTTACCCCTAACTCAGAATCATTGAACACTCTTAGCTAATTTATGCACATGAGCTTGGCAAGGCTGAGACCATGGACTAGTGCTTCATATTGAGCTTCATTATTTGTGTAGGAAAATTGGAATTAAAAGGATCATAGGGTCTATTTTCTTGATCAAGACACTAATTGGATTCTTATTCTAGAGCCATTTTTGTATTTTCCACCATCAAAATGTAGAGTCCAAAAATTGGAATCACTTTCAAGTTTTTTGTTTTGATCCTCCTTCTTCATGACCTCAAGGATGGTCTGATCTACATCATGGATTATATAGGTCCTGAGGCTAGTGGTGTCAATTTTTTTTAAAAAGATCATTCTTAGTGATCTTAGTAATGAGGATCTCTTCCTTTGATCTCTTATTTTTGGCAACTCCTTCCTCTTCAAAAATTGATATGTAATGTATCTCCTTCTTAGAGAAAGAAGTGTGTATAGATTCAAAATTTACCATATCCTCATCATTAATGTGTTCAAGATGCATATAATTGAATAACACCTTTAGATTTAAGACATATTTTATCCTCAAGATCATATGGGAGAATTCCAAAGATTATTATCCACCTATTTTGGTGGTGAAATCTCTTCATAGACATAGTCTAAAGACTGGTGAGATGTTAATCACCAAAACTTCTTGGGGAACTATTATTCTTGGACAAAATTATAGGGGTAAGGGAAGAGATTTTATGACATAAATGGTCTGAACCTTCTTCCCATATAATTGCATCACGCCTTTGTCTAAGGTTTCATACTATAGTTTTAGTGCATTTGTAATCTACTTTGGCATTACCATGGTATTGGCACCTGAATCGATCATGAAATTGTGTAGCAAATTCTTTCTCATAATTAAATTAAAATAGAATAGGGTAGGTTTCATCTTAATTACCCCTTCTTGAGAATTTAAAAATATAGATGGCACATGAGGTTATGCACTACTATTGGCTTTCTTTCTTTTTTTCTATGTTGGATTTGTAGTCAAATTAGTTTGCATGGTTTTTTCTTGGTCTTTCAACACTTTTTGTAGCATATATTTTTTCTTTGGTATAAATAGGACATCCTAAAGAGAGACATTACCTAGAGATTTCTTTAGTTATTATACCACATTAAAATACCCTTAAGTTTAGACCTTAAGGTATTATGGTGTATTTTGTGTTGTTTCACTCTAATTTTGATATGGTAGAGGTGGTGGTTGGGGTCCCGAGTTGTTCTTGATAGTCACTTTAGGCCTTGTTGAAGCTTCTTGGGTCTTATATGGCCTATTATTGGATCAAGTGAAGTAGTTTGATTAAATATAAAGTGATTTCATCACTATGATCTCACTTGCATAGACCACATCCTCACCCTCTACCCAAGAGAAAAGTGTGTTCTAGGGATATCTCCTCTTCTTGCTCTAAAGATATTCCTTGCATCTATGACATTAAGACAACATTTTCAACCCTTGGGGATTAGTATCTATAGGAAGATGGATCAAGATCATTCCCTTTCCTTTAATGTTTGGAAACCTTCTACTATATATTACCTCTCAGGTAGTTTCAGGATGTATGCACATCTTTGCATGAGAATCACCATGAATTTGAATCATCCACTAGGTTGTTTTGGTTGATGACCAACTCTTTGTTTGTACTTGGTGAGACCATTTGTAATGGATTAGGTACTATAAAATTTTGATTCATGAGTTATGTATGGTGATTGGGTACTTGATGATTTGGCCTATGCCTTTCTTGGTAATGGTTCTACTAATATGGAACTCTCTTTTCTTGGTAATTTTAGAAAGGAGGTTTTGGTGGAATTGTTAGAGGTATAAAAAATAAGAGGGGGGGGGTGAATTATTTGTGCAAGATAATCAAAACATCAATTCCAATCCTTTCAAACCCTTAATCAATCACCAAAAGCATTCATAAAGCATACAAGTCATTCATAATAATAAACAAGAAAGATGATGCAAGATCAAGCACACAACACATGAATTATGTGGGAAACCCTCATGGGAAATAAAACCCACTCTCAAGAATACAAACACATTGAATACTTGTCCTATAAAATTAACACAAACATGATACATTTTATTGAATCACCAACTTCACAAGGAGCACCCACCCCTAAACATGAATAAGAACCAACTTGTTATAGATGTTGAGACAACACCTATGAAATCAATACTTATAGAATGTTTATTTCATTTAAATCTAATGGAGAAAAAAATTATAATTCCTCTATTTTATATCTTCATACTCTCATGATTTCATACATAATTCATTCATTCAAAACACCCTTTTGGATCACTCTAAACCTTTTTCCTAATCTGAAATCTTCAATCCTACAAGTACATTGTTATGACATCATAATTATGACCTATAAATCATACACTCAATCCTCTACCTACACTCCTCTTCAATCCATATACTAGGCACACTTATTCTCTTTTCATTCACCATGTTTCTCTTTTTTTATTCACCACACTGCTCTCTTTTTATTCACCACATAATCTAGAAACCATCACCTTTGATTTCACTTTTTATAGAGCCTTTATGAATATCATTTTCTTGGTTAGCCATAAGAATTTCCTTAACCCTTAAGTCTTATATTAAACTAATAAATATCTCAATACCACCCTCATAGGTAGGCCGTAGCATCCATGAGTCACCCTTAAGTAACTACACCTTTCAAATAGGCCTTAGTAGCCCTTGTAGGTCTCGTGGAGACCTATTCACCTCTTTAGCATTTCACTAAGAAAATTAGGAATATAATACCACTTTAAAATGCATATTTCTATTAAAAATTAACCCTAAGACACATTAAATTGATACATCCATCACTAAACTCTTTTACATATGCACAATCTACTCAAACAATAGTCTTGTACACAAGAATTTCATAAATGAATAAAAAATCAACTTCTAGGCATTTGGTCATACTAAATATGGATTATTAAAACCTATAATATCCATATATATTATCCTTATGGATTATAAAACATTCTCTAATATTTATCTCACCTTGAAACATTCAAACACCATCAAGACAAATACAAACATCCTTCTCAGGTCACTTGCAAAAGATGGTCAAACACATAGTCAACTTTAAAGCTCAATAAAATGAAACTATATGAAAATTAAAACATTATAACCAATTTTTGTGTACATCCCTTTTATTCCTTTGCAATTTTTATTTTTATACCACTATCAAATTCATCTTCCATCAAAAGATATAAAAAAAACAATGAGCATTAGTTTTCCTTTATTAATTTGATTATTCAAATTCCAATGGTCATTGAGTAATGAAAAAACTCAAACACAAGTATTTATATCATTCTTCACAGAAAATTGATCAAATACTATCCATATATCTCCTCCCAAGTATCCTATCCCTTACTTTCAATTCTAGCCATCGATCTGGGCTTTTGAGATTATGACACTTGGCAGTTTCGCATGCCTTTTGTTTACCTTATTGTTTAATGCTCTTATGCCACTTGGTAGTCCCATGTACCTCCTGTGATTATGAACTTATTGACTTTATTTTCACCATTTATCTACTTATAAATCACCATGTTTATGCCATATGTCACCATCACATTCAATCTCAAAAACCTTTGACTTATTGACCTTGTGCTTGCCATTAGATCTTCATCTCCATGATTGAACACTCACCGTTAGATGCTTGATATGATTGAGGTTTCAAAACTTATAAACCCTATAAAATTTTCATTTAATATTATAAAATTGGCTAAGTATGGAAAATATTCAAATCTACCTAAGAATCCAACTTTTCACCTTGATATCTTTTACTACATACCACCTCATAACCTAAAAATTGAACCATAATATCTTGGTACAAAACAAATCAAACCCATATAAACAACTACTTATAACTCTACCATACATTTGAATGTTTATTTTATCAATTTTCTCACTCATATTTATTTTCCAACATGACTAGGAGAACCTAAACATTCATATGACTGCTCTGATGAATTCCTTTCACTTCCATAAGAGCACAAAGCTCTCTTTACACCTCATATGACCTGTAAAATGGGAACACAACATCAAAAACATTATCTATCATCCCAAAGACCTATACACATGATATTCACTCTTAAATCCACTTGTAACCTATCACTTTATTATTAATGCATTATGTACTAATATCAGCTTGACATCAATGACAATCAATGCATCTCAAGAACATGCTCAACATTCTCACCCATTGTCATTGATGGAAAAAACCTTTTAGAAGTTCTCTCCCAAAGTAAACAACTTCTTCATTTTGAACTTTCTCTCCCTTTGACATTAATGAAAAAGAGTCTCTTTTTTCAACATGCTAACTTGATTCTTGGTCCTTATAAACTATTCACAAAGATTAGAAAGCTCCCCTTAACATCATGATAATCTCATATAACCTATTCTCAAACCATTTCTTACCATATCTTCATAATATTTCCCATTTAAAACACACCATCTTGACCATACCATACTATATGAAGAAGAAACACAAAATATCAAGCAAATGGGAGTGATTACACTTTTAGAAAATTGAGAGAGAATCCCCCTAAGTCTCCTGACCTTAGGATCCTCTTGATCACCTTCAAACAATCTCTAGTAATGATAAATTTGAATAATTTCCTTAAAATTTTCTCTCATAATATAAAACCATGATATTCAATAGATATTCAATCCACTCTTAAAATAAACTTACCTTCATACTTTATGAATCGACCTATCTAACCAAGCATCAAAATTTGACTATATTTTTCTTTCAAAACCAATGTCCCTAGATGGGTTTCTTGAAGCTTTTCATCACCAACCATTGAATCAAGCTTATTAACTTTTTTCTCCCCCTTAATCAAATACTTTATATTGATTTATAGATAAGTATATGACTCCCAAGCTTTGTCTTAGATATTCAAATGTTTCCTTTGTCCATAGTTTAGTTATAATATAAGTAAGTTGTTCTTTTATAGGCACATACTCTAACTTAATACTTTGATTAGTCACTTTTTCTCTCAAGAAATGATATCTAATAGGAATGTGTTTATTTTTCTAATGCATAATAGGTTTCTTGAAGATACCAATTTCAATAGTATTATCACAATAGATAGGACAAGGTCTATTTTTTCTTACCTTATGGTCTTCTAAAGCTTTTTTCATCCACATTACCTAAATACAATAGGAATAAGAAACTATATATTCAAATTTTTTATTTGATAGAGATAAAAGGGCTTTCTTCTTGCTTAGCCAAGACACCAAACATTCACCCTTGAAGAAAACACCAACACTGGTACTCTTCATATCATCTACACATCATGCACAATCTGCATTAGTGTATGCCTTTATAGTGAATTATTTGATCCTAGGGTACCATAAACTATACTCTATGTGCTCTTTAAATACCTCAATATCATTTTAACTGATTTAAAGTGAGATTATCTAGGATCATCTTGAAACCTTCCTACAAGGCCTACTACTTACATGATATTAGGCTTAGATGCAATAGAGTATAAGAGACTTCCAATCATGAATCTATAAAAAGTTTGATAAAATTTTGGTGAGTCATAGTTTTTACTTAACTTTCAAACTATGATCATATGAATATTCATTGTCTTACAATCCAAAATATCAAACTTTCTTAGCATATCCTTGATGTAATTTGTCTGTGAAATGAATATCCCTACATCAAGTTGGTTAATTTGTAATCCTAGGAAGAAGTAAAGTTCTCCCAACATTGACATTTCAAACTCAGTCTTCATAGCATCTTAAAATTCTCTACTTATATTGCCATTGTCAAAACCAAAAACTATGTCATCAACATAGACTAAAACTAGTAATTATGAGTGCCATCTATCTTAATGTACAAATTATTATCAACTACCTCTGTTTTCAAGCCTTGACTCAATATATACTTGTCTTAGCTATCATACCAAGATATTATAGCTTATGTAAGACCATATAAAGCCTTCTTTAGTTCGCAAACATAGTCCTGATTACTTTTCATTAAAAGACCTTTAGGTAGATTAATGTAAACTTCTTCATCTTAGTTTCCATTAAAAATGTGGATTTTAAATCCATTTGGTAAACTTTGAAACCCTTGAAGCTTTCATAAGATAATAAAAATCTAATTACTTCCATTCTTCCCACAAAAGTAAATGTCTTATCAAAATCTATCCCTTCAACTTGAGCATATCCTTTACATACCAGTCTAGTCTTATTTCTTGTGACCTCTCGTTTCTCATTCATCTTGTTTCTAAAAACCCACTTGGTTCCTATCACATTTTTATCATTTGGCCTTGGAACCAAATCCCATGTTTCATTATTTATTATTTTATCAAGTTCTTCATCCATTACACATGACCAATTTTCATCTTTTATGGCTTCTAATAATGTTTTAGGTTCAATCTTGGATAACAGAGTTGTGTCTTATTAATTATGGTTGACCAACATTCTCCTTCTAGTCTATAGAATAAAATTCACATTTGTAATAACTTGGGAAATAAGATGATCCTTTTATAATATTTTAGAAAGAGTTTTAGTGTCTTATCTTACCTCTTCCTCTTCATCATATAATTGATCAGGTATGCCTTCATTATTTGAAATAGGATTCTCAATAGTGTCATTTATTTATAAGGTAGGCTTCTTGATGTCACCTATTTCTTCAAATCTTACAATAGAGATTTCAATAGCTTTGTGGAGTCTTTTATTGAAACATCTGTAAGTAGAAATTATGGAGGAATAACCTAAGAAGATGCCTTTATTAGATCTTGAGTTAAATTTACCAATATTTTATTCATCTTTATTGATAAAACACTTGTTCCCAGATACTCTAAAGTTTGTGACATTGGCTACCTTTTTTTCCATAGCTCATATGGATTCTTATCATCATTTACCCTTACTTGGAATATGTTCAAGATGTAAATTGATGTTTTAATAGCCTCTTCCCAAACACCATCTGATAGTTTCAAATCTTGAATAATGGTTCTAGTCATCTCTTGGATAATTCTATTTTTTATTTCAACTTCCCCATTCTATTGGGGTGTCTTAGTAGTAGAATATTGTCTTATAATTCCTTATTTTTCAAAAAATTCATAAAACTTATAAGGCCAAAATTCTCCTCCTCTATCTAATCTCAGACACTTGATTCTTGATCCTTTTTCATTTTCAACAAGAGATTTGAATGACTTAAACTTTGAAAAAGCTTATGATTTCTCTTTAAGGAAATATATCCAAGTCATCCTAGTGAGTTAATCAATTAATATCATGAAGTATATATTACCTTGAATGCCTTGAGTTCTTGTAGGTCCACATAGGTTAGTTTGGATTAATTATAATGGAACTATGGTGAAATTATCCTTAGGATTGTAGTTTATTTCTCTTTAAGGAAATATATCCAAGTCATCCTAGTGTAGTCATCAATTAATATCATGAAGTATCTATTACCTTGAATGCCTTTAAAAGAGTATGGAGAATCTTAGTGATTTTAGGCAGATACCTTACTAGCCCTTCTAGACTAATCCTCACTAAATTGTCAAAGTTCATATTTCCAAGTCTTCTATGCCAAATATAGCTTTCCTCTAATTTATTCATAAAGCACTGCTCTCCATTGAATTCATGGAATCTATACAAGTTTTTATATACCTTATGCATGTTTTAAAATAATTTTATATGCATGTTTCTTCTCAGTTAATACCCTTTATCATGAAAATTCAAATTATTTCTTTGTTTACACATTTGGATAATACTTAGAAGATTGTGCTTCAAACCTTCTACATATAGAACATTTTTAGTTCTAGTGTGACTATTATCTAAGCTTATAGAACATTTCAAAACTATGTTAGTAAAATTATTGTTACCAAATCTTACTAAAACTATATTAAGATTTTTGAGAGAGATAAACTTGTTATTGTCTCCTATCATATGACTTGAGCATCCACTTTCTATGTACCATTTCTTGCTTTCATCCTCCTTAGTATGCAAGGTAGTTTGAACAAACATTGATTCTTCCTTTGGTGAACTATCTAAGTCTTGGTTATTCTTTTCTTCAATCTTGGATTTGTCTTTCTTGAACCATTTTATGGTGTCAATGACTTAAATGTCTATTTTCCAAATATATCTTTTGCATTACTTTGCTATATGACCTTGTTGATTGTATTTATAACATAGAACCTCATTTTTGTTCCTTGAAGAATAAGTATAGTCACTATATTTGTGACCATATTCATTATAATTATAACAATATCCATTAAAGACATAACTAAAGTTATTCATGTTAGTCATCCCATAATCTTGGACATCATTCACCCAAGACTTCTCATCCTTGAATTCTTTGGTAGAGCTAGAATTTTACTTAGCTTTAAATAAAATAAAATCTATATATGTCATAGATTTACCTTCCAAATTATCCATCCTTTGATTCATGAATTTATTCATCATGTCTTGCAAATTATTGACTATTGATGTTATTTTATCTATTTATGTCTTCACACCATTAATGCTCACAATAATCTCATTATACATTAAGGAATTTAGATTTGAATCTTTACCCCCTTTCTTATTTTTCAATATTTAAGTCTCCTCCTCTAGAAATTCATTATCTTACTTTAGGAATTTTATCTCTGATAAGGCATACACTATTTCACCTTGAGGAAATGTCTTGACCTCTTTATCATCCATTATACCTTTGATCACCTTCAATTGGTTAAACTTGTAAAGAAAGCATGGCTTTGATACCAATTATTAGAGGTAAAATAATTGAGAGGGGGGTGAATCAGTAATGCGAAATAATCCAAAATTTAATTCCAATCCTTTTAAACCCTTAATCAATCACCACAAGCATCATAAAACATACAATTCATTTATAACAATGAACAAGAAATATGATGCAAGATCAAGCACACAACACTTGAATAATGTGAGAAACCCTCATGGGGAATACAACCCACTCTCATACCTAGAAACACATGGACTAATTTTCTTATAAAATATTCATAAACATGAGACCTTTTAGTGAAGCATCGAATTCACAAGGAGCATCCACCCTTACGCATGAACAAACACCAACTTGGTTTAGACAATGAGCACCCACAGAACACCTATGAAATCAATAGCTCTATAACTATGGTTACCTTTAAATTTGATGGATAAAAAATGTATAACACCTCTCTTTCAACACTTCATACTCTCAAGCTTTCACACACAAGAAATGTATCCAAAACAACCTTTTGTATCACTCTTAACCTCTTTACTTATCCTTAATCTTCAATCCTGCAAGTACACTATTATGACATTAGAATTATGAACTACATATCATACACTAAATCCTCAACCTACTCTCCTCTTCAATACATCTTCTAGGAAAACTTAATCTCTTTTCATTTCACCATGTTTCTCTCTTTTAATTCACCACATAATCTAGAAGCCATCACCTTTGATTTCACTCTTTATAGAGCCTTCATGAATATCATATTCTTTGTTGGCCATATGACTTTCATTAAATCATAAGGATTATATTACACTAATACACATCTCAATAACACCTTAATAGGTTGGAGATAACATCCATGGGTCACCCTTAGGTAGCTACACCTTTCAAATAGGCCTTAGTAGCCATTATAGGTCTCATGGAGACCTATTCACCTCTTTAACATTTCACCAAGAAAATTAGGAATACATGACCAATTATAAATGCATATGTATATTAAAAATGACCCTTAAGACAAATTCAAGTGATTACATCCATCAATACACTCCTTTGCATATGCATAATCTACTCAAATAATAGTCTTATAGACAAGAATACCTCAAACGAATAAACAATCAACTTTTAGTAATTTGTTCATGCTAAAGATGGATTTTTTAAACATATAAAATCCACATATATCATCATGGAGTATAAAACATTCTCCAATAGTTAATTCACCTTGAAAAATTTAAACACCATTAAGACAAATACAAACATCCTTCTCGGGTCGCTTGTAGAAGATGGTTAAACACACATTCAACTTTGAAGATTAATACCTATAAATGTATGAATATTCAAACCTTATAACCAATTTTCATGGATATCCCTTGTATACATTTACAACTTTTATTTTTATACCATTGTCAAATTCAACTTCCATAAAAATATATAAACAAAATAATGAGCACTAGTTTTCCTTTGTTAATTTGAATATTCAAATTCCAATGGTCATTGTGTAATACAAAAAACTTTAGACATGTGTCTTCATCTCATTCCCCATAGAAAATTTATAATACTTTTTTTCAATATCCTTATGAGTCTCCTATCCTTAAATTTCAATGTTAGTTATTGGTTATTGATCTAGGCTTCTAATATTATGACACATGGTAGTCCTGCATGCCTTTTATGTACCCTACTATTTAATGATCTTACGCCACTTGGTATTCTCATGTACCTCCTATGATTATTGAATTATTGACTTGATTTAAACCATTTATCTACTACTGAATCATCTTGTTTATGACATATCTCACCATCACATTCAATATTAATAACCTTTGACTTATTGACCTCGTACACATCATTAGATCTTCATTAGCATGAATGAATTCTTGTCATTAAATACTTTATCTAATCAAGTGAATTTTATACACTTGTAATCTTGATAAAATGGTAACTTGATATTTTAAAATTGGCTAAGTATTGAAACTATTGAAATCTGCTTGAGAGGCTAACTTTTCTTCCTACATACGAGATGATCATGATTTATTCCTATAGTAGTATCAATATCTTGGGGAACATTGGCATTGGTAACCAAGGGGGAAGCTTTTCAACATCTATCAAGTAATTCTTAGTTCTAACTACTAGCTCATATGCATTTGGTAGCATCTAACATCCAAGAGACTAAATCATGATAGCTATGTTTGAGTTGAAGGCTTTGAGATAAAATAAAATAGCCATACATGTGGGTGGTCAAGCCTCTATTGGGATCCTTTACCAAGTCTTATCAAACCTAGTATTAAAATATATAATAGCCTCTTATGGGGCTCTTTTTATAGTGATTAGTTGTTGTAGGAGAGATGACCAATCTTCCTTCTCATTGAATCACTCAAATAACATGTTCCCCAAATCATCCCATGTGGTGATGGAGTTGGGTGGTAGGGATCGGTACCATTCAAGAGCTTAGCCTTGAAAGAGGTAGCTAGTCAGATTGAATCTATGTTATATTATGTGACATAATGTAGAGTATAGGTGTTTTCAACATCTTGAAAATGTTCCACCATGATTTTGAAATCATTCCCTAAGAATTTGTGGAGTGCCTTTAATGCATTAGCAAGAAAAGGATCCCACATAGTTATGGATACTAGAGGGATGAGTGGGATACCATTATTTCATGCTATGAAGTTCCTTGGGGGTCCTTAGATGGCCATCTATTGTGGTTGTTATGTTGTATTTGATCCTATAGTTCTTTGGTTATTTTTAGCTACCAAAGTTAGTGATAACAAGCTTGGATTCTTCATTTTTTGTGACCTTGTAATGGGCCTATGTCTCATATACTCTAACTTCTAGCTAGGTATACTAGTATTTCATGTCCCATCAGACATGCTAGAAAATAAAATTGATGATGCCTAAAACTTTTACTCTAGGTGAATAACTCTCTATGGGAATCTTTACAGATGTGGGACTCAAATGTGGTTTTTAAAGAAACCTCTAAGGTTTTAGAAGATGACTCTTTGGATCAATTTAGGTATGAAAAGGGTTAAGAAGGAAATGTAAAATAAAATTGAAATAAACTAACTAGGTTGATGCATTGAGATATTGAAAGTATTGACCTATAATTACAGAAAATAGCTTGAATATTCAAGCATCACAAACTATTAAAGGATAATATGCATGAATTAAAGTCTAGAACATAAACAGGAACCAATATTATAGAAGCAAAGGAAGGAAATGACAAATAGAAATAACTTTCCATTTAGTTTGACACAAAACACCACATCCACTTCATTATTAGTTAGAGAAAAAAATATAAAAGGCCTTGAGGGCACAATATATAATATTTAATCATACCCATGAGAGGCACCTACTAAGGTTGTAGAATGAAAAATGCTAATTGTTTCTACTTCTATTCTTAAACTACAATATCATAAATGGTTGCTCTCTAATAATATCAAAAATAATTATTCATCTACCAACCCTTTACAAAATAAAATATCTATGCTTAGACAACCATAGTGGCCTTATGAGGAAATGACACTTAGAACTAGGTACTCAAAATCATGATGAGGCCATTGCAACTGACTGAGGAGCTATGGCTCATGAATATAGTCTACCCTCTAAATCCCAATATGACACAACAATAATGTCTTATGATGGTTACTATACATAGAATAAGTGCACTAGTGACACATGTATGCCTATAAAACTACCTCTAGAATGATGTTTAGGAAATGGGAACCCACTCCTCTCATCTAATATCACTACTTGAAGGTCTGATAGGGAAGTTTTGATGTAGATAAACACCATAACACCATGTGGAATATTTTACTCCCTTCCCATTATAACTACTTGGTGGGTCCCATTCCTAGCCTTATCAACCAATCATGTGATTCATAGCTTTGACAAACAAAGATTTTCTCCTAAGGAGGGTTGTGATTCCATGTGGAGATTTGGCGCTACTTTTATAAATGTTGAACATTATGTTAAAAAATGAGCATGGGGTCACCATGTGAAAATCTTGTGTTTATCTTTATAACTATAGAGTAGGCCCTGCCCACTACTCCATCATCTAATGTAATTGTTTGAAGTTATGAAATAATAAACTTAATTTGTTTGAGTGTCTACTTTCCATATGGAAAGTTAACATTACTCCTAGGCAAACTACAAACTTCTTCTTGATAAACAAGCATTGGGGTGCCATATGTAAAGTTGGTGATTCTCATGGGGAAGTCAATAAATTTTTGAGTTAAACAAGCACCAAGCCACCACATGGAAGACTTAGTGAGGAAGTTAAGACTTAGCTTAAAATAGATAAAGAGACCCCAAAAAATATGGGGCCATAGCATAAACACCAAACTCACCAATTTTGTCTATGAGAAAAGCTAATTACTTCAAAAATATGTAAAACATGGATCACGATCTATATAGAGTTACCTATCTACCAATACTCTAAGGAGGGATCAATCTCGATGTAGTCATCTCCACCTAAGTGTTGGTATAAGCGAAAGTGAAGCTAGTATGAATACTAGTTTGAGTGATTTGAATGTTCTTTAGATTGTAAATTTGAGTAATCTAATCTTTGAAATGTTGTATATGGATGTATGCAAAATTAGGGTAGAATAGGGATTGATAACCTTGATTGTACACAACTTGTAATAAGTTTTGTTAATGTGGGTCTTGTGCACACCCCCAAATTTAATTAGGTAGCCTATAACATTTTAGGATATCAATGGAGGTAAACTCCACTCTAGGGAACAAGTTACAAGTATGGGTTAAATAATCAAGTGGTAGAATAGTAGGCTAATTATGTAAGTTGTTAACCACATGTGCTTGTAGTGAAATGAATCCTAGTAAAGGAATATAAACCTATTTTTGTTAGATGGATGGATATTCTTATAAAATGGGTAGATCTCAATAAAAATAAATTAAAAAGGAGGGAAGGTTATAGAATAAAATAATTCTCTATGATCCTAAAGCATTACTTATAGGGTTAGTTATTTATGGACAAGTGTTTATAGAGTTAATGCTTGTTACAATTAGCTATTGCACTCTCAGATACAAACACAATTAGGCATTCTAGGAAGAAAATGGTATAGGAAACTTAAGGATCTCAATTGAAGTTTGATCCTTTTAGAGTAGTTGTTGCACATCTACAAGACTATATCAAATGTAAACACTCTTGCACACTTAAAAAATTAATAAATTCAACCAATTGCTTGCAATCAATAACACTTGATAACCTTATTCTCAAAATAAATTAGTGATAATGAGAGATTTTAGGGAATAATGATTTGGAGATCCTTCCCATAATTGGTTAAGCTTATCCAAATAGAGCATGCTATGAATAGAGATGGGGTATTCATATTTAAGGTTAAAAATAAATAATTTTTTTGGATAACCATGTGTCTCTCTATATCATTATTTGGTATAAGAATAATAGGGATATGAAATCTAGAAACTAACTTAGGTATACCAAAGGTGATTAAGATTTATTAATAGTAGAAAGGACATAAATACAATGCATTAAGAGGCTCTTTTTCTAATTTTCCATTAAGAGAGGCCAAGCGATATGACCCAAATCCATACTTATGGGTGATGATATATGATCTGAGCTAATTAAGAGCAACTTTTCCCCTTTTGTTTTTTCCATATTACTTAAATGTTGATTTTCCTTTAAGACAAGGTCATCAATATTAAATTCACATTCTTTTAGATGTTTATTATAGTCACATTTAATTCATTCCTAATATATATGTAAATGGTCAAGTGCATCCAAGTGATGTTTGTCCAAGATCTTGAGCTAGGCTAATCATTTATGATGAAAGTCATCCTAAGAAATGATGTCTTTCAGGGAGATGCAAAGGGAAGGAATATAAACTTTAAGATAAAGTACAACTTTAGTACCATAGACTAGGGATAAAGGAGTAGTGCCTCTATAGGAATATGTGAAGGGGTGATGTTAAATATATTTATGTTGGTTTGAAAGGAATTCATCCAAATAAGGCAAAATGGATGGAAATCACAAAGATGAGGGAAAAATATGCTCACTTGGTTGATAATTAGGTCAAATTTTAGAGGTCCAAAAGCTCTTAGTGGGGAGGAGTGATCTGGAGGATCCCTATGAAAGTTTTTATTAGATAACTTCAATATTCTAAGAGACTATTCACACAATGTAAAGTTCAATGTGAGCTTTCTAGTACTTTTTAAATGGTCAAAAACCAAGTCCATTAGCAAAATTTATGAATTAAGGAATGTTTGGTCTCAAAAATTGATTATGTAGTAGAATATTAACAGGACAAGTGTCTAAATGTAGAGATGACAAATGGAAAAAATATAAAGAGATTGAAAATTTTATTTAATTTTGTCTTCAACAAGCATAAAGGTCAAAATAGACCCTCCTATTTACTAGTTGAGGGCCCTTAGCCAAAATCGTCTCACTCTTTTAATGGCAGGAATTATTTTACCATCATATTTTAATTACTCTTTATATTATAATTATCTTATATGTTGTGCTAATTGTTATGGTTGCATATGTGGGACTATCTAGCCAATAATGCCACACCTTAGCCATATAATTTCCATTAAACATTTCCAAATATTCCTATATAATTACCACTGAGATATCTCAATATATATTTTTATTCATATATTTACATATATATCCATATTATCCCAATAATCCATATTTCACATTGTGATAATTTTTATTCATAATAATCTACATGTTTATATATTCAAAGTCTATTTTATTCATGGTTTAGTTCTAACCATTGAATCTCCAAACATAGCTCTAAGTAAACTAGACTTAACACTCAATCCTTGGTGCCATCCAACTTACCTCTATACATGGACTACCATGTGGGAAACAAAAAATGAGGTGACTCACATGTCTATATAGACATATTTATATAGAATGGTGCCTCAATTTAAAACACAAAACTCACCTTCCTCCTAAGCATGTGGGATTTTGTTCCCAAATAGCACATAGAAGCACAAAAAAGTAGGAGTTGAACTTGAGACTTTGGGTAAAATAATATATATGCCCAAACAGCTTAGATAGGCATTAAAACATATAAGCATATACATTATTTATTATTTAAGGTTGTGAATATAGAGTTGGTTTTAAAAACCAAGAATGATTTTGGAATGTAAAGGTATCAAGGACATCCTTTTCAATTATGGAAGTCTATTCTACTTACAAATATAGGTAATGTGATATAGAGATTTATTGTGATCACACTCAGAAGAGTTTTCTAATCATTCTTAAGAGTTTTAATTTATTAGAATACTTAGAAAAGTGGACCTAGGGATGTAGCCAATTAGTGAATGTCGTAAACAATATCCTAAGTCACTATTATTATTCTCTATTTTTTGATTTTATATATTTATAATTAAATTATTTAATTAAAGCCAATTTGAATTAAGTTAAGGTAAAATTGAGATTAATTATTCAGTTATTCATCTATTTCAAGTTCACTGTAAAGTTTATAATTTGAATTTTTTTAGATCACCACCATTCCAAGTGAGAATATTTTCTCCATTTAGTTGAGTTTAATTATAAAAATCCCTACCATTTTTTTAATCAAAATGGATATTTTTTAAGTTTGTATGGGCATAGTTATACAAACCCATTTTTATGGGACAACTTGTAGAATAGGGTTATTTTTGGACCTAATGTGCTTTAAGAATATGATAAGCACATGGATCTTATTCGCCAAAATATATATATTGAATATGATTAGAAAAAGAGTCAGGCATATCATAAAAGAATGCCTTGTGAATTCAATTTGGGTGATAAGGTATTTTTGCATGTTAAACCTTAGAAAAATTCCATTAATTTTTTTGAGTCATCTAAGTTAGCACCATATTTTTTTGATCTTTTGACATCATAGAAAATATTAGTCTTGTTACTTATCAACTAGCCCTTCCTCCTTCTCTATATAGGATTCATGATGTATTTCATGTTATTTTTCTAATAAAATGTATATCTAATCTTTCTCATATTTTTTAATGGAAAACTATTTAGGTTGTAGAATAGGAGAAGATGTATTTAGAACCAATGACAATCAAGGAACATCGCAACACTAGGTTATGAATTAGAGAAAATTAATAGGTGTTGGTTTAGTGGGACCAAAATAGTAAAAGGAATTATACATGGGAGGATGAGGGTATTTTTAGGTAACATTACATTTAACTATTTGATTAGTCATTAAGACAACGTTTTTTAAGTGGGAGAGGATGTCATGACCTAGTTTAGAACCAATTAAAAACCATGGATTATTTATATAGACATTTGCATGGAATTTTATATGTTTTTTATTTATATGATTATCTTATTGTGACATGATTCAAATTCTCTAATTTTTTAGTTGATTAATTTTTTATTATAATTACTATGTCTATGATTTTTTGTTTTAACTTATTATTTAGTTATGATAATAGATGTTATGTTGGTTCAAATATTATTGTTGTCTTATTTTATGACTATACAAAATATCATTATCTAAGTTTGATTTAATGATGATTATCAATACATAAGAGTGTATATATGGATTACAAAGATGGTTAGATCAAGTATTAGTCAATAAAACTCAAGAAAAATGCATAAGAACTTAACAAGCTAAGACAACTCTTTCAAAAGCATTTGGAAAATGATAATTAAGAGATATTGAAAGAAATCATACAAAATACCTTCCCAAGATCATCCCATCAATCAAATATGGATCAAAACATGATTTTCCCATTTATTTGGTGCTCAACATTTCACCAATGATGAAAGGCAAATATCCTCCATCATCTCAATTGTACCTATGAAACTAGACTCATGATATGAAATAAAATCTATACCTATCAATGAAGCTATCCTATTACAAAATAACCAGAATAAAAACCACATATAAATGGATTTTAGAGAGAATTTTGCATAATAAGTTTACACAAATAATGCTTTAAAATGGTGGTAGTGGCCCTCCTATTTATAGATTTTTGAATTTGATCAGGATCAACCATGACCATCCATCTTAAGATAAATATGTGTGGCCTTGAATTAATCCATTTTTATATAATTAATCCATAAATACCCTAATTAATATTTGGATGGAAGGTGCATTAAAGAGGCATGGGATGCCTTAAACCTAATAGTTACATTTATGGTTTATAGATACCACCCCATATATGATATCATTTGATTATGCAGATATTAGGTATCAATTTCTAATTAAAATATATTCAATAAATTCCATGAATTTTCCACTTAAGATCTTAATTTAGAATAATTTTCCTAAGTGAGATTTAATCTATTTTTATGCAATTTTTTAGAAATTGGTTGTACACTATTAATCAAACTAGTTAAAATGTCATATTACTGTGTCATAATTTGATTAGAGAGGAGTTATAATGTGATGTTAGTTGCATACATACCAATATCCCATTTAGGACATTGTCGATACAAAATAACACATGCATAGGTCATGTGCTTCTGAATTAGAAGAATAGAGCGATCCAGAGCACCAAAATGTATTTTCATCATTTTGATTTGAAATGATTTTATCAACATTAATAATCACATAAAATGCATTACCCTATTTAGGGATAAATTAGACTTTATCATCAATTATATATGATAAGATCAAACCATTTAGCACATTTAAGTGATTTTGGCCCAAATTGTGTATTTTCACAAATTTCAAGTAAGATTAAACATTTAAACACAATGGTGTTAGGAATTGGATGTCTATATTTTGCCCCTATTTGATAAGGCATGATGATAAATTCATAAAAATAAATGTATTTTTAGATAAAAGAGTTGTCAAGAATAATTTAAAATGAAATGCCCCATGCTTCCCCCTTGAAAGGATATATAGAGATGAAAGAGAAGAATGGAATATTGAAAAGAGAGAGAAAGTGAGATTAACTCATAGTTCAAATTAAATCCATATGAGATAATTCTTACACACATTGATGCTTAGTGATCAAATTATAATTATAATATAATGGGCCCCAAGGATAGGGGGAAGGGGAAGGATACAATCCAAAAATATAAGTGACACACTTTGAACACACCTAAAGCTAGGTTGCAAGTTGTGTTCTTAGGAAGTGATCGATCCCAAGATAAGTTACACACTAAAATATTACCAGAATAAGGGGAAAAGTCTACATATATTAGAATTAGAATAAATAAGAGAACATTTCTCCAAAGAGAGGAAATAATAAGGTACCCCTATAGAGCAGATTTGATCAATTGGTAAAGCAATTTTTCAATAGTAGGGCTGATTTTGATCACTGATAATTATTTATTGTCTAGTAGGGCTGATTTATATTTATTAATAGTTCAAATTTTGTGCCCCCTTTAGGTTTAATTGTAAATCATAGCTCAAATATATAACCCATTGCATAGATTAAAGATGAGTGGGTGAAAATATAAATGCAATGGTCTAATGAATAGATAAGCCATAAAAAAACAAAGCATACAAGGATACACAAAGTGATGAAAGAGATGAAAAGAAGAATAAAGGTGGTTGAGTTGACCCAAGATATGTCATGTATTCAAGAACTACCTACATATTCCAAATAGACCTCAAGCCAATGTAGTTCACCTAGAAGTGGGAGAAAATGGGATGAGAAATGAAGAAAAGAAGAAATTAGACCATTGTTCGATTAGACTCATGATGTATTCCAAGAGATGCATGTCTTTCATAGAGTTAGGTGTGAGATAAGCCACTGATACCTAGTTTCATCAATGCACTTGAGATCTGATCTTTGAAGCTGCATTGATTTTAAGACATGAATCCAAAGCACTTGGTTATCACTATATAATAATGAGATCATGCATCTTAATTATGAGTAAATTATAATGATATTATATTTAAATTATGATGAG
Organism: Torreya grandis; assembly: GCA_037957365.1. Lineage (NCBI taxonomy): Eukaryota > Viridiplantae > Streptophyta > Pinopsida > Cupressales > Taxaceae > Torreya > Torreya grandis. The sequence continues at coordinate 629,941 of JARHVA010003472.1, read as the reverse complement.
ATGGTTCAAATGTGAATATTTATAATTAAAGATAGTGGTAAGAACTGCCAAGACCAAAGTTACAACTATTTACATTTAAACAAAAAAAATAGAGAAAAAGAATATATTAAATGAACCTAACTCAACATCAAGATATGAAAAATCAATATTTGGAGTAAGAACAAGAATTTACCAAAAAAATTAAGAAAAAATTAACAAGAAACATGAAATTAAGATATGAATAATCAAGATCCATGTATAATATCAAGATATACTTGAAAAAAAAAACAATACTAAACAACAAAACAAAATACCAAGAAGAGGATGCAAGAGATAATAAAATATAAGAAAGAATTAAATGAAGTGACAAGAAATAACAACAAAACACCAATAAAAATAAAATAAACACACACAAAAATGTAATTAATTATAATGTTAATGTAGTTTGAAAATAATTATTTGTACATGTGTAGTAGAGGTGTTACTTTTTATAAAAGTGTAATAATAAAAAAGACATAAAGTTTCCCCCAAATGATATGGAAAAAATAAAAAATAAAAATGGGAGAAAAAGAATAAAAGGAAGTGGGGTGGCCAAGCTGAATTTAGATGTAAGTAGACACTACTTACATAGTTCTATGGATGCAAGGTCCAACATGAACTTTATTCCAAATGTAGTTATCCTAGGAAATGGGATAGATAAAAAGTGATCAAAACAAAACATGATTGATGTTGTAGATGAAAAAAATAAAATGGGATCCAAAATAGCAAGATCATTTCAATTAGAATGGTCTTGCAAAACGGTAAGCAGATGAGACACATAGAGTAAATAAATGTGCAAGACAATGATTTTTTTTCTTTTTATCGATAATTTTATAATGTTTTTGTGTTTTTGAGATAAGAAATAAAAATGAAATATTAACAAAAGTACCAAGGGAACTACCTAGCTAAAGAGATGCACATCCATAGGTAAGAGTTCAAACATCAACTAAACTAGTTGTAATGGTCCATCATGGATATAAATAATGAAATAGAGGACCAAATAATCAAATAGATGTGTGCCCTTGAGTAGAATTTAAAATAACAAATAAATAAAACTTCAATGTCCCATGCTCACAAATTGATGATAGAGAGGTCTTATCAAGGTAACAATGGTTACCAAACAATAGAATAGTATCCAGAGTGAGATAAATTTGAAAAACCATTTGGTAGGCAAAGATCATGAGATGAAGATGCATCCATGTTCACTTATTTTTGTAGACTAAGAATTTTACTCAAGATAGGATGGTTCATATCATGTTAGTTCCAAAATTAAAACAAAATGAAATAAACACACTAACTAGCATAACATCTCTAGGCCTAGTCAATAGGGGGAGCTTAGTGAGGATATACCACTTGAAAACACAACTAGAAATGTAAATAAATGAGAAATATGAACACAAAACACAAATTAATTACCAAATCATTGATTTCTCCACAAGGATCCTTCTTTGGCTTGCTCAACTTATGCTTTAAGAGATATTCATCAATGAAGTGTGGTCACCTTCATCTCCTCTTGGCACCTTTGGCTTATGATGGCTTTGGCTCAATATTTGAGAATAATAAAACTACATCAAAATGTGGTTTAAATTTATTAAGGCATGTTATCTTTGGCTTAAAAGAGATTAAAATTCAATAGTCAAGGCCTCCTATTTATAGATTTTGTAAAATGATCAAAATGAACATGAATTATCCATATCAAGATGAAGGTGTGTGGCTAAGAATTCATTCAATTTTGGAGGCCAAATTCAATAAATACCATCATAAATATTTGTGATAGAGAGGAATTAAAGAGGCATGGAAGGTTTTAATGAGGCATAGGAGGGCTTGATGAGATATTTTATGCATTTATGGCCTTGGGATGTCTTTCCAAGAAATGATGTCATTTAATGATGCATATATTCAATATCAATTTTTAAAAAAAATATTCAAAAATTTCCATAGAATTATTAATTAGGCTCATGATTAAAATTAATTAGCCTTAAACATGTTTAGTCAACTTTGGTGAAAATTTTGGCAATTGTTGCACAAATTAATCAAATTGATCAAAATGTCATATTATTGGATCAAAATTTTACTAGATTAGAATTATAAGTTGATTTTATGTGCATTGAATCTATTATCCCATTTAGGATGTTTCCATCACAAAATAATAAAAGGTGTGTGTTTTATGCAACAAATATGTTAGAAAAGAGCAATCCAGAGCACCCAGGTTTGAAAATGTCATTTTGACTTGAAATGATTTGATCAAAGTTAACTATCTCATAAATTTCATTACCTCATTTAATGATAATCTAGCCAAAATCATTACTTTAATATGACAATTTTAAATCTTTTAACATATTTTAGTGTTTTTATGCCAAATTGTGCATTTTGATAGAAATTGGTGAAAAGCCTAGTTGGAGGTCATTAGTGGCAACTTTTAGGTGTCTACAGTTTACCCCTACTTTGGATGATGTCACAAACCATAGTCATAGAAATGTCTTCTCAAATAATGAAAAATGGCATATATGCCAAAAGGAATATGATGAATAAATACAAAGCTTCAAAGAAATGTTTTAGAAGACTATAATGGTACCCTCTCAAAGGAGTGTCCATCACATATGTGGATGGATGGTTCTTAAAAAATAAGCAAGAAGAAATGTGGGATTAACTCATGGTTAAGAGTAATCCAAATAAGAAAATGCTTAAATGCATTGAATTAAAAAATATTTTGATTTTCCCAAAGGTGGTTATAATCAATAATAAAAGTCAAAAATAATGATTTGCCCATAGGTGGTTATAATCATTAAGATGACCCATATTGTTTGATAAAGATTATTCTACCATAGTTAAGGTTGATTAACAAGCATAACTAAAGGACATAACCTAGAATATAGATTAAAGATGAGCAGGTGAAAACAAAAATGTGATGGTCTAATGACTAAAGAAGCCATAAACAACTAGGCATACAAGGATGGTCAAAGTGATGAAATGAATGCATAGAATAATAAAGGTTGATCAATAAGAATGATTTAGTTTTACCTACTAATGAGGATATGCTCATCATTATTAGTAATGATACATCTATAATGGTCAACAGGTTGATTTGATCAAGATGGGTAGAATGATTTACCAAGGTGCCATGGAGAAACTTATATGGCTCCATTGATTATAGACCTTCTTGAATCTGATTTATGCTGTAGCATGTGATGGTAGACATCATGATAGAACACCATGAGGACTTGGATAAAATATGCATAAGGACTAACTACTGATCCAATAAACAATTGAAAACAATGCACCAATGATAAAAACCATGATGACAATATTGACATATAAATATAAATGGACTCAAGAATAATTCACAAAGAATCACCCAAGGTATGTATATAAACTGAGTCTACGCAATAGTGCTAAAATCAAACAAACAATAAAGTGAATAAAAAAATAAATAAACAAAAAGCACACAAACAACAAATAAATTGAAATAAATAAACAAACAAAAATCTTAATGACAAAATCAAAAGAAAGCATCCTAATAATGACCATGCCTTAGTAAGGTGGATCAAGGATAACTAACTAGGCTTAGATAAGATAAATGTTTTTGGGTTTTAAAATATTTGAATGTTTTTAGATTTTGAGGTATCTTAATTCATTCGAGAATGACATGATACCTACTCATAAAATGGTGAGAGTGTTTGGCTTAGATTTCTTGAAAAATGATGAGAGCACATCGAAAGGGGGACTAAGGTGACCTCAACATGAATTGAGCATGGCCCACATAGTCACAAAATGACCTCAAGTTAAATTAATTATGTCCACATAAAAGGTGAGGAAAAACTAACTAGGTCCTAACAAGTTCTCAAATCTGGTAAATGGCTAGTCAAATGAAAACAATAATGGCAAGTTGATGTGGTAATGCATGATAAAAAAATGTTTCCCCTAGTTTTCCCATAGGCAGTTATATTAGGATATAATAGATTAGAATAATGATACTAATTTTCCCATATGCAGTTATAATTAGTAACAAGACCAGTGAACACTAATTTTCCCATATGTGGTTATAATTAGGCTCACATAAAAAAACTTGATATAGGATGTAAATGAAAGATATATTGATAGATCAACTATCACACTACTTAATAGACTATTATTGAAACATGGATTTGATATATTGGTCAAACTAGATCAGAATCACCTCAAAAAAAATGCAAGAAGAACCAAAGTAACCAAGATCAAACTAAGATTGGATAGGATGACTAAAAATAGGCTTTGGTTTAGATAGGAATGATATGGTATGATGGCATTGTTTAGGATAATGATAGGTTGGTAGATTTTATAAAATGTTAAGAGGGTTTCCCCTAAGTGGTAAGGTATCGGTTGGGGTATGTGACAATGGAAACTATTTAGAACTAGGATGCACTTTCCCATGTCTGTTATGTGCTTTGGTGTAGATAGGAATATAATGATAGGTTGGCATGGTATTGATTTAGGATAATTATGGTTTCTAATAGATTTGATAAAATGGTAGGAGGGTTATCCCCAAGTGAGAAGGTGATTGGCTAGGGTATGCGATAATGGAAAAAGGATGTGTGACAACTTGAAATGATAATGGTACATGTTTTTGGCCTAGGTGATTTGGAATTATATTTTTCTTTTTGATATGGAGATGCACATTCTGACCAATGAATGATACAAACAGAATAGTCAATCATGTTAATTTTTACCCCACACCTCATTTGAATAACTACTCTATTAAAAACTAGCTACAAATCTAGATGTCAAGAATGTTGTTGTGATCTTTGTTGGTCATTGATTTTGATTCCTTCAAACATCAAGACAAGGTGTATTTAGCCTCTGTAAAGGAAAGTGTAATTGTGAATGGTAAACATGGATAAATAATGGATGATAGGTTTTTTGTGAAATGTTATAGTAGATGATAATGGAATGTGTAATTGTAGGGAAATAAATGAAGATTAGGGATTTTAGTCACACATAATGTTGTTGATGTCAAATTTGACATAATTTTTGTTATGGTAGGGCCAAAGATATTTGAAGATGCTCTCGATAGGACCACCATATTTTTTTGTTGTTTAGCCCTGAGAGTATCTACCATCTGATTAGGATGTAGATTGGAAGCTATTTTGATTTGATCTTGAATAATGTCTTCATTAAGTAGTGATGAAATTTTGTGCTTAGTTATTGGTGCCTCAAGGAGATTTTCACTAATGAAGTTTTCTTGATTATCCCATAGCACCTCAAAAAAGTTGTCACTAATGAAAATTGAATTTTGACTTTGATTTTCTTCTAGTGCTTCTAAAAATGTTTCACTAGAAGATGTTGAGTTTAAAATTTACATGTCCCATAACACCTTTGAAAAGGTTTCACTAGGAAAGTATTATTTGTCTGCATGAATGTGGTCTTGGCTTCCTTACTCTTCTTTAACTGGTATGTCACCATGGATATAGTTCAACAAAGTGTAATTTTTTCAATCCTAATCGACACTTGTGGGAGGTGGAATAGTAATGGAATGGGGAGAGGTTTCACAATCCACATATAAGATACTATGAGAAATTGTGTTGATGTTAAATTAATCATCCTCAAAAACTATGGAAGGATCACAAATGCATTTTTACTAATCTGCTAGGCATGCATAACCAAGACTATAACAATCATGAATGTATTTTTTTTTTTTAATTTGATTCTGACTCAAGGGACTCTAAATCTAATGTTGAGACTGATGTTGATTCTGATTCTAATGTTAAATCTAATGTTGGTTCAAGAATAGAACCTAACTCTAATTCTAATTCTTTATCTAATGGGTATTCTATTACAATGATGTCTTTTTGAATGTTTGGCATTGGAAACGTAATGGCCTATGATGGCATAATGGGATTTAAAAAAATGGGTTTGTCAAAGTGGGACTCCTCTAAGATGGGAAAAATCTCAAGAGATAGTTGCTCAAAGACTAGCTTCTCAGATAAAGGGTCTTGAAAAATAGGCATATGGTTAAGGTAATGATTTGTCTAAAGGTGGTTATAATCATTAAGAAGTGACATAGTAAAGACTAGTTCATCAACATGAGACTTATCGATAACTAGTATAGGATCAATAAGCAATTCATCATAGGTTGACTTATCATAAGTGGTTAGTTCAACAAAAACATCTTGAATTGGTTGGTTTTCTTGGTATTAGTTTCTAATGAGTTAAAAAATACCAATTTTAAACATAGCTTGGTCTTTGAATGATTGGAGTGATTAAAGTTTTGACTGGATTGGAACTAGATGAGGAATGGTCTATAGTTGGATAATGGTAGGGAATTGGGGAACATTATTTCTCACATGAGCCAAAAGATGAAGTCTTAAAATGGTAACAATAGGGTGGTATGGAGCTTGATTACTCACACAAGCCAAAGGATGAGGTCTTGACATGATGAAGTGTTATTTTGGAGCTTTATTGATTACACAAGCTAAAGGACAAGATCCTAGAAGGATAAGGCTAGACTTTTGTGGAGATTGGTTCCTTGCACAAGCTAAAGGATATGGTCTTGGAATCGTAATGGCATTCCTTGGATATTATGGAGCTTGATAGCTTGTATAATCTAAAGGAGGGTTAGTGGTAGATGATTATTAGATAACAAAATGATGTCATGGAAATTTATTTCTTGCATAATCCAAAGCATCCAAGTCCTCCTAATAAACCATATCATCCCAATATTGAGTTGGATCATAAGCTGGTTCATAACTATGTTCTATGTATTGATTATTGTAAAGAGGGTATGGACCTATATCCCAAATAACATTATCTATAGTTGGGTCTTCAAAAAACTTATCCTCACAAAACTCTTCATACTAATCAAGGTCTTGAGTTGGATCATAAGTAGTGTATAGTAAAAAAAATCTACATTTATATTTTTTAAAGTTTTAGTTGTGTGCTTCAAGTTTTGTCCTTGCGCGTTTTGGTTACAAGGCAGTTGAAGTTTTGACACACAACACAGGTGTGCGTTCCTTTTTTACCTAAATTTTGTCTAAGTATCAAAGTTGCGTGGAAGCTGCCAAGTGTCATTGACTAAGACACATTTTATAATTTCTCTAAGTTGCTCAGAATGTGCCACATGTCTCGTAGTAAGTCAGTGGAGCATGACAAGTGTCAGCATCCACATTTCATGTTTTCTTATGTGTTTCAAAAGATTATTTCAGTAAGCTTCTCTTAGGGTCAATTAGAAGGTGCCAAGTGGAAATTACTGAAGGTTTCAACATGTTTTTATAAAATCAACAAAAGCTGCCACGTGCCCCTAGCTAAAAGCAATAGAAGCTACCAAGTGTCGACATCTGTAGTTTCTTAATTTTGTTTCGTTGATTAAGTAAAGACTATGGTGGGCCCTAGATTTTGTTTCTAAAGTAAGTGAAATTTGCCAAGTGTCACCATCCATGTAAATCTAAAATAAGGCTTGAATGTTTCTATAATATAGCCAGAGTGACATAGAGACCGACATGTGTCACCTTTCACAAGATTCTCAAAAGGTAGCTAAAAGCAATGGAGACCGCCATGTGCCCATTGTTAAAGATATGTGAAAAGTGCCACCTATCCCCATTCTCCTTTTAGAGTTGCTTAGGTGAGAAGTGTTGTGGATCCCATTTTCTATAAGTGGTTAAAGTTTTTAAGAAGTGGACTATGATAGATGTCAAAGATGGAACACTCCTGAGTAAAGACATTGTAAAGAGTATAAGTCATGTGGAAAGTGTCGTGTGTATTCTATAAGTACGTGGAAGCTGCCAAGTGTCATTTTTTGATGCCTCTTGAATAATAAGAAGGTTTTAAAGAAGAGTAAGTGGATAATACCAAGTGTCCTCACCCGTTTCATAGTAGGAAGCACCCTGTATATCTATTTCAGCCAATGAACTTGCAGGGAGATGAAAGGTTTTAGATCCAAGAAATATCTTTTGTTAGACACTTCCATTTCAGTTAGACCATTGGATTGGGAATGTACGGGCAATCCAGAGCTAGTTCAATGCTATAAATATGGGTGCAAAAATTACCAGAGGATCATCATCAAAAGATAGAGAGAATTTTTTGTGAGAGATTATTACCAAGAGATTTTAGACTTTCTTACTATAGCCAGTGATGTCATTTGCCTTTGTTCTATTTTCTTGAGTTAGAAAGTTTGTGTAATTCTACATGTTTTTGTGCCTTTTATGAAACTAGAAAATAAATAAGAAGACTGAGTTCTATGCCTTTGTTGATATTTTTTGTGTTATTACAAAATCATCTAAACTGTGAGCCTTTGATCCTATCTATTCTTATCTTTTACATTGATCATGCCTTGTCTGCTCTTTAATGTAATTGGATTTTAAAGATAGCTTCACTGTGCTTAGAATTAAGGGTTGAATTAAATTTAGGCACATCACCATAGTTAGATTTTCTTTCGTTTCATTTGTGTTTTTGTTTAATTCCTATCCTTTTCCTCATAATACACTTGAGATAAAGAAGAGCTAGCTTCTTTCAAATCTGGAGGTCATTTTAGGTTGCAAGTCCCACATTCCTAAAACTTCCCATTATTGGTGTTAGAAATAGTGAAATTTTAAACATCAATAGTTTTTGGCATGCCTAGTGGGATGACAATATCTTGAAGTTTCTCTCAAGACCATATAAACCAGAGAGTTACAAGGAGTCAGAGCTGTAGACCAGTAACAAGATCTCAATCTGCTACCACCACTGATAACTAGTCTAAGAAGAAGGGTCAATCAGTTTGTAGCCACACCAATGGCAACTCCAAGTTAAATAATTTGGTTAAGTATTCTTGGTGCCATCAAGAAACCAACCATTATGTATGTATAATTTTGGGTATTATGCTCCTTCATATATTTTTTATCAAGCTCAGGTTGCCCATGGAATTGCCTCAAGCAACAAGGATGCATATGGTTATGAGTTTTGCCCTTTGCAAGTCCAATATGATCAATCTCAACCCTGTCATGAGCTATATCAATCTTATGCCTAGTCTTCCCAATATGTTACATCTCATACTCAATCTAATCTCTTTTCCAATCGACTCATTTCAATTTTCAAACAAGCACTACTAGGATATGAAAAGTATGTAGTAGAACTTGACACCAGAAGGGGATGTAGCCAATAAATGCTTCATCATGTTCTCTATCAAGTGAGAAATGCACTAGATTTGGTTAAGAGTGAATGGACTCCCATTGAAAGAGCCAATTGTCAGAGGCTTAAAAATGAGATGTTAGATGTGAGTGGCTTGAGTGCATCTTTGGAAGAGAAGCTAAGTATTCATGAGAGATAACCTTACCAAGTCTATCAACCTGCATATCCACTACCCCAAGTTTCATATCAGACATACATATCCCCTACTCATGAGCCAAGTCAAGCCTATCAAGGTCCTTTCCCTAATCATGTTGAGAAAAGTTTTGAAACAATAAATTTGGCATTTAAGGCCAATCTTGATAAACAAATTAGATTGGCAAATCTTCAAAAATAGCAATCTATGTTGGAAGCAAGGGAAGTGGAACTCAAATCCTCACTTCCTCCTCACTTTGCAGCCCTATTTTCCCAAGGGAAAAGTTCTAATCACAAGGTCATGAGTTGGAAACAAATAATGGAATCATGGGGCAAAAAGGAGGAGAAAGACATTGTCCAAGAGTGTGAGGTACAAAATGAGGCTAGTCCTTTTTCAAGTCCCTCCCACCCTTCCTTAAGAAGTAAGTAAGGAGGAGTGTGCTCAACTCATGGATGGTTAAGGAGATTTCATGAGTGCAGATGAGAAGGAGATCACCATAGGTACACCCTTTGATGAATCAGAGGACAAATCACAAGCTTTTGCCTCTATCTCTGATGAAGATGTTAGATGAAAGAGCCAATTGAAAGAGCCAATCTTGATAAACAAATTAGATTGGCAAATCTCCAAAAATAGCAATCTATGTTGGCAGCAAGGGAAGTGAAACTCAAATCCTCACTTCCTCCTCACTTTGCAACCCTATTTTCCCAAGGGAAAAGTTCTAATCACAAGGTCATGAGTTGGAAACAAATAATGGAATCATGGGGCAAAAAGGAGGAGAAAAACATTGTCCAAGAGTGTGAGGTACAAAATGAGGCTAGTCCTTTTTCAAGTCCCTCCCACCCTTCCTTAAGAAGCAAGTAAGGAGGAGTGTGCTCAATTCATGGATGGTTAAGGAGATTTCATGAGTGCAGATGAGAAGGAGATCACCATAGGTACACCCTTTGATGAATTAGAGGACAAGTCACAAGCTTTTGCCTCTATCTCTGATGAAGAAGAGATAATTTTTTATCGTGTTTTGAATGACTTGTTTGATGTCATTGGGACAGGTTACACTATTGTTTAAGGAGGCTGTGAGATGGCTGCAAGTGAGGAAGGCAGCATTGAGACTCAAATAAATATGCAAAATTGCTGCAAACTGTCAAGATTATCCTTTCAAGAGGTTAGTAAATCTAAAGATGGTATTTTTGAAGTCATCAAGGAGGATAATTATGTAATGGAACCTGAGCATGAGGTAGAAGGAGATAAGCCAAACAATGATGTATATCAAAAGGCTTATGGTGATGAGCCAAAAGCCATCAATTTGTTGATGAGACATGACAACATGAAGAACTAGCATTTGACAAACTTCCAAGAACAAGAGGAGTACGTATATTTTGGGGGCATGTTTGAATCTGATTCACTTAGATGCAGGTCAATTAAGGTGGAAAACAAGAAGAGCAAATCACTAGAGCTCCATCCCATTTAGCCACTTATCTTGGATCATAAGTCTCATTGCCATGAAGGAAACTTTAGAAATTTTCCCTTTGATCTAGGAGGTAGGAAAATATACCTGGTTAGTTGTATCATAGTTAGATAGTTTCCCTTTCCTTGTTTCTTTGTTTTCCCATTTTTTCCTTTCCCACTCTTTCTTTAAAATAAGTGTTTTATTTGAACACATGGCTGCAGCTTAGAGTCTTTTCAAAAATTTAAAAAATTCTTGACACATTAAATCTCTCCCAAATCCTTAAATTCCCCAAGGTACCTTGCACAACCACTTTTATGACGTGTCTAACTCATTTTCCCATGAAGATTTAGTAAGATTTGTTAACAGTTATCTAGTTTTAATGCCATTTTTGAGACTTGATGGGTCATTAAATACCCCATAATAAGAGTTAAAGCTTACAAGTGTCTCAAGCATTCCTACATCTACTATAAATCCTTGTTATCTACAAATTTCAATTCATAGCAAAGCCTGCTTAGTGAGCATGCTTCCTTATTGCAAAGTTCCATACCTATTACCACAGTTCACTATTTACAAGTATAAATATAGATATGGAGGGAGCATAGTATTCACAACAAGGTTCTAGGATTTATGAATCCATTGATAAGTTTCTCACAAGCAAATCATATGCTTCAGCCCCTACACAACCCTTAAAGACATCCATGGACTAGAGTCCCTGAAGTTGGTTATGCAAATGACCCAGCAAAGGTGAAAGATTTTGCAGATGAAATCATGGACCCAATTCTTCAAAATCCTAGCAAGACTCTAAGATAAGGGACACATCAAAGGTGTATTCAAAGGGCCAATGTTGGACAATATGAAACATTCTTAATGAGGATATGGACTTCCCAACTGGCATAATTCATTTTCCCAGGTGTACTTTCGTGCCCTGACTTGGTTGAAATATGCTCCAAATTATTTCATGTACCTTCAAATACCATAGAATAGGGTCCATTCATAGTGAAAATTACACCAAAGGCTATCAAATACATGTTGGCCCTGTATCATGACAAGACAGCCACATTTCCCACCATTGCCAAAATGCAGAAAATGTGGGCAAACATCAATACTCAATTAAGTTTTTTGAAATTAGAATTGTAATTAGGTGATGATGATACTACTGTGCCAACACTACTAACAACAATAACATAATTTACACAATCTAGTCAAGATGCACTTTCCATGGTGGCTTTCATTTTAGAATGAAAGATGATATAATTGTTTATGAAGAATACATGGCCATCCTCTTCAAATTGAAAACTGTTGACAAGACTCAGGAGTATCAGCTTGATTTCTTTGAGTAGATTGCATATTCAATGGTTGAACAACTCACCCAATTCAAATCTAAGGGAATTTTTAGGTATTATTTTTATCTATTTTATCTCATGTTGTATCAAAATTTTGGCATCTTTTCCCAACACATGCATCTAAATATGTATGACCCAAGCTTTAGTCTACATAGGACCATTCCTATGTCTGCATGGACACATATCTTGTCCAAAACCAGTGACCCATATGAATTCTAGGAACTTTTTGTTGCCCCTCCTTTTTGTCATCTGAGCCCAGAACTAGTTGTAAATAGACTATTTTCAAGTGTCTCAAGCCTTATGACCAATTACACTATTCCTTGTGATTACTTTTTTGGATCCCATCATACTATTATTAGAGTCCATGGTTTTAGTGGAGAACCAATATTGCTACCTAGGATTTTGACCCTTAGGTTAGAATTCTTAGATATCACCAGGCAAGTGTATATGGTGGATAATGAATATGACACTGGGAAGAAAAAGAAGAAAATGTATGATGTTCCATGGCTGACAGAAAACATGGCCCTAGAGGTCAAAGATGTTGAGATCGTGTTGCTGAGAAAGCTATCCTTCTTGGGTTTCTCTCTAATTGAAGATAAATAGGGATATGACCCAAATGGTTTCATAACTTCATGGGTCAAGAATAATAAGGTTGATTCCAAAATTATGCATGAGGGTCATCCCTTTTGGGAAAATAGAAGAAATCCTAGGGAAGATATTCCTGATTTTTATGTAGAATTGATAGATTTGCCCCTTCAAGAAGATAGGCCATGGGAAAATTTTTATGTTAAACAAAAGTATTTTTATCCTAAAATTAGAATGACTTCTAGTTTAAAAAGAGAATTAAATAACAAGGACTGGAACACTTACAAAATTGAATCCTATTAGAGATATAGGCAAGAGATTTGTGAGACAACTCACTCTTTTGGAAATGTGGATTTAGATAAAAAATGGGAGGAAATCTAGGATTAATGTCATGTATCTCTTATTTCTAGCCCTAATACAAGCAAATTGCAGACACAGGGTGGAGAGCCAAAAGCCAGAGCAGAATCTAGTCAAACATTATAGACCCCAGGGCAAACCTCAACTACAGTAGCTGTAATTATTTGGCCCTAATATCTTAGTGCCATTGAAAAACAAAAGAGTGTGGTATCTTCACCACCAAAAGCTTCTCCATTACGTCAGCCCTTGGGATTCCCAAATTTACACAATCACCACTAGCAACAGTGGTAAATGTTGAAGAGAAGGGAGCACAACCAAAAGAAGAAACACTAGGGAAACATAAGAGGCTGAGGTTTCAACTTGATTCAGAGAAGAGAGCAGAACCCTCACAAAACCGACCATAGATTACTTTAATTTCTCCTCAAGTGAGTGTTGTTTCTCCTTCTTCTTCTCAATCTCTCTCCTCTCCTATAGGGGTGATGATTCCATTTGGCCAAATAATTTCCCCTACCACCTCTGCTATGCCCATTTCTCATTTTGCCCCACCTATTCATATTTAGGCTATATCATTACCTCATTTTTCTCCATCTATCCCAAAGGAAGTACCTCTTCAGATTCCCCTAGCCAACATTTGGCTATTCCATATGGCTTACCACAAGGTTATCCTTTTGCAGGTGGGCACATTGCCTCTCCTTCTACCTTCCAAACTCAAGCAAATGTTGTTAGGAAGGCTAGAGAAGCCTGAATGGAGAAAAAGAGGATCAAAGATAATAAAGCCCTGGCTACACCACATATGAGGTCACAATTTGACCCAATCTAGCAACAACTAATGGTGACCCATTTGTCACCTAATTTAGTCTAGCCACATGAGCAGATGCAGCCTGAAGGTTATACAATGAATGTAGTGGCTATAGACATGTCCCTTTATAGAACAAAAGATAGGGTTGAGCTGCTAAATGAATCCATTTCTATAGTAGCTAATGATTATTTGAAAATATCAAAAAAGCTACAGAAGATGGAAGCTGATCTAGCCCAAGAGAAGGCAAATTATAGCAGTTAGACTATAGAAATCAATACCAAGAATAACGAAATAGAGAGTATCAATAAATAGTTGCAAGATACTATTTCTTTTCAGACTCACTAGGCTATTTAGGCCCAAAATGATTCTTTTAAAGAAGGGCTCATGCAGGTGAAAGATGTAGTGATAGCCTTAAGGTGGGAAAAGGCAACATTATAGGAAAAATGTGAGGAAAGCCTGCTACAGGTCACTCAACTTTAATAGAAGCTGATAAATGAGTAGAACAATACCATTGATATACAAACCCAACTTCAAGCTGAGTGACAAATGATAGAACAATTAACACTTGAGTTGGCTAATAGGCCAAAGAATATAGGGGTTTTGAATCTGGTTAAGGAGCTTTATGTATCAATATGGAAAAGAATCTCTGATGAGATTACTCAGCTCAAACCCTCTCTAACCTTTCTTTTAAATGCATAGAAATTGTGTGAAAAGGTGGAGATTTCAGTTGAAGCACTTTGTCCACTGTCTCTCTGAGAGTGTTTGACTCTCAAGTGCTACTACAAAAGCTATATGATGCAACTGATAGAATGTTATCAACAACAGGGATTAGTGATAGAATGATCACTGCTAAAAGAGTGAGTGAAGTTCTCAGTTGCAATTCCATAGTAGTTAAATGCAAAGATCTTCTATATTTGGTGAAAGAAGGAATCAAAGACATGAAACAACACATTGAAGATCTGGTGTAATTGGGTCTTCCCTCCCCTTTTCCTGATAGCAATATAGTGTTGATGTTTGATGAGATTAAACCTTTGTTGTTAGCCAGGCAAAGTGATCAGTTAGTTTTCTAGGGTTTAACAGATGATTCATCAGTGCCTAAAGTGGAAGCTATCTTGATGCCCATGTCCCAGCTTGAATTTCAACTAAAGGCTATAGTTCATATTTTGTAGAATTTTTCACACAAGGATATCATTAACCTTGATCTAGCCTTTCACAAATTGCAAAATAAGTAGGGATTATTTGATGATGAGTGGTCTAATTATCAAATAGCCTTACTAAAGTTGTGATTTTTGTCACATTTGATCATGCAAGAGATTATGGATTCTTCTTTTTGAGTAGGCTCAAAAGTCCTCGGGGTCACCAAGAACTGTAGAGTGAAAAAACTCTACATTTTTATTTTTTGAGATTTCAGTTGTGCACTTCAAGTTTTGTCCCTGCACATTTCATTTTTGAGGCAGTTGAAGTTTTGACACACAACACAGGCGTGAGTTCCTTTTTTCCCTAAACTTTGTCTAAGTATCAAAGTTGCACGAAAGCTGCTAAGTGTCATTAGCTAAGACACATTTTATAATTTCTCTAAGTTGCTCAAAATGTGCCACGTGTCTCATAGTAAGTTAGTAGAGCATGACAAGTGTCAGCATCCATGTTTCATATTTCTTATGCATGTTTCATGTTTTCTTATGCATTTCAAAATCTTATTTCAATAAGCTTCTCTCAGGGTCAAGTGGAAGGCACCAAGTGGCAACTTCTGAAGGTTTTAACATGTTTTTCTAAAAGCAGTGGAAGCCACCACGTACCCCTAGCTAAAATCAATAGAAGCTGCCAAGTGTTGACATCCGTAGTTTCTTCATTTTGTTTCATTGATTAAGTAAAGATTGTGGTGGGCCCTAGATTTTATTTTTAAAGTAAGCAGAAGCTGCCAAGTGTTGCCATCCATGTAAATCTAAAATGAGGCCTGAATGTTTCTATAATATAGCCAAAGTGATGTAAAGATTAACACGTGTCACCTTCCATAGGATTCTTAAAAGGTAGCTAAAAGTAGTAGAGACTGCCATGTGCCCATTCTTAAAGATACACAGAAAGTGCCACCTGTCCCCATTCTCCTTTTGAAGCTATTCAAGCGAGAAATGTTGTGGATCCCATTTTCTATAAGTGGTTAAAGTTTTTAAGAAGTGGAATATGGTAGATGTCAAAGATGGAACACTCCTGAGTAAAGACATAGTAAAGAGTATAAGTTACGCAGAAAGTGCTGTGCATATTCTATAAGTGCTTAGAAGTTTCCAGTGTCATTTTTTTATGCCTCTTGAATAATAAGAAGGTTTTCAGGAAGAGTAAGTGGATACTGCCAAGTGTCCTCACCTATTTCATAATAAGAAGTGCGCTATATATCTATATTAGCTAATGAACTTGTAAGGAGATGAAAGGTTTCAAATCCAAGAAATATCTTTTGTTAGACACTTACATTTTAGTTAGACCATTGGATTGGGAATGTACAGGTAATCTAGAGCTAGTTTGATGCTATAAATATGGGTGCAAAGATCACCAAAGGATCATCTTCAGAAGAGAGATAATTTTTGGCGAGAGATTATTATCAAGAGATTTTAGACTTTCTTGCTATAGCTAGTGATGTCATTTTCCTTTGTTTTATTTTCTTGAGTTAGAAAGTTTTTGTAATTGTTCATGTTTCTGTGCCTTTTAAGAAATTGGAAAATAAATAAGAAGACTAAATTCTGTGCCTTTATTTATATTATTTGTGTTATTGCAAAATCATCTAAACTGTGAGCCTTTGATCTTATCTATTCATATCTTTTACATTGATCATGGCTTGTCTACTCTTTAATGTAATTAAATTTTAAAGATAGCTTCATTGTGCTTAGAATTAAGGGTCAAATTAAATTTAGGTGCATTGCCATAGTTATATTTTCTTTCATTACATTTATGTTTCTATTTAATTCCTATCCTTTTCTTCATAATACACTTGAGATAAAGAAGAGCCAACTTCTTTAAAATATGGAGGTCATTTCAGGTTACAAGTCCCACATTCTTGAAACTTCCCATCGTTGGTGTTAGAAACAACACAATTTTAAGCATCAATAAGTAGATTCATGACTTTTTTCTCATGAATGATTATTATGAGGTGGATAGAAATATATCTCACAAATCATGTTATCATCATTGGGGTCTTGACTAAAGTCATAAAAGTCATTTTGTGCAACCATTCTATCATAATTTGGACTATACATGACATAGGTGTAGCTAGACATATCTTTATAAATTATGAAAGATTTGAAAACAAATAGGCTTAGATTTCTACAAACTCTAAAAAACTATGTCCAAATGACAAATAGTTCAATTTTGGTTTAACTTGGTCAAAAGAGTGGATTTGTATCTCCTAATAATGATTTGATCAAATATGTCCAAAATGGTTTATACTAAGACTTGGTATTGAAAAGTCTAACGTCAAATGTCATACACATAAAAGGTCAAGTATCTGAATAAGAACCATCATGTCAAAAGTCTAGGTCAAAGCTTTCCAAACAAGGTATAAACTAGGAAAGGGAAAAGAGTCACTAGGTCTTTTGTCTAAATGTGGAGTCAAAATCTAGACTCAAACAAGGCATGTGATAGGACTTTTGGCCAAATGGTGTTAAAATCTAGGCTTGAAATATAGGATGATGTGATTTGATTTAATCTAACAAGTTTGGAAATAACTTTTACATAGACCCAACACATGAAATTAAACATAAACATGATTAGTTGCAATAAGGCATGAGGCAAAAGGCAATTGGAGAAAGGTTGTGTTCTCCCAAATAAAGGCACAAATAATGATGAAGATAGGTTTTAAACAAACAAATAATCAATAATTTTGAAATTTGGGTAATCAATTAGCCAAAGTTATGCAACCAAAATGAGAAAGATCTATGTATCAACCCCATGAATTGAGTCCTAAACAAAAATCAATCAATGTTTGAATCCAAACATTAACAAGGTTAACTGAAAACTCAACATTGAAAACTAGGATTTGACCAAACAAGATAGATAAGATTGGATATCATGATGGTGCTTAAACAAGGTTCAAATGGTATACACAACATGGTTTTAAAAAAATTATTTTTTGATATAATAGTAAATAAGTCTTGAAACAAAGAGAGCAACCTAGCGGTGTAAGCATGCTCGAATGATGTGGTCAATGTTATGTTTCAAAAGACTCAAAGGATCAAACTTGATAATGATATGGGTAGCATAATGGTACCCACCTCAGCTTAAGTGACACACACACAATTAAATTTAACAAAAATTTCAAGGCACAAGTTGGCCAACATAACACCTCTTTAGATAAAATATTGATGTATACACAAATTAGTTTTGACATGGTTATAAACAAACAATCAGATTTTAGTCTCAAAACATACCAAGCAAAAAATGACCAAAATACACTAAGTATAATTGTCCAAATCCTAACAAGGGTATGAAAATGTGGGGTTGATCAAAACTAATTGCTTTTTAAATTGTTTCTAGATGGATCAATGACACAATGACTTTCATGTCATTATGTAAAAGAAATGCACTAAAATTATGTGTCTATGATAGTTGGCTTATTACAAAAAGGCATTATCCTTTTTGAAACCACTACATCCATCACTTACTCAGTGCTTAACCCCAATGCCAAAATGCAGATACATTCCAATGCTTAACCCCAACACTAGAATTTGGTTTAACTTCTCAAACCTCTAATTCTAGTGGGGGTGATGAAGTCGATGCTAAGAGATGAAACCTCAGGTCAAAGCTTCCCTATATAAATTGTAAGAGGTAATGACTTCCCCCTTGCAAGCCAATTTTGTATAAAATAAATGACTTAAAATATAAAGACTTTATGATCACCTCAAGATCACCCAATATTATTGTGAGTTATTAGGGAGTGTTTTAAATGACATTCTTTCTATGCCTTGGACTAGGTATATTTGTAATAAGGGTGGTACTTTTGATTCAAACATTTTCATAAAGGGGATGGATGGAAGACCATACACACATGAACCTTATTTTTTCCAATCAATTAATTAATCATCTATTTCATACAAACTTGACAAATTAGTTCAATTTTAAACACCAAATGAAAAGTTGGGTGGTGTTCTTTTGACCCCTTGGTCTTAAGTTGTAACTTTGAAAGCATAATTATCAAAGAATTCACATAAGCATCTAAATTTTTTATTAAGCCCTTAAATAAGGTTCATAATCCATTTTAAACATTCAAAAGAAGAGCATGATTTAGCACTTTTTTGATCAACGATGGTTATGTTAACTATCCGTGGTTATCTATCTACCCAAAGGCATCACCTTAAAATCAAATGTGTTAGCTTCAAAACATTTAAAAGGATTTTCAAAATTTTGTGAAAAATCTATGTAATTTTAATATAAACTGATATAATTTTTTAAAAATTTAGGAGAAAACACATGGTTTTAAAAACAAATCATCAAAAATAGAGTATGTATGACCCCAAACCAAGCATTTTAAAAAGGCCTATCAGCTCTTGAGTCTATTTTTTAAAAAAGTGATCATTGATAGTTATACCTAACTATTGATAGTCATACCTAATATTAGATGGTTTAAAATAATCATTGGTGGTTGCAATAACCATCAGTGGTTGACTATGTAAATTTGTGACAAAGAAAAATAGAAAAACAAAGCTAGAAAATCAAATTGTAAGAGTTTTAATAATCCAAATGAAGATTTTAAAGTTGCCTCATGATCTCCTTCATACATGGGATGCATCTTGTTGCATTGGATGTGCCATTATGTAGACTAGTAATTTGATTCAAGAGAGGTGGTTAGTATCGTGTTAGTTCCAAAATAAAAACAAAATGAAAGAAACACACTAACATAACATCTCTAAGCCTAGTCACTAGACAGAGCTTAATAAAAAACATATACATATGAAAATAATAACTAAAATGAAAAAAAACCTTCTTTCACCTTATTTTAATGCTCCAAATATATTTCTAAAGTGGCTTGCTCAGATTGTGATCAATGAGTCTTTATCAAAGGAGGCTTAGCTATCTCCTCTTCTCCTTGGCACCTTTGTGATGTATTTGGATTTGCTTGACAATTTGGCTTGAAATATTATTTTTCATGAAGCTTTGGAATCAATTCACCATTATAAATTTTTATTATTCAAGATTTTGGACTCATTTGTGTATGATAACTTTGGCTTGAAAGAGCTTAAAATTCAGTAGGCAAGGTCTCATATTTATAAATTTTTGGAATGGTTTAGAACAAACCAGATTCATCTATCCCAAGATGAAGATGAATGGATAAGGTTTAATTAAATTATGTAATTAAAATTCATAAATAGGTTCATCAATATTTTGGAAAGAGTGGCATTAACTATGCATGTAGGGTCTTAATGAGGCATGAGAGGCATTAATTTAGATATTTATGGCTTGTGATTGCCACCCCATAGGATGATGTCATTTAATGATGTAGTTAATGACAATCAATTTCTAAAAAATATTTATTCAACAAGTTCCATGAAAAATTAACTTAAGCTCTTGATTTGGTTTAATTAGCCTTAAACATGATTAGTCAACTTTGATGCAAACCTTGGCAAATTGTGCACAAATTAATCAAATTGGTCAAAATTTCATATTATTGGCTCAAAATTTGACTGGATTGGAATTGGAATTCAGTGTTAGATGTGTTATAACCATTATCCCATTTAGTATTTTGTTAATGTAAAAAAACAAAGGAACATGTCTCGTATAATAAATTTGATAGAAAAAAGCAATCCAGAGCACCCAAGTGGAAAACTGGCATTTTGACTCAAAATGAGTTGATCAAAGTTAGATGCTTAATAAATTGCATTGCCCCATTTAATGATACTCTGGCCAAAATTGGCACATGAATATATAAATTTCAACTCATTTAATTTGTTTTAGTGTTTTTAGGCTAAATTGTGCATTTTGTTGGAAATTGGTCAAAACCCTAATTGATGGTCATTGGTGGCTAGATTTAGGTGTCTATAGTAAGGTGATTGGTTGGGATATGTGGCAATGGAAAATGGATATGGAAAATAAAATTGTATGGTACCTATTTTTAGCTTGGGTGATGGTTGTTAGTATATGATTTTATTGTTGTTGTTGAAGTAGAGATGCATGTCCTGATCAACAAATGATACAAATAGAATATGTGACCATGTTAATTACTAGTCCACACCTCATTCGAATAGTTGTTATGTCAAGAATTGGTTGGATATTTGGATTCCAATTATGTTATTATGATCTGCATTGGTCATTGATTTTCATTCCTTCAAGCATTGAGACAAGATATCTTTGTAGCCTCTATAAAGGAAAGTGTGGCCATAGATGGTAAATAGAGATAAATGTTGGATGGTAGGTTTCATTAGGCAATGAAATGATGGAGGATATTGAAATTTGGAATGGTTGGAAAATAAATGAATATGGGACTTTCAATCACATGTAATGTTATTTATTTTAGAATCAACATAGCTTTAGATGTGGTAGGGCTGAAAAATTATACATATTATCTTGATATGACCATTAGATTTTTCTATTGTTTGGGCCTAAGAGTAGATACCATCTGATTAGGTTGTAGATAGGAAGCTATTTTGATTTGATCTTTTATATTGTCTTCATTGAGTAGTGAATAAATTTTGTACTCACTTATTAGTACCTCAAAGATATTTCTACCAATGAAGTTGTCTTGATTTTCCCATATCACCTCCAAGAAGGTCTCACTAATGAACATTGAATTTTGTCTTTGATCATCTTCTAGTGCCTCTAAAAAGGTTTCACTAGAAAATTTTGAGTTTGAAATTTGATTATTGCCTAGCACCTCTAAAAGGGTTTTATTAGGAGAGTGTTCTTCTTTAGTATGATATTAGTCTTGGACTCATTTATCTTCAACTACCATGTCACCATGGATGCAGTTCAATAAGATGTGATTCTATTGATCTCAATAAACACTTGCAAGAGATGGAATGTCAATGATATGGATATGTTGGTTGGTGGTAATGGAATATAGTGAGGTAGCACAATCCTTGTAGAAGATAATAGGATAACTTATGTCAATGCTAAAGTAATCATCCTCCAAAACCATAGAAGGATCACAAATGTACTCAAACTAATATTGAAGGCATGCATAACCAATATTGTAATATCCATGAATGTATTCTAATTCTAAATCTAATTTTGAATCAATGGACTCTTAATACAATGTCAAGACTGATGTTGATTATGATTTTGATGCTAAATTTGATGTCGATTCAAGAGTAGAACTTGACTCTAAATCTAATTCTTCATCTATCATGGATTCTACTACAATGATGTCTTGTTGAATGTTTGGTATTGGACAAGTAATGACTTGTGATGGCATAATGGGATCCACAAAGAACTAGTTTTTCAAAGTGAGACTCCTCAACGATGGGAAAAAGGTCAAGAGACAACTCTTTAGAGACTGGATTGTCAAAGGGAGGCTCTTGAAAAACATGCATATGGTCAAGGTAATGATTTGACCAAAGGTAGTTATAATCATTAAAAAGTGACTCAACAAATATTAGATTATCAAAGTACAAATCCTCAATAATTGGTATAGGATCAATAGGAAATTCATCATAGGTTACCTTATCACAAGTGGTTAGTTCAACAAAAACATCTCAGATTGGTTGGTTTTTTTGGTCTTGGTTTTTAATGAGATAGAAAATACTATTTTTGATCACAAATTGGCCCTTGAATGATTATCTCAATTGAGGGATTGATTGAATTAGTACTAGATAAGTAATGGCTTATGGCTAGATAATGGTAGGTAATTAGGGAGCATGATTGCTTCCATGAGCTAAAGGACTAGGTCTTGGAATGATGAAAAGGAATTGTAAAGATTGATTACTCACACAAGTCAAAATAAAAGGTCTTGGTATGTAAATGGTCTTCCTTAAATGTGGTCTTAGAATA
This sequence comes from Torreya grandis, assembly GCA_037957365.1. Lineage (NCBI taxonomy): Eukaryota > Viridiplantae > Streptophyta > Pinopsida > Cupressales > Taxaceae > Torreya > Torreya grandis. Next base: position 607,160 of record JARHVA010003472.1, on the reverse strand, counting down.
GAAATGGTATGACATGGTGGAACCTGATTGATCACATAAGCCAAAGCTTATAAGTATTCATCATAAACCATATCATCCTAGTCAGGGTTTTGAGTTTAGATTGTAAGATAGTTCTTGAATTTGTTCCCATATGGAGTATTGTAGGGTGAATAATAAAACTCCTTAGAAAATCTATCTCTGTATAGGTTTCTAGTTAGATTTTATGCAACCATTCTATCATAATCTAGTTGTACATGACTCCACCATAAGTGTAGCTAGATATGTCTACATAAATAATGAAAGCTTCAAAAACAAAAAGTCTTAGAGTTTTAAAAACTCTGAAACACTATGTATAAAATATAAATGGTTCAAACTTGGTCAAAAAGATGGAACTGTATCTCTAAAATGGTTTAAAATTGGAGCCATATCTCCAAAATGGTTTGTGTTAAGACTTGGCATAAAATAGTCTAATGTTAAATATCTAACGTCAAAATACATACACATAAAATTTCAAGTATCTGAATAAAAACCAACATGTCAAAGGTCTAGTTCAAAGTATTTCAAACTACGTCTAAACTAGGAAAGGGGAAAAGAGTCATTATGTCTTGTATCTAAACACAAAGTCTAAAGCTAAGCTCAAACATTCTGTGCTAGGACTTTTGGCCAAACGATGTTAAAATCTAGGCTTGAAATAAAAGATTGTTGTGAATTGATTTAATCTAACAAGTTTGGAATTGACTTTGACATAGACCTAGTACATGGAATCAAACATAAACATGATCATTTGGCATAAGCCATAAGGCAAAAAGCTCTTAGAGAAAGGTTGTGTTATTCCAAATAAAGGAACAAGAAATGATGAAGATAGGCTTTGTGAATAAACAAATAATAAATAGTCATCAAGTTTGGGTAATCAATTAATCATAGTTACACAACCCAAGAGAGAAAGATTTGTGTATCAACCCCTTTGAAATAAGGCCTAAATAGAAATCAATCAATGTTTGGATTCAAAATTGACAAGGTTAATAAAAACTACAATGTTAAAGATTAGGATTTTGACCAAATAAGCTAGACAAGATTGGACAACATGACAGTGTATAAACAAGGTCTAAATGTTATACATGACTAGTTTTAAACAATGGTTTTGATATAATGGTAAACAAGTCTTGAAAAAAAATTGATCATCATAATGTAATTAGCATGCTCTAATGATGTGATCAATGTTATGTTTCAAACACTCAAATGAAAAATGGTTTGACATGTTTTGTGTAACATAACACTACCCTCCTCAACTCAAATGACACACACACAAACAAGTTTAAAAAATTACAAGGCACAAGTGTGGTGTAAAATGAATATCATAACACCTTTTTACATAAAAGAGTGGCATGTAAACAAATTGGTTTTGATGAGGTTTATAAACAAACACATTAGTTTTAGTCTCAAAACACCAAGCAAAAAAATGAGAAAATACAAGTACATCATCTAAATTGCTATCAAGGGTGTGGTAAAATGGGGTTGACTAAAACTAATTTGTTTTCAAACATTTTTTGATGGATATCATACACAAGACTTTCATGTCAACCTACAAGAGAAACAACACATCAATTAGGTCCATGTCATAAGGCTTGTTGTAAAATGGTCTTATCCTTTTTACAACCACTACATCTATCACTTACTCAATGTAGTGCAATGTCTAACATGATCATATGTCTCAGAATTAGCCCCAACAATAGGAGATGGTTTAACCACTCAAACCATTAGTCCTAGTAGGGTGATCCTAATTTATATACCCCTTGTAGAGAGGGGTTGAAGACAATGTCAAGAGATGAATTCCTAGGTCAATGCTTCCCTAAAGAACTCATGGGAGGTAATGAAGTACCCCTCATAATCTAAGATGTAATAAAATAAATGACAAAATAAAAATAATTTATGGTCACCTCAAGATCACCTAATACTATGCATGTTTTTGGGGAGGAATTTAAGCAACATTCTTTTTATGTCTTGGAATAGACTCAAAGTGTGATGAGATGGCACTTTTGATCCCATAAGTTCCTTATAGGGGATGAGGGGAGTGCATACATGCACATCTCCTTTCACTAAAACACATAATCAACAAGCAAGTTTACAAACAATTAAAGTAAGGTATATTTCATTGCACCAAATTGAAAGTGTTTGATTAGATTTATTACTATCTCCTTGGATTTAAGTGAATAAATATAAAATATTTCACAAAAAGACTATATGAAGCAATAAACACCTAAGTTCATTTTAAGCTCAAAGTTTAAAGTGTTTAAAAATTAGCATGCTAAATTTGTTTTAGGCACTAAATATCAAATGTGTGAAAACTATCATGTTCATTTTAGACCAAATTTGAAGTGTGCATGATTTTAAACAAGTTGTTTTTAAAATCCCAAATTGAAGTGTATGATTAGTCAAAACCACCCAAATTAAATTCCAAACCAACCTTTCAAACTATAAACACAAGATTAGGGCTGTCTGATTTAAATCGCTTATGAGATTGAGGCAAACAATTTCAAAAAATGAGCTCTTAGGTTTTACATAGTTAATCCCACTATTTCACAGTATGATCCCACTACTAAGGTTCACAATTTCACTACTCAGGTTAAAAACATTGTTCTTAACAAAAATGATATTCTAGGTGACAAAAATGCTATGCAAGGATACAAAAATGATATTCTAGACAAAAACATTGTTTAGGGTGATAAAAATGCTACACAAGGCTACCAAAACATCATTTTGAAAAAAAAACATTATTCAAGGTGACAATTTTAATACGTAGGGTAAAAACATTAAAAAATGTTGTTTAGGGTGATAAAAATGCTACATAGAGCTAGAAAATTTCTATTCTAGACAAAAACATTGTTTAGGGTGACAATTTCTCTATGCAAGGTTAAAAAAACCTTGTTTAGGTTGATTCAGGTTAGGATGACAAAATTATTGTTTTGATCATCGTTTTGTGTAATGAAATCACTATTCTACAAAATCATTATTTTGAGTAACAATTTCTCTATTTTGGGATACAAAAATGTGACTATGTCAGCAACAACATTTTAATAGAGAACAAAACAATGACTCTCAAAAACAAAACCATGACTTTCTAAAAAAAATTAGATTTTTGTTAAAATTTTTACCTTCTTTGCTTTCACACTCTATGATCCAACATGAAAGTTGATAGTAGGTTGCTTTTAGGTGAAATTTGACCAAATTTATGATGCTAAGGTCCCACTAGGTGTGTCATTATGTAGACAAAGAATTTGACTCAAGAGAGGATGGTTAGTATCATGTTAGTTCCAAAATAAAAACAAAATGAAAGAAACACACTAATTAGCATAACATCTTGAGGCCTAGTCACTAGGGGGAGCTTAGTGAGTAAATAACAGTTGAAAACAAAACTAAAAATGGAAATAAATGAGATATTTAAATACAAAACATAAAGTTATTATCAAATCTTTTATTGCTCCATAAGGTTCCTTCTTTGGCTTGCTCGGCTTGTGCTTCAAGAGATTTTCATCAATGGAGTATGGTCACCTTCATCTCCTCTTGGCACCTTTGGCTTATGATGGATTTGACTCAATATTTGGGAATAATAAGACTACATCAAGATGTGATTTTAAGCTATTTGAGAATTGTAACTTTGGCTTAAAAGAGCTTAAAATTCAATAGGCAAGGCCTCCTGTTTATAGATTTTACAAAATGATCAGAATGAACCTGAACCATCCATCTAAAGATAAAGATGTGTGGATAAGAATCCATTCAATTTATCAGGCCAAATTTAATAATTTTCCTCATAAATATTTGGGATAGAGAGGCATTAAAGAGGCATAGAAGGTCTTAATGAGGCATGGGAGGGTTTGATGAGATATTTTATGCATTTATGGCCTAAGGATGTTTTTTATAAGAAGTGATGTCATTTGATGATGTAGATATTCAATATCAATTTCTAGAAATATATATTCAAAAATATCCATGGAATTCTTAATTAGGCTCATGATTCAAATTAATTAGCCTTAAACATGTTTAGTTGACTTTGGTGCAAATCTTGGCAATTGGTGCACAAATTGGTCAAAATGTCATATTATTGGATCAAAATTTGACTATATTTGAATTAGAAATCAATGTTAAATTCCTTGGATCCATTAGGATGTTTTCAGCACAAAATAACAAAGATACATGTCTTGTACAATAAATTTGGCAGAAAAGAGCAATCTAGGGCACCTAGGTGCAAAAATCTCATTTTAACTCGAAATGATCTATTAAAATTAGCTATCTCATAAATCACATTTTCTCATTTAATGATACTCTATCCAATTTCTTCACTTGAATATGATAGTTTTGAATATTTTAATGCATTTTAGTGTTTATAGTCCAAATTACACATTTTGATAGAAATTGGTCAAAATCTTAGTTGGAGGTCATTGGTGACCACTTTTACGTATCTACAGTTCATAAAAAGTAGCTATAGAATACTGTCTATGCTAAAACACTTTTTATAATTGGCATTAAATGTGTTCATAATGCCTATGAGTCATAATTATGATCATAATTTGTTAAGGTAATAAAGATGTCCAAGTTAAAATGGCCCAGGATATAAAAATAATATGGTTCTAAGTAGAATAGTCTAGAATGAATATGGTCTAAAAGAGGATGGTCTAGGGTGGGATAAAAGTATTCAAGCTAGAATACAAATAATCCAAAGTGCTAATGGTCTAAAGCTTTAAATTGTCTAGAGTCATAAAAGAATATGGTTCTCAAAAGAATGGTCCAAGGTAGGGCAAAACATAATGAATATAGTCTTTCAAGGGATGTTCCAGGATTTAATGGTAGGATATAATAACTTCAACATAATTTGCCCCCAAGAAAGGGGTCTTATATACAATGTTTTAAATTGTTTTCAATCATAAAACCACTTGAGATGCACAATGTTCATAGGCTCTAGAAGTTATTCACCACTAGGAGTAGCCAATTGATATGCCCCTGATCAATAATTTGTTGTGATAACATAAGGGCTAATCCAATTGGGTTGTAACTTACCCTTTTTATTTCATTCAAAAAAAAATTTCCTTTGGTTCTCCTTCAAGACCAAATAACCAATCTCAAAATCTATAGGAATAATTCACTTGTTGTAGCTTCTCCATAATCTATTATGATAGGCTTGCAAGTTTTCTAGGGAAGCCAAATGTTTACCATGAATAGGTTATAGTTCTTTCAACCTAGAGACTCTATAATCTTCATCATCTTCAATATTCTCCAAAGAAACTTATAATGAAGGCATCTTGATCTCATTTGGGATAATAGCTTCTATGCCATAAATAAATGAGTATGAAGTAGCTCTTGTGGGGGTTTGATGATTGATTTGATAGGATTAAAGGGTAATAAAAATTTGTAAGTGCCAATTATGGCCAACGTTATTAACAATCTTATTTATTATAGAAATAATGGTTTTGTTTGATGACTTGGCTTGTCCATTTCCTTGTGGCTTATATGGTGTGGATTTCTTATGCTTGATTTTGAATTTTACACAAAGGTCTTTAACATCTTTGTTTAAAATGATCCTCAATTATAGGATATAATGTGAGCTAGGATGCCATATCGATAGATGATATAGTAATGTATAAACTTGGAAATATACCTACCGGTGACATAAGTGAGAGGAATGACCTCAATCCACTTAGTAAAATACTTAGTAGTAGTTAAAATATTTTTATGACCATATGAAGATGTTGGGTTTATTTTCTCGATGAGATTGAGGCCCCATGTAGAAAATGGCCATGGTATAGTAATCGGTTATAATGGTAAGGAAGGTGCATGTATCAAATTTTGATATTTCTAGCAAGGAACACACCTCTTTAGATAGTTTCAAGCATATGTCTCATTTTATAGCCAATTGTAACCTATTATAAGTATATTTTTAGCTAAGACTACATCATTGGTATGGGCCCCACACATTCCTTCATGAACCTCCTTAAGCACTAACTTGGATTCTCTTGAAGATAAATAATGAAGGAAATTTCCATCATAGACTTTGATGATAAATCATGTTTTCAAGGATGGTATTATGAACTTGTAGTGAAGGAAAATTTTCTATCAATTGTTAGAAAGGTCAGGTGGAAAAATGTGATCATGGAAATAATTATAAAAATATTGATACCAAGGTAGTTTAGGTGGAGGATTGGGACTAGAAATGGTTCATTCCTTTCTAAATTTGGCAAAACATGTGTAGGATGAAGAATATTTTAATAATAAAATCATACTCTGTAGCATAACTTTAAATCTAAGTCATGGACCCAATTATTGACATTGCATTGCCAGATCTATTATTGGCCCTTCATACTTATTCAAATTATAGAGATTTAAAATAAGCTTTAAAATTATCCACAATTTGATTGCAGGGTACAAGATTATCATCTCTAGTTTGATACTAATCAATGGCCTAATTGATAATAAATTGGGAATCACCATAGACCATTAAGTGTTATATATCCCACTATAATTCAAGATGATGTCCTACAACAAGTGCCTCATACTCAGCCATATTATTGGTATAATGAAAATTAATGTAAAACATTTTGGGAATTAGATCCACTTGTATTTTAGTTAATAATATACCAGCTTTAGATCTATGAGAAGTGAAGGAATCATCATAATATATATTCCATTATTCAGTTTCATGCTATACTTCTTCTACTATCATGATAAAATTGTCTAGAAAGTTGAATCTGAGTGGTTGAGTGTCTATAATAAGGGATTCTACAAGTTTATCATCAATAACTTAACCCTTGATATCTTTCTAATTATGATACTCAACATCAAATTCACTTAATAACATGACCCATTTGGCCATATGGCTTGTGAGAGTTGTTTTGGGTAATAAAAATTTGAGAGGATCTACCTTAGCAATAACAATGGTTTATTATTTAGCATATAGTGTTGTAATTTTTGGGAAGCAAACACCATAGTTAAACATGCCATCTCAATAGACATATAATTGTATTCATAATCCACCAGAGTGTGGCTTAAATAATAAACTACATTTATTTTACCTTAATCATCATGTTGGGCTAAAAGTTCCCCTGGTGCATGCTTCGTTTCTAATATGTAAAGAAGCAATGGTTGTCTAGGTGTTGGCAGTCTCACAACTAGTAGATTGGCCAAATATGTGA